>OY293305.1:59147203-59687678 GCA_958502075.1 Orchestes rusci | reverse complement strand
AAGGTGAGTGGGTGATAGTGCATCTCATCCTACACAATTGTTTTACCTCGAACCACTGCTTTGAAGTAAAATGTTTTGATGGATACTTCTTGGACTCACGTTATTTGACCTATTCTTTGAAAAATCTATCTCAACGTGGAACTTAACAATTGATGAAAGAGATCCATATTATGATTTATTGTATTTTAGAGGATGTAATGTGGAGTACATCGTCGAAGACGAAGGTTTAACAGTAGGATCCAAACTATGGAGGACTTCAACTAGGAAATGCATAAAAAGGGTCCAGATTTCGAATAGTAGTTCAGCTTCAATTGTTTTCCCCAGATGGCAAAGAGTCGTTAGCGCTTTCAATTCAAACAAAAATGTCACCTAGGTAACATAATTAACCAACGTTATGAATGCTCTATCAAAATGCAACAAGTTTAATCAGCTAGGTTGCATCAAAACTTCCACTATTTGATGATAGTGGGTATCATGAATATATTTTTTGTTGTGTATTATTCTGACATTTCTAGAGTTTTCATATTTTCTTGTTTGATTGCATTAATTGACAACAGTCATCATTGAAGAAACCATGGGCTTGAAACACGATGCTGCGACGATTCAACCTCAATTTTTTGCCTAGAAAATGCATTGCATGTGAAATGTGGAGTGAAAATTTGGCAAAAATGAATGGTCATTTAACAAATTATTGACAAGCAATAAACGTTACCATGACAATCAATAAATAAAAGCTCTACTAGCAACAGCACCCTCAAATGAACTAACAAAAAACAAAGACAGAATTTAAAGGATATTCGTATGTCGATTTGTCTCCTTGTAGAGTCTTCCATACTCCAAACCGACACAGACATCATTGGCAAGAAATCATCTATTTCCAAAAAATGTACTTCAGCCAAAAAAACATCACCATATTATAATTCCAAGAATCAACTTGATTTACATGGTCAGAATAGTTATCTATGGTACTAGTGCGTTGTGTTGAAAATGAGTCACGCGAGAAACATTTGTATAGATTCTCGTGTGAATTGTGTAACATAACGCACGAGTGCCATACAATGTTTTATCCAACAAATGGAGGAGATCGTTTTTCATGAGATGATTTTTACATATAAGTTCCAGTGTCAGAATGACTAGACAGTGACATGTTTACATTTTGGTCAAAACAGGTTATTGTTTGTTTGGTTGCCACGAGAACTTCATAGGTTGTTTGTTTGTTTGTCACGGAAACTGAGTTATAATCTCCTAGTGACTAGTGAGTTATGGATTATAAAACACTAGTGTGTTATTTGACACTTCACTTGTCCAAAATGACATCAATAATGACACCTATAACTGTCATGCGTTAGATAAATCAAATTATCACGGTCACTTGTTTTTTTGTCCTATGACACGACGACCGCTCTGATATGCTAAATCAACACCTATTCAGATCCCGAAAATATGAAAAATATATGAGAGTCGATGGAGAAGGCTATCAAAAAAAGTATTGTTGATTTAATTTGAAATTACATAAAAAATCACTCAGTGATCTGTGACACAGAAATAATTGAAGAAAATTACCACTGAGGGATATACCTATATTTTTTTTAATACATGTATCCTTATAATCAAATACAGACATATAAGAATAGCTATATCACTATATATTATTTAAAATATTGCTCATACAACTTGAATCCAATGAATAAGTAGTTTTCTACTAGAATAGATCAATATCGCAATGACGTTATCAAGAATCACAAAGCATTATCGTGTCAAAATCCAGTTTTTCGTCATGTATTTGTGATATTTTGTCACAAATTTTGAAAATGTTTTCACAATTTCGGGTAACTGTGTGTCGCCAGACCGTCGAAAGACCTCCCAGTTATCGATTGAACCCCGGGATGCCATCAATGCACCTGCAGGCTTCCCCGTCGTCGGGTCTCTCCGTTCTCTCCGGAGTTCTTCCAAATTCAGCATGCTATTTTTAGAAGCCCTAGCTATATCGCACTAGTTGAGGTAAAATGATGAATCGTTCCCCAACGCTCTTGCCGCCTCAAGATGACACATTTTTATCTTTTTACTTCAACTTCAATAAAAAACGTGAAATATTATTTGTTCAAGATATCGCAGCGGTCTTCTGACAGAATAAGTGTTATCGTAATTTATTAATTAATTTCTATATTTTTTATTTATTCATCTATTTCTATTGAATGATAATTCATATTTCCATTCATTAATGCAAAACGCAGATGACTATGACACATCTACAATAATTCAGCAGACCTATTGAGTTTTCAATGGCTTGCTTATAGTGGCTGCGTTCTTTATCAACTCACGCTAGCTTGGAGTGGCTCAAGTACCGGATATTCAATTGATACTGTATTCGAAGTGAACTGAGTTAATTGGTAGCCATTTATATTATACATCCGGATATTCACGATGCTACCGATGTCTTATATGCTACTATTCTCAGTTGAAATGTTTTTCTAGCATAAATAGATAGATTATTTTGTTTGAAGACTAAGAGAACCCAACCACACATTTTTAAAATCCATGAATCAAGGCCTTCTCGAAATACGAGACATCTTCTATATAAATATCATTAGCAACGTCGATAATGATTAAATTGTGCCACGCTTGGAGGGGCTTAAGTCCTGGAGTCACGAGAGCTTGGATATTATACGTCAGAAATATTTTAATAGATACTGTTCTGCAACTAAATCGGGATTGAATGCTTGGTAGGAATTTATAATAAAAGCCTGGATCTCTACGATTCTACCGTTGTTTTGTTTGGTAGATACATACAATTTCTAGGCGAAATGTTTTCCTAAAATATCAATAGATACTTTAGTTTGAGGATTTAGAGAACCCAACAACCAATTTCAAGTATTTATGAATGGACGCCTACTCGGAATCAATGGCATCATCTATACAGGGTGACACTTTGAAAACTTTGGGTGGCAATGTCTGACAAACCAAAAAAATGGAAAATCGATGAAACCGTTTCTATAATGGGAAGGGGGAACCAATATGATGTAACCCCCACTTACACCCTCACCTCCAGCCACCTCAACTAAATGGGTAGTCTCAAATGACAAACTACCTACTTTTGTGATGCTGGAAGGTCAGTGAAAGTTAGTAACTATATCAATTCGCGGTTCTCCTATCCAATTACAAATATGGTTTTCAGTGATTGTTTTGGTCTGTCACTCCGATATATCATTAGCAACGTCCATAACTGAATTGTAATGATTGTTTAACGTTGAGTTCGTGATCCAGTTCGGAAAGTCAGAAAAAGACACTCAATCATCAATTAAGTTGTAATTCGAACGGAATATCAAAACAGTGATTCTTTAACTTCAAAAAGTCAGTTATTGGTTATAAGTTAAATCGATAAAGGTTGACCCATGGATACATTATCTATTCTAATTGTAGCAGGGCGTGTTCGTGGGCTCATTTTTTGTAAAAAAGTTTATACACAGAGTAAACACAGGATGTCGATCATTTAAAAAAAATCGATCATTCACCAATCTCTTGGACTTGATGTATGATGACTGCCATGACAGTAACCCAAATAGTTTCTTTATCTCTTTATCCTGGCTTGCCAAGGTGCTATTGCCATTATTGGATCATCATATGGGGGAAACTTGTGCACTTCAGGTTTTATAAACTCATAGATTTTAAAGAGATTGAGTGTCTCTACTTTGAGTAATTTTGGCATATGAGTGATACCTTGTCATTCTTACACTCTCCTCCATAGACCGTCAGATTTTGCTGTCTGATTTTTTTCCTGGTACTGTTACGGTTCAGAATTATCAGAGCAAAAATTAAAAAAAAAAATCTGTTTTAATTTTAGAACCGTTTAGATCGTTAATTATATAGGCTTAGTTTGGTATCGTAAATTAAGTAATTAGTTTGTATTGTTAAATCAGAACCTCAGTAATTAAACTCCAGTAATTATTCTACTCACATCCAGTCAAAATTAAGGTACTACAGTTCGTCATTTCCAATTCAATTCATTCATATATTCATTTCGTCATTCCATTTCATTATTCCATAATCAATTTCTCCAGTTCGAAACCCTTTTGGTCTGATCGTCAAACTTAGTCAGTCTGGCAACAATGTAAGGTTCCTTCGGTTTTAAGTTTTTTTGCTCCCCTGCGAAAAAAAACCCAATTCGGGTCACATTTTTCTTCGGAGGTTATCTGGTGGTACATACCTCCTGGCAATTTGCCGATTTTCCACGGAAATACTGACAATTTTTAATCGAAAATTTGGTGGCGGCTACAGTATATGCTGCACTATATTGCCGAAGTGCGAATTTGAAGATTTATTGTCCAGATTTTCCAAAATATCGACTCAACCACGTGTTAAGGCCCCATTCGAACAGTGGTAAGAACCGAACCCCCTTTGTTGTCCTATAACCCTGAAATTTCAATGTTATTTTCAGGCCTTTTTCTTATTTCTCTTTTCTACCCATTTATCGCATTCAAATCCACCATTTTGCGACGAATCCAGTCTGAAGTTTGGGAGTACGTTATTTGACCACATACATGCCCTTTTGTCTGAGAAACACGATCCTCTACTACCCCCTGACAGACTAACCAACCTGATTTTGGAGACACCTTGAAAGAAGTGTGTGAGATTTGGAAAAGTTGGATCAACGTGGAACTCACCCGAATACCTCCACCCCATGTGCCCTTACCTACCCTAACGTATGTTTTGGGGCCGATCTGTCACCTATGTTGCTTGTCGGTGAGTTGTTCCAATTTTGATAATTATAATCGGGTTGAAACAGAATACTACTGACTACTGTACAGTTGAGGCTTTTAAAACATCTAGAATCACTAATTTCAATACTTTGTAACGATAAATATTGTGTGTTTTACGGTTTTAGTTTAGCGTCACTTACGACATTTTTCATCCATAGAGTTAATGCGTGAATGTAGACCCCTTTTTGGTGATCACTAAAATCGGCGTACGTAGACTCGTGTACACTTGAATTATCCACATAAACATACGAACCATTAATAAACTGCACTAACTGAGATTTTGATGGTTTGGCCGGCTTGTAAATAAAAACCGCATTTTTAAACTGAATTTGGACTTTGATTTCAAAGCCGACAACCGACTGTCAATAGTTCAATTGGTTCAAGTAGAGTGAGACATCGACATCGACAAAGAAGGGTACGGTATTCGATATCGATATAATCCGTATCGTAGTAAGGAGTATCTTGGAGTTTGGTTTTGGTGACGTTTACTATTATTATTTTACTGCGATAAATTTACCTTCAATCTTCCGTATTTTCCTGTTTTCGTTCGAGACCTTAGGAGTTGGTGTTTTACACCGGCGGGTTATAAAACGGGTGGCACTCTTTCTCTCTATACCTACGACCACTCTGACGACTGAGTTAGAAGCCTCACCAACTCCCTGTTGAAGTCTATTTTCGTTCTGTATGAAGTTCTAGTGAAGCAGCCACCACCCTCTCCATTAAGTCGTTTTGAGGCAACGTTGTTATATATTTACATATATATGAGAAATTTATTGTAACAAATTGGCGCTCAACGTTTAAGGGTTGTTATTTTCCCGAAAAGTTTGGTCTTTTACTTTTGGGTTTTCTTTTCTTTTTACTGGCCAACGAAAATAATAACTGACTTTCGCTCAATTTTACAAATTTGTTTTGACTTTTTGTAACGAGTAACGACATTATTTTTGACTTTTTGACGTTACTGACTTGACATTACGTATACTACAGAATTTTGTTGAACGACTTCTACTTTGACAGACTTGGCAACGTTGTAGTGGTCAGGCATTCCCGTGAGTTTATTTTGTTTTGGCTGTTATAGCTTTAGATTTTTGATTGGATGGGAGTAATTTGCATTGATTGCGAAGTTTTTTTTCTTTTTGATATTTTTTTTTGGAAGGGGCGAGTTGTGTAAATAAGACACATTCTTGTTACAGTTTATTCGGATACCTTACATGGGTTGGTAAAAGTAACATTTATTTATTTCCGGTATTTATTCTAGGAATTATATATTGTATACTTATATTTAGGTACAGTTTGGTGCATTTATTTTTATTATTTTTTTTTGTTATTTTCTTCGTTACTATATCCTAAACATTTAATTCTAACCGTCGAAATGGAGGCTAATGTACTAGGTTCTGAAGAGCTTAAGTATGAGTTGATGATCCGTGGAATACCAATCGCCTATGTTATGGCTCAGAGAAGATCCGCATTACGTGACGCTTTGAGACAGGAACGTCAAGGACGTGCTCAACCACCGACTTCTACATCTTTTTCTCCAAATAGTGAGCTCTGCTTGTGTGAATCTAAATTGTACGCTTTAGAAAGAGACATACAGAACGTCGACCCATCGAACAAACTCAGGGAGAAAGATCGACTGTATACATTTTTGGTTCATACTGAAGGACGAATAGATCGAATACATCCTACAGAAGGACAGCACAACATCATCAAACAACGACTGAAGAGAAAATGTAAACAGATTTTCCAAGAGTTGAGTAGGATTTTTGAGGGATCAACAGTCAATCATTCATCACCGATTGTTGAACCTCATCGTAGTATTTTGGAGATATCCGATGAGAAAATCGAACAAGACATCCTACAACCTTCAGAAAAAACTCCGGTTACCCATGATCTCATTGATCTTGATGGGGAACCAAGTGCTTCTCTTTTGACTGATCCTCCAGTAATAAGGAGAAGGATAATACCGACACAAGACATATACAATTCTCGTATGACGACGATGAACTCTCAGAGTAATCCAGCTAGAAATGATGATGATTTCATTCCGGAGAGACACAACCAACAGAGACAGATCTCTAATACATCTCACCAAAACAGCACTCATGAAACGTTGCATCATCAGCCGAGTATTGGCATAGTCAATCGTCATCAATCACCTGCAGCATCCTTCATATCTGACGAAGACTCTGAACATGGTTCAAACTCAAACAATCACCGTATTTTGTCAGAGACATTCGAGGTGCATCGCCCAGATCAAAGATATGAATCAGTATTGGACACCCGTGATAACACATACAGACATAATCCTTTTGAGTCAAGTAATCGACAAGCTCGAGTGAGGTTTTCAGATTACTCAGGAGATCAGAGAACAAACCTTGCTACTCCTAGTAATTATTCCTCTAGAGACGAACACCACTACTATCGCAGCCCCAACCTAGCGGAAAGACTTGACGACCTACAGTTCACGCCAGCAAGAGATAGACGCTGCTCGAACGAGTTCCCACATAGTACGGGTTATCATCAGGAGATCAGCCGTTGGAATATTAAGTACTCCGGACAATCTAGCGTCAATGATTTTTTGGAGCGCATAGAAGAACAACGCATGTCGAGAGGAGTCACGAAACAACAGCTGTTACGATCAGCTCCCGAATTACTCGACAAAGACGCGTTATTTTGGTACCGAACAAGGAGGTTCGAGAGTTGGGATGAACAAGTATACCAGCTAAGAGACGCTTTCCTACCTGGAGACTACGAGTTCACATTATGGGATGAAATCCGACGTAGGACTCAGGGCGCGCATGAACGAGTCTTAGCCTTCGTAGTTGCGATGGAAAACTTGTTCAGGAAGCTGCCCAACCTTCCATTTGGAATGACTAGACTTCAGATCATCAAGAGGAACTTGCTCCCACATATCCAGTCTCGGTTGGCCACTGAATACATCACCTCGATACAGGAACTGATCCGACAAGGCCGTATAGTTGAGGAGACGGAAAGCCGAATCAAAGGGTTTGCCCCACCATCTACAAACTACCGATCCCTTTTGGAACCAGAATTGGCTTACCATCGACCCTCCTATCATGCTGCAGCCGTGGAAACTAGCCAGACACCACCACTACTACTGACTTTTGAAGATCCATCTACTTCAAGTGGAAATGGCGAAGGAACTTTTGTAGATGGTATCAAACCTATGAGTACCACCATAATATGCTGGAATTGCAAGGAGGCAGGACATAGTTTTGCCAAGTGCCAAAGACCTAGGACGATGTTTTGTTACCGTTGCGGAAAAGCTGACGTCACTGTCCGCTCTTGTCCAACTTGTCCAAAAAACGTATAGTCGGGAAGGCACCTTGTCGACCTTCCCTAGAACACAACTCAACAGTCAACTCGGAAACTAAGAACAAGTATGTAATTGACTACATCCTGTCCCATGCCGAGGGGGATAATCGACCCTTTCTGGAGGTAACCATATTCGGAAGACCAATGAGTGGTTTGCTGGACTCTGGATGTACACAGACTATTTTGGGAAACTCTGAATGGCACCTACTGCGAGACTATTGTAAATTGAACAGTCACAAAAAAGTGGAGTGTACTGTAGCTAACGGACAATCTTGCACGTCGATTGGCTCTGTGCTTTTGCCCTGCCAGCTACAAGATCGAGTGGCACTGATCGACGCATTAATTGTCCCAGCCCTCCCACATCAGTTGATTCTTGGCGTTGACTTCTGGAAACAAATGCAGATTGTTCCCAACTTATACACCGGAGAGTGGACATTTCGATCAGAAACTGGAAAGCCTCCTAAGATAATGGCACTACAATCCCTGGACACTCTCTCGCCTCAACAACGAGTAACTCTCACTAATTTCTTGGACGAAACTTTCTCGAACATGGGCAACAGTTTGGGGTGCACTAATTTGGTGCAGATGGTCATCCAGACCGAATCACCTCCAATAAAACAGCGCTATTACCCGTTATCACATGCTCTTCAGAAAGTGGCGAATGAGGAGTTGCAGAAAATGTTGGCTGACGACATCGTGGAACCTTCAGAGTCTCCGTGGTCATCCCCTATTGTGATGGTGAGGAAGAGGACCGGCGACTGGAGATTCTGTGTTGATTATCGGAGTTTGAATCGAGTGACGACACCGGATGCCTACCCCATCCCCTATGTTAGCGCGACATTGGACAAACTAAGAGATGCCAGATATCTGAGTACCCTGGATATCAAGTCGGCATACTGGCAGATCCCAATATCCCCTGAATCAAGACCATTGACAGCCTTCACCATACCATCGCGTGGACTCTTTCAATTTAAGCGGATGCCTTTCGGGCTTACTAATGCCCCGGCAGTGTGGCAAAGACTCATAGATCGAGTTGTGGGAGTGGACCTAGAAAAATACGTGTTCGTGTATCTAGATGATATTATCATATGTACTCCCACTTTCGACCAACACATATAGGTAATGAAGGAGATCATTAAACGTATTTTTGCAGCAGGCCTCACTCTAAACAGAGAAAAATGTCAGTTTTGCAAGAAGGAGCTGAAATATTTGGGCTATGTTGTTACTGCTTCTGGATTATTGGTCGATCCCGAGAAGGTTGAAGCGATCTTGAAAATTCCAACCCCCAGGACCGTTCCCGAAGTCAGGCGAGTTGTCGGAATGGCGTCGTGGTACAGACGCTTGGTACCCAACTTTTCCACCGTGATGTCACCACTTACTAACCTTACCAAAAAGAACGTTAAGTTTCTATGGGACAACGATTGCGAGAAAGCATTTCAGACTGTCAAACAGCACCTGATTAGGGCTCCTGTATTGTCTTGCCCGAATTTTGAACTCCCTTTTGTAGTGCAATGTGACGCCTCCGATTATGGACTTGGTGCCGTTCTGTCCCAAACCATTGATGAAGAGGAACATGTCATCGCCTACCTCAGCAGATCATTGACCAAGTGCGAGCGGAAATACAGCACAACTGAAAAAGAGTGTTTGGCCGTGCTGTTTGCCATAGAAAAGTTAAGACCATATTTGGAAGGGACTAAGTTCACGGTAATAACTGACCATTACAGCCTAAAGTGGCTCAATTCGATAAAAGACCCTGTAGGACGCACTGCACGATGGGCCCTTAGGATGCAGCAATACGATTTTGAGGTCCTACACCGAAAAGGCAAAGATCATGTTGTACCCGACACCCTATCAAGATCTGTACCCTTTCTTGACAGTGTGGTGACCGAACCCATCATTGATAGAATCCCTACCTCAGTTATCGATCCATGGTACAGACGGATGTATGATATGGTGAAGGAGTACCCTGATAAATATCCTTTGTGGCGAATAAAAAGTGGACATCTATTCAAAAGGACGAACAACCCTTACCCTTTACTAGACGCTACTGAATGGCTGGAAGTGGTGCCACGGGAGAGAAGAGCAGCTGTCGTTCAAGAACACCATGACCCCCCTACCTGTGGTCATCTTGGGGTGTTCAAAACTCTGGCAAGGGTCAACCAGAAGTTTTATTGGCCAAAGATGCGCTCCACCATTGCTCGCTACATCAAGAAGTGTAAAGTTTGCCTGTCAACCAAACCCGACCAGAGACCATCTGCTGGACATATGTTGAGCCTACAGCCCACTCTCTCAAGACCATGGCAGACAGTCAGCATGGACCTGTTGGGACCATTAGACCATTACCAAGAAGCACGTCTGGATATTCGTACATCCTTTCCGTTTGTGACGTGTTTTCGAAATACGTGCTATTTTTCCCACTAAGAACGGCTACTGCTCCTGGGATTATTAAATGGATTGAGGACCACGTATTCCTGGTTTATGGTGTTCCAGAGAATGTTATCTGTGACAACGGCACACAGTTCA
The DNA here is from genome assembly GCA_958502075.1 of Orchestes rusci. NCBI lineage: Eukaryota > Metazoa > Arthropoda > Insecta > Coleoptera > Curculionidae > Orchestes > Orchestes rusci. The sequence goes on along the minus strand of OY293305.1, from coordinate 59,677,065 downwards.
AGGGTAATTTGTTCAAGAACCTGATGAAGAAGTATGGAGTGGTCATTCGTTATACTGCTAATTACCACCCCCAAGCAAATCCTGTAGAACGAGTGCATAGGGTCCTGAAGTGTATGTTGTCTAGCTACGTGTCGGAAGACCATAGGCACTGGGATAAACATCTTGGAACTGTTGGTGCAGCTATAAGATCCGCACGACACGAAGTCACTAACTTTACCCCAAACTTCATAATTTTCGGAAGAGAACTAAGTTATGCAAGGACAAACGACAAGGGACTGGTCCAGAGTTGTGATTTCGAACCAGAGTCTAGGTCACAGGAATTACAGAAGGTTTTTGACAAAATACAGGACAGGCTGAAAAGGACACATATGAAAAATAGGACAACATACAATCTTCGAAGACGTACAGAGACCTTCAAATTAGGAAAGAAAGTTTGGAAAAAGAACTTTGTTCTTTCAGATGCCACACGCAATTTCACATCTAAGTTGGCACAGAAGTTCACTGGTCCCTATGAAGTGAGTAAAATCCTATCGCCCTGGTCATACGAACTTATACAGACTAATGGACGTAGTATTGGCGTTTGGCACGCCAAGGACTTAAAGGCTCACCCTCCTGACGACTTAGATATAAGCTAAATAATAAGTGAATTTTACTGTAATTTTTTTTTTTTTTTTCTTTTTCTCTTTTTCCTCCCGAACTTTGAAAAAAAAATGTTCCATTTTTTTTTATTGAGGAAAAGGGGGTGTTGTTATGGTTCAGAATTATCAGAGCAAAAATTGAAAGAAAAATTCTGTTTTAGTCTTAGAATCGTTTAGATCGTTAATTATATAGGCTGTTTGGTATCGTAAATTAAGTAATTAGTTTGTATTGATAAATCAGAACCTCAGTAATTAAACTCCAGTAATTATTCTACTCACATCCAGTCAAAATTAAGGTACTACAGTTCGTCATTTCCAATTCAATTCATTCATATATTCATTTCGTCATTCCATTCCATTATTCCATAATCAATTTCTCCAGTTCGAAACCCTTTTGGTCTGATCGTCAGTCTGGCAACAATGTAACGTTCCTTCGGTTCTAAGTTTTTTTGCTCCCCTGCGAAAAAAAAACCCAATTCGGGTCACATTTTTCTTCGGAGGTTATCTGGTGATACATACCTCCTGGCAATTTGCCGATTTTCCACGGAAATACTGACAATTTTTAATCGAAAATTTGGTGGCGGCTACAGTATATGCTGCACTATATTGCCGAAGTGCGAGTTTGAAGATTTATTGTCCAGATTTTCCAAAATATCGACTCAACCACGTGTAAAGGCCCCATTCGAACAGTGATAAGAACCGAACCCCCTTTGTTGTCCTATAACCCTGAAATTTCAATGTTATTTTCAGGCCTTTTTCTTATTTCTCTTTTCTACCCATTTATCGCATTTAAATCCACCATTTTGCGACGAATCCAGTCTGAAGTTTGGGAGTACGTTATTTGACCACATACATGCCCTTTTGTCTGAGAAACACGATCCTCTACTACCCCCTGACAGACTAATCAACCTGATTTTGAAGACACCTTGAAAGAAGTGTGTGAGATTTGGAAAAGTTGGATCAACGTGGAACTCACCCGAATACCTCCACCCCATGTGCCCTTACCTTCCCTAACGTATGTTTTGGGGCCGATCTGTCACCTATGTTGCTTGTCGGTGAGTCGTTCCAATTTTGATAATTATAATCGGGTTGAAACAGAATACTACTGACTACTGTACAGTTGAGGGTTTTGAAACATCTAGAATCACTAATTTCAATACTTTGTAACGATAAATATTGTGTGTTTTACGGTTTTAGTTTAGCGTCACTTACGACATTTTTCAGTTCATCCATAGAGTTAATGCGTGAATGTAAACCCCTTTTTGGTGATCACTAAAATCGGCGTACGTAGACTCGTGTACACTTGAATTATCCACATAAACATACGAACCATTGATAAACTGCACTAACTGAGATTTTGATGGTTCGGCCGGCTTGTAAATAAAAACCGCCATTTATCAACTGAATTTGGACTTTGATTTCAAAGCCGACAACCGACTGTCAATAGTTCAATTGGTTCAAGTAGAGTGAGACATCGACATCGACAAAGAAGGGTACGGTATTCGATATCGATATAATCCGTATCGTAGTAAGGAGTATCTTGGAGTTTGGTTTTGGTGACGTTTACTATTATTATTTTACTGCGATAAATTTACCTTCAATCTTCCGTATTTTCCCGTTTTCGTTCGAGACTTTAGGAGTTGGTGTTTTACACCGGGTTATAAAACGGGTGGCGCTCTTTCTCTCTATACCTACGACCACTCTGACGACTGAGTTAGAAGCCTCACCAACTCCCTGTTGAAGTCTATTTTCGTTCTGTATCAAGTTCTAGTGAGGCAGCCACCACCCTCTCCATTAAGTCGTTTTGAGGCAACGTTGTTATATATATATACATATATATGAGAAATTTATTGTAACAGTATTTGAACTGCTAAAAATAAATGTCAGTGTTGAGTTCAAAAAATCAAAATTCAGCGACCGGACGTGTGCTAGGCCAACGGAAAACGTTTCCACAAAAAGATCGTAAAAAATACCTCAATGGATTTTCTAACGACTTTTCTATTAGAAAAAAGTGTCATGTGAGTATAATTGAAGTTTTCAGTTCTTAAAGTTTCTGATATGATAAAGATGCATTTCTTTTTTGTTTGACGTTTCAAATATCCACTAAACTTTGATGCACACTTTTGGTATATTGAACAGTAGCATTGATTGAGAAGATTGTGCTTTCAATCAACGCCGACTGTAAATAAACCTTAAGTTGATAACGTACACTTAAAGGTTATTTTGGACCTTGAATTTTTCTCCCGTGAGTACCGTGTTTCAATTGCGACACTCACATTAGATCCTTAGCTAAATGAAAGAAGTCGCGCAATTCAAAAACGGCACTTTTGATGGCAAATTTCAAATTCGTATCAATAAACTTCAAGTATGCCTCAGCCAAAATGTCACTTAAGGTGACATTGAAATATCGGCCCTAAGTTTCCAATTTAAAATAAATAAATAAAAGCTCCGGTCTCTTTGTTTATTACGTGCTTGGGACAATGGACTTCTGTAAGCTCTGAACTAAAACTGAAAATCTGTTCCCTCCAGCCATTCATAAATATCGAATGATCGTAAATAAAAATTTTGCATGTTCCACTATTGATGTTTAAATATCGAACCTGGAAGTCGACTACGTCGATATTCTCTTGACGTAATTTTGAATTCGTCCATGAAGATTTCATCATCATCAACCCAAATTGAAGAAAACGAACAAACATTTTGAGTTTTCATTATTCTGTTACACGAAAATTCAATCAATATTAGGGGTTCGCGAGACCAAGAACAAGACCAATACTAACGTAGTCTCGGTCTTGGTCTCGAAATATGAATCATGGTCTGGGTCTTGGTCTTGTCTCGTTTAGTCTCGGTCTTGAATTTTTAAATAGGTGTCCTCCAATATTTGGTGTCACAAAGCAAAATAATTACATTTTTCAATGTCTGCTGTAGTAATAGTGAGTATAAATAAAACAATGTTTCAATAACAGATACTATTATATTCAGTTGAAGTTGAAGGTGATATAAAACTCCAAGCACTTAGGTTTTGCGCGAAGTAGTGGCTCATAGACACAATCGAGCGAAATCAATTTTGTTAACTGGTGTGATATCCAGCCTGCTCTTGCCAAGATACACATAGCAATGTGTTCCGCATTATTTTTTTTATTGTTAACCATCATTTTAATTGTATTCATGCAATATTCGATTTTTCTGAAGGGCTACAACAGCTCTCAGTACCTACGTTCTGAGAAGCTGAGACTCGGCCTTTTGTCTGTTTGTAAATAATAATATTATAAATTAGTCCAACCCACAGAACACATATACAAAGTTTAGAACAAAAACGTAAATGGAGGGCGGGGCCTAAGTAAAAGCTTTGATTCGCATCCACGGAGAGGCGCTGATGTGCCTGAAATTCGTAAGATCTCGAAAAGATGGCGGTATGTGGAATGCCACATGACAGCTTATTAGCTTGTCATGATGATAGATGAAGTCATTTGAACGTCACCTTTTATCTTCATAGTCTTTCATGCTTTGATTCCTTTCTAAGTGAAAAAATGCCCTGGTCATCCTCATCAAAAAACCTATAAGAACGCAGAATACAACCCGGAATACTAGAGGCTCATCAATGTTCCAGCTGCCATCGAAAAAGCTTCGGAGAAATGCATCCTCCACAAAATAAGGAAAGTCACGATGGCAAAAAAATTTCTACCAGAAGAACAAATGGGATTTCGCCCAGTGTATTCTACAACAAATCAAACAGTAAGGCTGAGTGACACCATCCTGAAAAGGTCAAAGGGAAAAAAACAGAAGAAGTTTTTCTCGACGAGTTTCGTACTGCCCAGCCGTCCCACACCACATGGAGCCATGCACCGCTTCCCGAGACCTCCGGAGTGAGTGGCATTTTCTCATAGTCACCATCACACAGGGTCACCGCCCCGCAGCGCAGATGGGAAGCTCACACTGACCCCATCCCCAGATGGTTCTGGACATACAAGAAAAACCGAAAAAACAACATCTATTCCAAGTTTTTGTCTTTATTCAATATATAAAGACATTTCAAAGTCAATGTCAGTGCTTTTATGTAAAGGGAACTGTATAATATATTACAGAAATCTTCAATAATACATTATCCAAGTCTGATAGTTCGATTCGCATCCACTTCATTCCGTGGCGCATTGTTCCGTAAATTTTTATACGTCAGTTTGTCTTCTGAACTTTGTAATATGTGTTCTGTGGTCCAACCTTTGCCTGTGTGTATAGTTACTGGGACAATAAATGTATTTATCATTTATATTTGATTGGTTTCGTTAACTCAAGTATTTTCCAGAATAAAAATGGAAAAAGTATATTATGAAATTTCATAGTGCAATATTTTTTTAGTATCTTGATGATATGAAATGATTGATACAGGGTGGGCCAACGAAAACTTTTCACCCCGATCTTCCGATCTTTTATGAATTTTTTTGGAAAACTCTTGGACCCGTCGATTTTTGATTAGAGGGGAAACAATTATCATGTGATTTTTTCAACCCCGTAACTACAACCTTCCTGCGGCAGTAAACTTCAACCCCACAATTTTAGATTGGAAGCTGGATCGGGTGATACCTTATTTTGAAGGCCCTTCGACCCTGATTATAATCGGCGAGTATCAAGCCTCTGCTATCATAGCTGTTGATATGACAGGTTGTCAAAATTTTTTGTTTTGTTTTTTATTCTTCAATAAATGATCACCCGCAAGAGGCAACTTCTCCAAACCAAGAAGATATGCTGAGGAACAGAAGATCTTCAAAATGAGCTATTACCTGATCATTTTGACGAGAATTTCTTTCACCTCGATATATTTTTTTTTGTAAAATACATCCTCGTCAAAATGATTGGGATATAGCTCATTCTGAAGATCTTCTGTCCCCTATGATATCATATCCTCTTAGTTTCGAAAAGTTGACTCTCGCGGGTGAAATGAAAAAAATCAAAAAAAAAATGACAACCTGTCATCAACAGAAATGACAGCAGAGGCTTGAAACTCGCCAGTTTTAATCAATTAGGGTCGAAGGACCTTCAAAACGTTCTACTCAACACTTTTGACCCCCGCGAGGGGGTTATAGTCACGGGGTAAAAATTAGATAAATAATTTTCCCTCATATCGAAAATCTACGAGGATTTTTCTTCAGAAATAACTAAAGTCCGGAAAATGGGGGTGTAAAGTTTTCGTTGGCCACCCTGTATATAATCTTCAGTGAAGTCATAATATTTGCAATGTGGGCCTTCACGATAGAAGCAGATTCGAAAAACTAATAATACTCTACAGACTTCATTGGTCATTTTTTAGGCAATTCAAAGCCATGTACAGGGTTATTCATTATATTTTGACACCCATCTACAGCTCTTATTGCGAGTGATAGAAAAAAACTTTAAATACAAAAGTTTTGGTTTTTTTCACGTAGTATCTTCTGGTGATAGCGGAATCAACAAATCGAAATCATAATATAGAAAAAATTCATTAAGTCATATTTTTTTAAATGGAACACCCTGTATATTATTGACTAAAATGAAAGATCTCTTTAATCTTTCAAATATATATGGTTTGTAGGCATTTGGTTCAGTCACTTTGAAACTATTTGAATTTAAAAAATATATTTTTTTAAACTACAACAAATATTCACAACACTAACTTAATCATATAAACTATCAACATTCCTTTAAAAACGAAGTTACATGTTTTCTACATAACCCCCATAACCAAAACTTTTGTATTTAAAGTTTTTTTCTATCACTCGCAATAAGAGCTGTAGATGGGTGTCAAAATATAATGAATAACCCTGTACTTGTTTCTACTTCAATTTTTCGTTGAGCAAGTCTTGACTTTCCGTTTTCAAGATCAAAATATTAGCAAGTTTCTGTAAAGCATGGTAATAGCGGGTACTTTGATCCAGGAAAGATCTAAGTTTCAATCAATAAAGTACAACGAACATAACATAACAATCATCCTATCAAGAGCACAACAAATAAAACCTCTCTGAATTAATAACACTGAATAACGATGGACACCTCAAATTTTATTTGTTATCACTTTTCCAGGAATTTATCTATGACCCTTTCAAGTTTCAAGAAATGCGTGGCGCTCGATGGTTGTTTTCTGACTGCTAACCAACAAATGCGTCAGTACAGTTCTAAAATTTTGAGAAGGTATTCATACTTTCATTCGTTGCGAAATCTAAATTTTCGCAAATAATTTTTTGGCCAAAACATTGTCCCAACAAGTCAACACACCAAAAATGTATTTTTCGAGACCGAGACCGAGCCCGAGAGTCTCGGTACCTTGGTCTTGGTATTGGTTTCGATCTCGCGAACCCCTAATCAATATACACACTTTCGTTGGTCCTTTTCAACAAATTCTAGAAATTCACTCGAGTGTGAAATAACCGCCGGACAATCGAGCTTGAGCATTTCAGAATATTGAGTCTAATGTTTAAGTTTCTGGAATAACCCCTCTAAGATGACCTCCATTCAGACCCAGATACTCTTTCAAGCGAGCCCTGTAAACTTGTTAAATGAATGTCATGTCAGTGAGATTGAATTTTGTTATTTGGAAATCGTTTCTTTGGTGATTAATTTCGTGGATGTGGTACATGTATTCCCGTATTTTTGAAAGTTCGGAATAAACTTTTCTTGAATAAATATTTTCAAAATAGTTCTATAGTCTGTTTCTCTTCGTAAGAATTGTATATTTTTTAAAAAGTATCAAGATAACCATATAAGCAGATGGAGCATCTCAAAACTGGTTGAATTGAAGATTAAGTTTCGATTTGATGAGTTGCTCGCAAGATGACGTCATGTAGACACGAGCAATCATTATAATCAGCATCGTACAATATAGTGGAAATTCAGTTGATTCGAATTTAACTCAATGGACAATTTGCATACATTTTCAAATGACTTGAAATTTTATATACGTATTCTAGATATTATTTGAAAGTCACCAGCGAATTTTTTTTTTCGAAATACCCAAAAATATACTAAATAGATGAGAAAGAAGACGCGAATTTCACTACATGATCGCAAAAAGGGTGAGGCCATATTTGTTAATATTTAGGCAGTGTATCAGGAATTTCGGGGTTAAAAATGTCTGAGAAAATAAAACACGCACGACCTTTCACGAGTCATAGAATGAACTAACTGTATTCACAAATGTCATACATCATTACAGTCAAACCATAGAGTATACAAATAATAATGGAACAGTTCAAACTCATTTTAACACCCCCACTAGTTTGAAATGTTTCTAATCATTATACACAGATCAACAAAACTTATCACAGACAATACCGAGTATATCCAAAAACTTGTAGTGTTTATTAGCCCCCAAAGCTTTAGTCAAAAGATCCGCTGGCATTTCATCAGTTGACAAATATTCAGTTTTTATCAAACCATCTTTTACCATTTCTCTGACGAAATGATGACGCACATCAATGTGCTTTGACCTTTTATGAAAAACTGGGTTTGACGTAAGCTTTAGTGCACTCTGGTTGTCACAATACAATATAATAGAATCAAAAGAGCCTGTAAGCTCACCCAGCAAATTTCTTAAATAAACTGCTTCCTTGGAAGCTTCAGACAAAGCCATATATTCCGCCTCCGTGCTGGAAAGTGCTACAGTTTTTTGCTTGGTGCTCTCCCAGGACACTACAGAATTAGAAAATAAAAAACAAAACCCTGTATATGATCTCCTATCTAGCTTATTGCTACCCCAGTCCGCATCAACAAAACCCACAAGCCCTTTTGTAGACTTCTCAAATTTTAAACAAAGGTGTTTGGTTTTCTGAAGATACCTTAAAAGTCTCTTTGCATGTTTCCAATGGTTATTATTATAACAGTTATTGAATTGACTGAGATAACTCACACTATAAGAAATGTCTGGTCTAGTCTGAACTGACAAATACATAAGCCCACCAATCAACTGTTGATAAGGTACAGAAAAATTACAATTTTCACATTTATCAAGACTAAGATTCTTTTCCATTGGTGTCTCGATAGTTTTACACTCTGCCATATCAAATTTTAACAACAAATGTTCAATATAATGGGTCTGGTTCAAAGTAATACAATTTTTATCTTTGTCATAACAAATATTTATACCTAAAATTTGTTTAGCATGTCCTAGATCTTTCAGTTTAAAATTTGATGACAATTCCTTTTTGATTGCATTTGTTTCAGAAACATCGTTCGAAAAAATGAAAAAATCATCAACATACAGTGCTATAACAGTTAATAAATCACCATTCGACTTTATAAAAACACATGCTTCAAACTCCGACTTTCTGTAATCAAAACTTGTCAAAACATCCTCAACCTTCTTATACCAGACTCTAGATGATTGCTTCAACCCATATACTGCACATTTGAGTTTCAATACTTTATTCTCATCACCTGGTTTTATGAAACCTTCCGGTTGCTTCATAAAAACAGATTCATTTAATTTACCATGCAAAAAAGCTGTAGTAACATCTAGATGGTATATATCCAAATTTAAATTTACACTAAGTGACATTAACAGTCGAAGGGTTGAATGTCTCACCACAGGTGAGAATGTCTCATGATAATCTACACCGTGTTTTTGCGAAAAACCTTTTGCTACCAACCTTGCACGATAAGTCTTCTTGTTTTCACCATCGCACTTGATTTTGAACACCCATTTACACTCGACCAATGCACCATCACCTTCTGAAGAGTCTACCAGGTCCCATGAGTCATTCTGCTCGAAACAATCCATCTCATTCATCATTGCCTGTTTCCATCTGGCTGCATCTGCTCTGGACAAGGCTTCTGATACGGTTGTTGGAACATCATCAGTGGATGTGTCAATTTTTGGTTCACAAGTTGTCATATATGTCACATAATCATCAAAACACTTCACTTTTCTCTGTCTCTCTGATCTTCTTGGATTTGGTTCAGTCACAGCCTCCTCAGGTACATCATCTGGCTCGTCTACATCATCTGGTATATGATCAATATCATTCTGTTCGGCTTCTGTTTGCTGTTTTTCCCCCACTCCAATTGGTATTTCTTCTTTATTCTCAGCAAGAACGTTGAACTGATTTGTTTTGATGTTTTCTTGAATTATCACATCTCGGCTTATAATCACATCATCAGTTTCAGGATTATAAATTCTGTAACCCTTGATGTTGTCTGCATATCCCACTAGTATATGTTTGAGTGACTTCCTGTCAAATTTCAGTCTCTTCTGCTTGGGTACATGCGCCATAACTTGACTCCCAAAAATGCGTAGTCTTGAAAAATCTGGTTTCACACCATTCCATAATTCAAAAGGTGTCTTATCATGTAGGCCACTAGCTATACATCTATTCCTGAGGTAGTTCGATGTATTCACTGCTTCTGCCCAGAACCTTTTATCTAGACCAGCATCAAACAGAAGACATCTTGCCTTTTCCAATAGTGTGCGGTTATTTCTTTCTGCAGAACCATTTTGTTCAGGGGTATAAGCCGTTGTGGTTTGGTGAAGAATGCCTTCTTTTTTAAGAAAATTTTCAAACTCACTTCCACAAAATTCACCACCTTGGTCTGTACGAAAAACTTTGATCTTCTTATCATGTTTGTTCTCCACAAAAGCCTTGAAGTCTTTGAAAAACCGAAAACTTTCACTTTTGTTTTTCATGAAATAAACAAATGTCATCTTGCTGTAGTCGTCTTGAAGAAGTAGATAATATTTTGAACCACCTATGGATGCAACTTCCATTGGTCCACAAACATCTCCATGGATTAACTCTAGAGCTTGGTTACTGCGTTTTCCAGAAGACGAGAAAGGCAGCCTTGTTTGTTTGCCTTCACAGCATACCACACAATTGGACTTGTCGAGACCACTCGTTCCTTTGAAAGTCATTCCAGAAACACAATTATACTTCTTCATTTTATTCAGATCTTGACTGTTGATATGAGCAAGCCGTCTATGCCATATCTCTGAATCATCACAATTAACCAGCATACATTTTTCTTCTTTTACTTCCAGTCGATATACACCATTGATCAAATTGGCTGTGGCAATCAGTTTGTTATTCGGGCCATGAATAGAGCATCCTTTGGATGAAAAAGATATTCGATTACCTTTTTCTATCAGTTCACTAACTGAGATTAGATTTGTTGTTAGGTCAGGCACACAAAGGATATCTTTTATGGTGATATTATTATTCTTTCCATAGCATGACGTCACAATGTCAATGTCCCCTGAAGATTTCACAGCCATCGTCTGTTTATTAGCCACAACAATTTCTCGAATACTTGGTTGCACACAATTCTTCATCCATGATTCATTTGGAGTCATATGCCTGCTAGCCCCTGAATCCAAATAGAAATCACTTTTCTTGTAAGCCCCACTCAAAAACACTGCACTGAAAGCATATCTTTCGTTATCTTTCTTGCTTTTGCACTGTGAAGCGTAATGTCCTGTCTGTTTACATTTATAACAGACAATTTTGCTTTTATCCTTCTTGTCATTAACAGCTGATTTTGACCGGTCTTGATTATGTTGTTTGTCAATTCTGTCACCGCCTGCGCCCCCTCTGTGTCGATTTCTGAAGTATGAATTACCGGCTGCGAACGCTCCTTCCTTCGTTGATAGTTCATCTGGTGACATGTCAAGCAACTTGCTTTTGATGGAATCTGTGGTGATCAATATTCCGGAATGCTCAATAGCCATCAACATTGGTCCGTACTTCTCTGGTAGGCCCGCCAACAGAAGAGATCCTACCCATTCTTCATTGATGCTGAAGCCGGTTTTTCTCAGTCTCTGTGACGTCTCAATCACCTGGTTGATGTAGTTCTCCATTGAAACACAACTTTCCAGTCTTAGAGAAATAAGGTGTCTTAGTAACCCTATTTTTCTTGTGAAACCAGTATCTTGATATAGATTTTTGAGCTTCTCCCATACATCCTGACACGAGCCTGCATCCTTGACGTGGACATATAAACTTGGGTCTATTGTCAAAACTAACTTGGCCTTCGCTTTTGACTGCAATACACTATCCGTCTCGGTACTGTCCAAACACTTCGTTAGACCTTCGAGAACGAACACATTTTCAACTGCAAAACACCACTCGTCGTAGTTTTCTCTCCCGACCAACTTCGGAATGCTACTGATATAATTGACGGCCATTTTGAACTCGGCAAACTGGACGAAACTGCGTACTTATTTTTTGCTCGATTTTTCCTGACCGACACTTTTCGCGGCGTACAATACGTTTTCTGCGACAACCCAAAACCCTGGGTGGCCTGGGCCCATAACCTGTTAATATTTAGGCAGTGTATCAGGAATTTCGGGGTTAAAAATGTCTGAGAAAATAAAACACGCACGACCTTTCACGAGTCATAGAATGAACTAACTGTATTCACAAATGTCATACATCATTACAGTCAAACCATAGAGTATACAAATAATAATGGAACAGTTCAAACTCATTTTAACAATATTACCCCCCCGAGAGAGAGAGAGTCATTTCAGTCAATACGTCAGACGGAGATAGATAGTGTATTCTGTGACGTATTAGATGTTGATTGGCGCTCTTTAATCGGTGATAACTACATTATCAGAGGTCGAAGGTTGATTTTTTAAATATCAATGGCATCAGTACTTTCTAATCCTTATATTTTTCATATTTCCAAAAATGTGCAAATTGTCCATTGGGGGTCAATAAAAGTAAGGTATGGAAAAAATAGATTGATAATCGTCTTGTGTATATTCCTATCCTACTGATAAAAAATGAAGAAAAAGAAAGATCTTCATTTGATTGAAGGTCCTCTTTGAGATAATGAACGATTTCTCTTCATCTACTGATAAGAACACAATGACATGCAGATTATATGAAATAATATAAGAAATCCTAATAGGCTTTAGAAATGATCTTATAGCATAAGTAAATATTCTTTCACACTCGAATGCACATACATTTCTGGACTATTTCATTTACCATTTTTGTGTGCTGAAGCATCTGACCACACCCATTCTTCATCATTTAAATTAAAACCAACCCAAACACATCAGGTTGTACTATACCGTGACCCAAAGAGTTATGGGTCGGTTCTTCTCTTATACTACCTTCAAAAAAATTGCTACCATCATTTTCTTTTTCAACAAATAATGTTTCAGGGTAGAAATAGAGGGGATGGAAAGATATTTTAACAATCAATGACATATTCGTCAGATTGTAAGAAAGTAAAGTAGTTCATGTAGATATGCGCTGTGGTTTTGTGGCGCATCCATGATTTACCAGATTTTTTTGGGTATTTCGCCACACGTACCCTATCAAAAAATAATCAAAGTAGTGTTTTTATATCGGATCATCTATATTACCTGAAAAAAGTCTATTAGGCCCGGTTTCTCAACGATGGTTCAACGTTGAACTTGGTCCAAGAACATTGGATTGTGCATCTCTGAACCCAGTTCAACGTTGAACCATCGTTTGGAAACCGGGCCTTAGTGAACAATAAAAACTATCAATATCAAACGTTTTGGAAGTGAATCTGCTTCCGTCGTCAGTGGAACATGAAAAAGAAATAATTAATTCAAACTAAAAAAATTTTGTTCGTTTTTTTTGTGATTTTGCAGTAAAATTGGCTTTTTTGTGTTCTTGGCACAAAATGTCACTTCTATTGACAACAACATACACTTCAATGTCAGTAAAAGTGGCTCATAAGCGTCTATCTACAAGGTGTCCTAGAAAGAATCGGACACACGGTAACAGCAGATTCCTCACACAAAAATATTGCGATCGCCCCGAACTGCCTGAAAGTTGATATTGACAGAAATACACGGTATCAAAGTTGTATTTTAATTTTTGATTTTTTTAAATAACTTTTGAAATAATCATATCACTTGATTATTTCATGATGAAATTTGGTATAGGGAGTTTGATTGATATGCAAAATACATATCTGGCCTTGGTATGGCTCTTACATGTGGGATGCGCCACTTACACATCTTTCCAGTCTTTGAATGACTGAAAAGTAATAACTTTTTGGTACGCACTCGAAAAATTTTTTTTAATTGAAAAATTGATTTCTCCGTTATTTTCACGTAATAGGTATGATGAAAATTTGTAAAAGTATACATAGGAATAACCTTCTTCAATATATTTGCACCTAAAGTCATCCTTGCACTGTGGTTTTGAATGAGAATTTTGAATATAAACATAGAGGGCATCGAAAACGCCGTTGTCGATAAAATTCTGTTTTTGTTTTTACTTATGTAATGTTATTTTGACTGTGATAAGATCTCTACAATCCAACCCTCCATGAAGAAGCTCCACAAACACAGCACTTTTTTGGTATAATTGCCACACGTAATCTTCTTCTCGAGCACAAGTAAATTATTTTCAACTGGAAAATGACAACAACCGTCACTTTGAAGCATCTATTAACGTCATGTCAACGCATTTCAAATAGTTCGATTGATGCCCAACGTTGCCGTTTGTGAGAGAAATTCCTCTTATCAACTTGTTACTGTGAAAGATCAAGAAAAAACGTTCGAGTATTCAACGACAAGTAGTATAATAGCGATGAAAAAAAGGCTACACTCTCCTTGAATATTGAGGAGAAATACATTTATTTAATGAAAGTGAACTTCAAGTAATTGTTATTGAATTGTTGACATAAAATCTGGTGAAAGGTATTTCAAGGAAGTAAATATGGCAAACCAGGAGCTAGCTTTTTCCCTTTCCCTCCATGTTTACATTGACATGTTCGACTCACACAACATTGTTTGTTTATGCTATTAGTGGTTCAATATTCGAAGAATTTTCCCAAGTCTTGCTGGTGGATAGCTGAATGGTCGCTGGCGATTGACTATGCATACGAGTGTGTTTTCCTTGCTTCCTCTGACTCAAAAATGTTTTTGAAACTACTTATAACAAAAATTCAGGGTGTGTACAATACGATAACAGAGAATGAAATAAATACTTAAGTAAAATACTTTTTCTTTTATGGACCTTTCAGATTAGCAAGTTTTCCTGCCACACCCTGTATATTTATCAAAAATAAGTTTCATTTTTATGTTATAATTTTTCTCTTCATAGGCTCTGGGGAAGGGAGGTTTTAACCCCCAAACCCCCCTTCGCTGCGCCACTGTTATTAAACAACCCTTATATACCAAATTTCATGAAAATTACTTGATTATTTTGAAAGTTATTCAAATAAATGAAATATCAAAATCCAACTTTGACTTCCTGTATCTCTGTTAATATCAACTTTCCGGATAGACAAGTTCGGGGCGATCGCAATATTTTTGTGTGAGGAATCTGCTGATACAGTGGGTTCCATTCTTTCTGAGACACCCTGTAGATATAATGGGAAATATGATTGAACGTGTACGTTAAACTAACGTATCCATATCACCGTGGTAAACATTCGTAACAGTTAACGTAAACGTTCAATCATAGTCCCTATAGTCTCATTATCATGCGTATCATTATTTTCATACAAGTTGTTCTGCATTTTTTGCAATTTTTGTATTTGATAAAGTTTTCTGTTGAACTCATTTATAAGTTCCATATTATGTCACTTAAGAAAAATATCCCACTAGCTTTCCAAGCTCTCAGGCTTAACTTTTCTTTCATTTTACCTCTATTCACCAGTCTAATAAATAACTGTTATCTAGACCGGTGAGTTAAAAGCTTCTTGACTCACCCATTTCCATTATAGGTTTAAAGGTTTCTTTGGTTAGGTAGGTTTATTATGTTCACTATGGCAAGTGTCTATAATGGTGTCGCTGATTTCGTAGATCCTAATGATAATATCAGAATATATTAATTAAAATGAATGTCTATTTTAATAGTGGGATCAAGACTAAATATCAAACAATGCACCTGTGGCAACCTCGATAAGTTTGATCAACTTTTACACGATGGGATTTGAAGAAAATTATTGATAAATGGATCGATTTATTCAATAATTATTATTACTATGTCGATTAAAATAATAGATGATGTCTTTATGCAATACCTTACTTTTGGAAACTTTCTTCCAACTTAAAAGTATTGATTTAGCATCAAAAAGTTTTTCCCCAGATATGGTTATACTGGTGTTATGAAAACCACTGAAAGATTGACTTGAGTCCTCTAGTCCCAGAAAGGTGAATGATGATGTCTCCTTTGACTGACAAATAAGTTGCATATAGCTAGTATATCCCCCACATCACGACTTATAGTAGATCAAACTGATAAAGATAAAGAGCACCTGGTTTTTTCCACAGCAATAAATTGGGAGACGAAAAACTGGAAGATGTTTTCAAGACTTTGTGAAAAATTTTGCTCTTCGTTGCAGTTCTAAGTTTGGCGATACATCAGTCGTCATAAACCTTCAAACTTGTTCCAATTACCATCAAAGTGGATATGATTTCTGTTGGAATTATCGAACGGTAGTAACGGTACCTTCGGAAATCGGATCATCTGGAATGGACTTTTGTTATCAACACTTCCAGAAAAATCTTTGAATTCATTATAAAATATCTCGTCAAGGATTTTAACGGGAGCTGGTCCAGGAAATAAAGTTACCGTAAAACGGGGATATTCGGGACAAAATTTCAACATTTTCATGAAAATTTTTTCTCTAAATTACGTGAAATAAAGTTAAAATAATTAAATAAATAAATAAATAATCGTCTATTAGACTTTAAATTAGTCGGCGTATATCTATTACACTCCAATATGACTCTAAAGGCCGTTTGCACCGATCGTAATTTCAGCCTCGCTTCATTAGGCCGGCTCATTTTTTTTAAGCGTGACTTTCACTTAGTTTGTTGCACCGCCCCGATTTTCTGACAGCTTTACTAAGCGGAACAAATGAACCATTTTGTTCAAAGTGACATCTTCAACCAACTTCACATGATAAATTTCAATTTGACTGAATTAGTTGAGGTTATAAAATACTGTTTGTCTTGATCACAAAGTGAAGAAAAAATTGCACTTTACTTCAACGACGAATCTCAGCCGGAATTTCCGATCGACAACACCTGGTATAATATTGTGATCAGAGCGAGACTGGAAATGCGGCGAGCCGGAGCCACTTTTGACGAGGGAACCTAGTCTAGCTATTATTCGATGGTATAGAGACTCAGTAATCCTTTTGATCCAGATACATATAATACAGCATAAAACTGTAACCAGCCGTACAATTGGACCAACTTTTTGCGTGAACAATAAACACCTTTCAAATTTTGAAATTTTGGATAAAATTTAAGGTTCGAAAGCCACTTAAAGCTAAGCTTATTCAATTATTCCTAGAATTTGACCGCCTATAGTAAGCTTCGCTTTGGCTGCTTCAAGCTAAACTTTTTAGCGGTGCAAGAGATTTTTTCACAAAGATTGGCTTAATTGAAAGCCGGGCTCAAATTACGATCGGTGCAATCGGCCCTAAGTCTAAGTGCCCTATTTTGATTTTTTTGAATTTGTGACAGTTTCTCCTGTTATTAATTGTATAGAATTGTTGCACAGTATTGAACATGGGGAACTATTGATGATTTATACAGAAGCGTTTTTATGTAATGTTTCAGTTGTGTTCCAATTTTTCCAAGAAAACCATTTTTTTTCAAATTTTGAAAGATTCATAGTCAGCATGTGACTTGAAATTTAGATTTTGATTATTACTCGCAGCCTTTATAACGTTTGACCATTTAAAACATTTCCAATATTTTGATAATCCTCTTTACGAATTCTACTAGGTGATCAACCAACAATATATCCACACTTCTTGACATTCACAGACATACCATTATTATTTAAATATCTAGGTACATATAATTATATTTGCTAGATCATTGTTAATTTTTTCTAATATATCAACAATGTTTGTTCCCCTGTTATATAACATTGTGTCATCAGCAAACAATTTACATCTGACAATGATCAACAACTTTGAATATATCGTTTATGTAACAACATGGAAAAAAGAAGTCCTAATGATGTACCCTGCGGTGTAGAGATTTAACTTGGTGCTTTCGATATGGCAAATATGATCTGAACCATTTATAAACATTTCCTCTTGGACCGATTTTAAAAAGTTTTTTTGATAATAATTCTCTATTCACAGTGCGTTTTTTTTTTTAAGGCGGAACATGTGGATTCCCTTGTTAAATTTTCAATTCCATGTTAGCAGTAGTTCTATTCGAAGTACACGTCTGAAACTTGCCGTGGATAGACTTTAGTGCTTAGAGATTATGTTGGTCCATCCATTACGCAAGAATAAGGAAAAATACTCAAAAAATGCTTTGATTCATTAGAAAGTAATACTATTTACATGCCTTGTATACAACGGTGACAACCAATTTTCCGACGTGTCTAACTTCATTGTCAAATTTTGTAACCAAAAAGTTTCATTTTAGTTTTTATTACCGTTTAGCATACTGCTTGACCGTGAATAGGGGTACACTTTGAACAGTTCACCCAAGAAGTACTGTTTGTTTTTTTATTATTGTATTATGCGAGTTATTCGTTGACGCTAGCTTATACAAGGCATGTAAAAAAGTAGTACTTTCCAATCAATAAAACCATTTTTTTAATCTTTTCTCAAGTTATTTTGTTCTAATCAATAATGTAACATAGTCTCTTAGCACCAAAGTCTATCCACGGCAAGATTCGGCTGTGTACAAAACCCTCAAACCATTCATTAGTTACATCAAGGGCAGTTTGCACCGCACAACAATTAGTTGACGTTATTAAATATTATGTTTTGATAACAAAATGAATAAAAACTTGCACTTTAGTTGATATTCGATGGTACAGGCACAGTTTATATAATATACATATGGCTCACTCCATGTTGTAACCTTTGAAAATCATGTTGTCCAAAATTCTCAAGATTAAAAACCGGCCGAGAACTAGTTTTACGAGAAAGACAAGTTGGAAAAAAGGGGTCGATTTTCAAGCGGTGTACGGAACTCCAACGACAAATCTCAGCCGAAATTTCCAATCAGCAACACGTCGTATAATATGGGGATCAGATGGAAACTGGGAATGCGGCGTGCTGGTGCCATTTTTTACGAGTGAACTTTCAAGTCTTGGGTCTTGTAAACATTAGGCATCCACGTATTTTGTACTTTTTGAAGGCGAATTTGGTAAATTATCCTTCGTTTAACTATTCTAAAGAGAAAACAGGCTGGATGAATCACTTTTTTTGTAGAAAAAACACTATTTCAGGCACATTGTTTCATACGAACATTTTCCGAAAATCTCGATCTGTTCCAGATGTGGGTCATTGAAATGGTCAATTTCTGTTGTTCTCATGTACTACAGTTCCTCACGTAACCACTAAGGAAGTAAAAACCAAATAGTTAAGCAGGATAAATAAATTTTGAAAATTTCATTCACAAAACTGATCGCCGCGAAATCGATATTTTCAATACTGTCAATATGTCAAGGTTTTCATGCTTCTTCTCACTAATTGAAGACCAAGAATGATAAACACGCGCTGTGTTGCCAAGTGGATGCTGTGAGAAATGTTTTCCATATTTTTGTCTGTAGCGGATGAAGGGTTGGTTTTGATCAGATTGGGTCAGTTTTTGTTAGTTTGGGTGAGTTTTTGTTAGATTGGGTCAGTTTTGGTTAGATTGGTCTAGTTTTGGTTAGTTCGAGTGACTTTTGGCTATGAATATTGGGATAGTTTTGGTCAGATTGAGTCAGTTTGAGTTTGATTAGATTAGATTGGGTGAGTCTTGGTTGGATTGGGTTAGTTTGGGTTAGTTCTGGTTAGATTGGGTTAGTTTGGGTCGATTTTGGTCAAACTGGGTTAGTTTTGGTTAGTTCTGTTCAGTTTATGTGGGTTTTGGTTAGATTGGGTCAGTCCTGGTCAGAATGGTTTAGTTTTGGTTAATTTGAGTTAGTTTTGGTGAGTTTTGGTTAGATTGGGATCCTTTTGGTCAGATTGAGTTAGATTGGGTTAGTTTTTGGTCAGATTGGGTCAGTTTGATTTGGGGTTAGTCTTGGTTAGATTGGGTTAGTTTTGGTTAGATTGGGTTAGTTTTGGTCAGATTGGGTTTGTTTGATTTGGATTAGTTTGGGTTAGTTTGGTCACCGTCTGAGAGATTCAGAAACTTGATATAATTGTTAAAACTTTGACATTTTTATAGTTCTTGTTCTCAGTGTCTTATGTTATATTGTTTTTTTTTGTCATAGTCTATCAAAATATACAGGCAAAACTATTGCAGTCATGGTTTTCAAGAAGTTTGGATACGTTTGGCAACATTGCATGCTGGTTCTAATATGTAGCTTGTAACAATGTGACGAAGCTGTCATTTTAGGAAGTTGTTGCATTGGAATCTGAAAAAAAATTAGTTTATTCTGGATTTCCATCATCAAGCCATCATCATCAAGCCGGCTGCTTTAAGCTAAGCTTTCTAAGCGGCGCAAGAGAATTTTTTTCACAAAGCTTGACTTAATTGAAAGCCAGGCTTATATTACGATCGGTGCAATCGGCCCTTAATATCACAATTTCACACGAGTGGTCATTTCAAAAACCTGACTGAAAAGGATTCATCACAAAATTGTTATCACAAAAATCAACAATTTGATTTTTCACGACTAGTTCTAGAAGTTTTTCATATGACGGGACAGTGTTTATTGGTCGAAAGTCTCCAATCCTATAACTATTTGATACTTTTTGAATAGGAGTCTATCTCAAAAACTTGCCACTCTTCAGAAACCACACCATAGGTTAACAAAGAATTGATAATGTCCAATAGTCCATTCCCAGCACGTTCACAGACATCTTTCAATATCTGAGCAGTTGTTCGATTTCCACATCCTCGAGAGTTATTCAGTATCTTGATCATTTTATTAAAATGAAACATATCAATGGTTTTGAGGTCCATTAAAATATCCTTCGTGTCCACAAAATCACTATCATTAGAAGGTGTCATTGACAAAACAATGCCTGAAATACTCTCCACAAAACTGATTTTAAAGCAATTGTCAATATCACATTCATCATAAATCACTATTTCTTTTGATGATATTTGGCTCACCGTATGAATTTTATTTGGTAGTAGCATCTTCAAATTTCTCCACATTTGCCTTGGGTTACTTCAGCTATTGTCTAGGACAGCCTCAAAATAATCATTCTTTGCATGTCTTATCAATGATTCTACCTCGTTTTAGTCGTTTTGGTAAAAGAACAGAAAATAAGGTTTGTTTTGTTGTTGTCCTTTCCGGCAACTAGTAATACCACTTCGATAGTTTTGTCAAAGAGCAGGTTTACTCTTTGGTTTAACACCATCTTTACAGCCTAGAGGCAAACACATTATTGTTGCCGATCATTATTTCATGTTTTTTGCTGTCTCCCACATAGAAATTTCCAATTTTGCAAATTCTACACTCAGACTGACAAACCTTGAAAAAATCAGCTTTTCTGTAATTTTTTTATTTTACCCTATATAGAGCGATATAATTTTACTGGATTGAAAGCTCGCTCTAAACATGCTACAACGTGAAGCCTTTTGTTAAATACATATCTTTTTTCTGTGATGTGACAAATAACCACATTCCACGGTACCGAGAGATATCAGTCAACCCGAAAAATCCTCAAAACTCTTTCGACAACACTAACTGAATCACAAACAACCTGCTTGAATCTGCACCTGAATGAATCTGCACCTGAATGAGTTTTGAGTAATGTAAACTGGTCATACTAGCACTTTGGGAGAAAATCGAATGACTAGAATAACTATCTTCGGAAGCATCGCAGAATCCATGCATTTTAATTTGAGGGCTTCGATCTGAGATATCTTGAGACGTAGATATTTACATACATATGGCTAGGTTGAACTGATGCTGAACAGTTTTCCTTAATCATATTGTTGTAATGAACGGAGTGACGTTGTGAGTGAAATAAATACAACAATACATCAAACAACCTTCATTTTTGTCGAAGTGTATATTCATCAAGCGTCAGATAATCATTCATTTGTCTAGGTTAAATCCACCAATAAGCTTGAGCTGAAGGGAGAAAGCTGAATACAATCACTTCCCACTATTCCGTCGTCAACATACATAAAATTAGCACGCATGAGTCGTTATATGATAAGCTGTACGGAAGTTAAAATCTGCGAAAAAAACTGATAACATAACGACCTACCAAACAATCCCTTATGAAGTCAACATTTTAATGAAGCGATTCTCCAACCAACAAACATGTTTGCTAACGGTGCTATCAGAAGATGACCAGAAACTGAAGAGACCAGACAGTATCGGTAAAAAGGATGTTTTGACTCTCAAAGCGTTTTTGACACTATATAATTCAGATCTTGAGAAAGAAACAGAGTTTCGGAATTCCATCGTCTTTATTTTATTGGTTACTACGACGTTTCCATCAATAGAATTTTTTCATCAGATGTGATCTGCCCAGTTCACTCCTGATGACGATCAAAGATACTATTGTTCGAAACGTCGTGTTTACCAAAGAAATAAAGACGATGGAAGTCCAAAACTCTGTTATATTATACAGATCTGTATTGAAAGAAGTATAGACCAGTTTTTGGAAAGCGTAATCAAGGTATAACAGTCTGCCTAAAACTCGATCCGACTTTCCTTGTGATACCTGCGAAACGGGATAGTAAAGGTAACACCCCCGGTAACACCGCACTACTTCTTTTCCATCACACAAGTATAATCTCAACAAATATTATGAAAATCCAAAGCTAGAGCAATCTGATTGATACTCATCACGACGAAATCAAGCAGATACTGATATTGTTCGAACTGTTCTTCGATTTAAGTTATAGCGTTCATGACCTTACGATGCTCAATCCAAAGCAATTTGGTGAAGATCTACCTATGTCAGATCAAATACATCATAATAATAATTATTATTATTGTATGTTAGGTGAAGCTTATATTATTAGAACAGGCATCGCTCACTAGTGATGCCCACCCAAGTCCTCTCTCGATTCAAAGACAAGACACGAGGAGAGACTCGGACATGATGAGACGAGATCTTATCAGTCCTGTCTCAAGTCTCGCGCAAGAGTTCTTGAAACACGTGCAAGAATCTCGCAGGTGATTATTTTAGCGTGCCACGACGATGTGAAACTTTTTCGGCGCTACAGCCGCCGATGCACCCATACCTACTATCACCACTTAGCGACATGTTTGTCCAAGATTTAGAGGCTGGGATAGTAGAATTTGGTGGTTATTGATAAAAAAATGAGCAGATTGAAGCGAATCAAAAACCGATGATTTAGGGCCATTTGCACCGATCACGATTTAAGCCTAGCTTTATTAGGCCGGCTCAATTTATTCAAGCGTGGCTTGTATATACTTTGTTGCACCGCCCTGATTTTTTGACAGCTTTACCAAGCAGGACAAATGAACTATCCTGTTCAATTTGACATATTCAACTAACTTCACGCGAGAAATTTAGATTTGACAGAATAAAGCTCCGTTCATAAAGATGCGAATTGCGAATTGCGGAGGTCATCCTATTGGTCGGTTTAATGTCAACAAAAGTGACAACTGTCATATCCCAGTTTTCTGCGAATTCGCAAAACTTTAAATCTAGGGGGCGGAAAAATTGAAAGTGTAGCGGTGTTCATAAGATGCGAATCGCAAATTACGAAGGTCTCTCCTATTCGTCGGTTCACTGTCAACAAAAGTGACAACTGTCATATCCCAATTTTCAGCGAATGTTCACATGCTAATTATTTTCATTTGTGAGTTATTAGTGGTTTAGATCGACTTTTTTTTCAGAGTTTTGTAAGCATAAATACTTTCTTTGAGAACGACAATAAAACAATCAAAAAAGGTGAAAATGCTTTGGAATCCAATCATGTCCAGAAAATGGAGTTTGACACCAAGCTTTCTATGATAAGAGGTGAAGTATTGGCAAGTATGAAGAATAAAAGCTACAAGCTCCAGATAAAGTTTTCAAATTGAAAGAAATGTGCGCAATTGATGTCGATAAAATTAAACATACTGCGATTGTGCCGACTGGTCAGGCTTCGAATGAGAAGTGGTTCCTTGCAAGGAAATACCGTTTGACTGCGAGTAACCCTGGTTTCATTATTTCGGCAAATTCAAAATTTTTCTTATGAGATGTAAACGATGTTAACATAGGTTATCATGGTAACGAGTTTTGTTGTTTGTTTGGAAACATCATAAGCTCCGACATACGTTTGTGACGTCACGACTTAGGCAGTCTATTCTTTCGCTAGGTTCGTTCGGTTGTTGTGTAATTGTGTGTTCGTTTCACAACAGATGCCATTTTGGAGGGGTCATAGGATATATTCTAATCTTGAATCAGATGAATATTATCACTCTGTAATTTTTTCAAGTGTTTGTAGGATTTATATGCAGACTAATTACCTCAAAATACAGCCAAATTAGAAAAAAAACGTTACGCATTTGGGTTCCCTAACAATTTGGAAAGTTCCATCTCCTTTCAAAGCCTACTGCAATGCTCTTCCACTGTTCTTCTGTGGGACATTGTAAATATATCGGACTAAAAACATTACAAATAGCTGAGCAAGTAGTTTTGATAATGCTGGATACAGTGTTCATTCCCAATCGATAATAATAGTATGAAATGGACTTCATGCTTTCTCCAGCGGCTAGATATCTTAAATTATAAATTTGACAAAGAATAGAGAAAATGTAAAACTGATTATGGGAAAACATCCACCTCAAGAAAATACTGTTACAGTGCTGACAAAACGGTTTTTTCCTATTATGATATCGTAACGATATTTTCCTATAGAAACTACTTGTTCGATTTAAACTAATCTATTTACAGTGACTATGTATGAACACACATTGAACATTCAACACTAATCTAGAGTACACACATTCAACATTCAACACTAATTTAGAGTAACACTTATTCATGTGTTGTAACCCTTGATTCACCATCTATGATTCACCACTTCGCCAAAACCTGCAGCTTATAGTCGTACAGTCTATACCTTTTCAACTTCAAATTGAGACCAAACAACTTCAAGTTGGGAATTTATAAAATCAAATTGGGAATAATCATATTCAATTTGGAACTTATCAATTTCAAATTGGGACTAGTCAACTTCAAATCAAAATTGACTAGTCCCAATTTGAAATTGATTTGATCCAAAAATTAAATATGATTATTCCCAATCTGATTTTGTTAATTCCCAACTTGAAGTTGTTTAGTTTCAATTTGAAGTTGAAAAGGTATAAATAGAAAGCTCCGACACTTACTACTGGCTTCGCACAAATCTTTGACAATAAAATCGACAGTTCACAGCGGTGGCAATTCCCGCACCAGGTCTCGCGACTTCCCTTCAAGCGGCGATGACTTCTACGTTAGGTTTGTCCCAAGTCGGCCCGCTGTAATACCGTAGATTCTTTCTTTTTTCAAAAATTATTTAAAAAACAAATTTTTGTCTCTGGTTTTATATTCCTTGTAATCAACAGAACGTATCTGTGCAAAAAATATATATGGTATAGTGGTATTATATCTCAACGTAGCTGATAACATTTCGACTGGTGGTATTGGTTCACGTGCATAATGGCACTTGCTCATTACTGGAGACAGTATTCCTGATAAAAAATCAAAGTTTTGTAGGGACATCCTATGGAAGTTGAAGAACTTTTTTTCATCTTTCCTTCCCATTTCTTGAACCAAATTATAGTACGCTGTTTTCTGTACTTGAAGATTTCACAAGTACCAATAGTACTAATCATTCGGCTTCTCTCATTTATTCTTTTTTTCAATAATAAATACGCAGCGATTGCTC
The DNA here is from genome assembly GCA_958502075.1 of Orchestes rusci. Lineage (NCBI taxonomy): Eukaryota > Metazoa > Arthropoda > Insecta > Coleoptera > Curculionidae > Orchestes > Orchestes rusci. The sequence continues at coordinate 59,651,694 of OY293305.1, read as the reverse complement.
GTCTTCGCCAAAGAAAATAGATTTTGTTCATGATCACGCAACTTCATAAAGCATTTGAAGCAAACATATCTTTTTAGATTATAATACATTATTATGTCAAACAGTAAGGACTCCCCACACTTCACGGATTGCCAACAAAAATTTAAAAAAATATTTCTAGAATGATTTGCGAAATTCGTTTTAATATGAAATATGTCAAAACGGACGTTTTTTTTAACAAAATTCGAATTCGCAATTCGCAATTCGCATCTATATGAACCCCACTTTAGTCGAAGTTATGAAATATTGCTTGTCTTGATTACAAAATGAAGGAAAAATCGCAGTTTAGTTGATATCCGATGGCACAGGCACAGTTTATATAACATACGGTTGGCTCACTCCATGTCGGAACCTATTGAAATCATGTCCTCAAAGCGATTTGCCAAAATTCTTAGGATCAAAAACAAAAACCGACCGAGAACAAGTTTCACGAGGCAGACAACCTGAAAAAAGGCGATCGATTTGGGACCAGATCGAGACTGGAAATGCGGCGAGCCAGAGCCATTCTTGACGACGAGTGAACCCTCTAGTCTTTAGTGAATATCCGATGGTACAGGGCCACAGTGATCCTTTCGATCCAGATTCATATACCATACAGCATAAAACCGTAACCAAACGTACAATTTGACCAACTACTTGCGTAGACAATAAACACCTCTCAAGTTTTGAAGTTTTGGATGAAATTTGAGGTTAGAGAGCCACTGAGAGCCAAGCTTATACAATTGAGCATAGAAATTTGACCGCATATAGTGAGCTACGCTTTCGCCGCTTCAAGCTTAGCTTACTAAGCGGTGCAAGAGATTTTTTGACAAAGCTTGGCTTGATTGAAAGCCGGGTTCAAATTACGATCGGTGCAATCGGCCCTTCGTCGTAGAACCAGCGATTTAACAAAAAATCGCCATGATTTCTCAATCCTCATCCACATCATTTGCCAGAATGATAATGAAAAATCAAAAGTGTAGACAGTATGTATGTACAAATAGGAAGTCTACAAACTACTCTCGTTATAACACCAATACTTTGTACATTTATAAGTGTGATACTGAATTGGCAAAAAAGTGGTATTGAACACTGAATCTCTCGAGCAACTCTTATAGACAACATTTTGCTAACTGCTTTTGTAAATATGGAGTTAGTTGAAACAGACGCACTTGCACACGCATGTGACGTGAAAACAATAACCTACATATGTATTGAGCGTGTGCGCACTTGCGAGTGTTCTCAAGTCACGTGTGCTTAAGTGTATACACAGCTTTATATTATAATATGATTCAGTTCATGTGAAAATTAAAAGTGTTGTTGAGTTTATCGAATTCAAATGACCCTGAAATACTAAATTCAACTACATATTTCTCTCTCTTCAGCAGAAAAATTGACGATTCCAATTTGCTTGATTTATTTGGCTTTGAATATAATAAACAAATATTATCTACATCAGTGACTACGAACAGGAAGGCAGGAACGTTATGACGCTCGACTTTCATGCAAGTATTTCAGACATAGATATTGTTTCTGTTATAACATGCGATTGTACACATTTTCTATAGAACCTGTCAAACAGAGCGACAGAGTCATCATGATGCAATAAAATGTTTTCGATCTCATCCGTAGGAGGGGCAGTATTGCCCAACAACTGAGCACGTCAACCGATCAAATGCAACTAATTACCTATCCAACAATGCCAGACACTAATTACTATTTTGTTGTTGATGAAATACTGACAGCAATGCGTCGTAATGAATCATACGAATAATCCTTTCAGATGACAAAAATATTGTCTATGACAACAGAACTACAAAATCAGAGATTCTAGAAATCCTTTCATCTGTTCAAATTTATCAATTTGCCTTCCATAGATGAAGGTCAGTTGTGTATGAAAGTTAACTCCAATTTCTTGACCGCAGCCAATGTAAGGCCATATCTCAAAGCAACTCTAATTAAAAATAAAATAAGACCAGTGATCTTTATATGAACAAGTCTCCATGGCTTTGAGCCAACTATGGAAACAAAGTTGATTCGGGTAACCTTGGCCTATTTTGGCTATGAAGCTGCTGCAGTTTCTAGGGATCCGGGTCGCACTAGATCATTTACCCTTACACAATTTCAATTTGGTTGAAGTTTGCTCTCTACATACATCTTATCGAGAGCGTGAAATGACAATACTCTACTAAAACTATACAGTGAGGACGCGTAGGTTGGGATAAATTCATTCAAAATTCAGGGATTTCTTTTTTGGAAAAACGGTCGGTCAATTTTTATTTTTAACTGCGGTTATTTACTGCAAAAATAAGTGACGATCATCAACTTCATTTCTCTGAATGGAAACCCCAATTTTTTATTTTATTTTCGAATTCTACATAAATTCTAAGTGATCTAATGATGATAATTTTATGTGTATGGAGTGGACCAAAAATGAGTTACGATCATCGAGTTCATTTTTTTCAAATGGAAACCTGCTTTTTTATTTCATTTTCGGATTTTACATAAATTTCTAAGTGAGTTTCATATACCATGTCCTTAGCGTAACCCCAACAGTTATCGAGAAATTTTGGACTGTACGTTTCTGAACAATCATACATTTCTCGATGAGTGTTTCATCAAAAGGACCGCAATCAAAAATAAAAATCGATGTCTCCGACCGTTTTTTCAAAAAACAAACCGCTGAATTCAGACTGGATTAATTCCAACCTACGTATAAAGATAGTCGTGGATCGAACAAAATATTATGTTTCCTTAGCATCTACGAATATCAAAAAGTGATAAGGTGATAGTACAGATTTTCACACTAGTTTGAGATATTTCTAAAATATTCATAATATGTTGCAAAAAGTAGATGACAGGATAAATGGCTTGTTAATAATAAAAAATATGGTATTTGGAACTACTCCGGAAACTATTTATTCACACGTGTAAATCATATGTTTCAATGTTAACGATGGAAGGGACTTTTGATGGAGAGGAAATATTCTTCCAGGATGTTACACCTCTCGGAATTGGAATTGCAGGAAATTTCGTTCTGATCGTTGTGAAATATGTCGGTGAAAATGATAAGAGAATATGTTGACAAATATAATCTTTTCTAAATACATATACCATGGGTTACGATGAGTTGAAATGATAACAATCATGTTAAATTAACCAACCTAAACTCAACTACATGGATAAGTGGATAAATTTTATCATTATATTATTCACTTTTCTATGGTCAACTCTACCAAGATATCGTTGAATAAACTGACAACTGAAATGAGCGATTCATAGCCTTGAGTGACGTGTGAATGCGCGGCGCCGGAGTGACGTATGTTGATCTGTTCGTCCAATTCAATTGACCAGTCATTTTGTTAGCCTGTCTAAAAAAGTATCTGCTTTAGATGTTAGAATTAAGTGAATTAACGAAAATGTATAATTTTAAAAGAATCATTGAAGGGTTATTCTTTTCAAATCAAGAACCTCGGATGGCAATACCTGCAATTCAATATTCAAACTTCCACATGTTAACAAGTTTATTGATACTCTTTCACAAAACAAAAAACAATTATTTCCTTTGAAGGATTTGATTTGCTGCACATTACAGTTTTGCCAAGTATTAAAGGGATGAACACAATTAAGATAATCATCATAATTTGACTTTTATCAAAGAAATGCCAAGATATACCAGAGAGGGGCAAGACGTAATTACAAAAAATTATCATTATACAGTTGTTTATCTGGATCCATGTTCATTGAATGATATATTATGGTAGTTCTTAGAGCAAGCTTCAAAACTCTCTATATTGTTCAAAGCATCAATCGTTATTTGCATCGCCCTCCATTTCAACTTCAAGTTATCAATATCATAATTTCAAGTGACCCTTACAATCATGATTGCACACAGGAAGTAAATTATACCTTGATTCATGACTTTCACATCCCCACATCTCACCTGAATAGTACGATTAGGTACAGATTTTTCAAAAACAACAAATTTATCTTTTGTATAGAGAAGACACTGATTGACGAGCTTTGCAAAATTTCAGGAAAGAGGTGAAGTGCTATGATGGAGTATCTTTAGTCGTTTGACAAATTAATTAATCTATCTTCAGTATACTGTGAATTAGTCTGATGCGAATTAGTGTAACGGCTGATGAGCGTATCCATATCCTAGAATATCTCAACAGAATTGGAATGAATCTCGATTTTGTCACGGAAAAATTAATGGGGCTTCACGATATTGAGACAAATATTTATGGAGAACAAGAAAAGCCATGTGCTCTTATAAAATAGAATATTTCGGTGTGATACTCTCAATATGTCACCTCTCCATAGAAATTTTTAAAACATCTGTGATTTGACTTTTTGTTTTGTTTTTTATCTTCAGGTTCGATGACTTGTTTTTCTTTTTTCAAGCTCGCTCTAGACATAACATCCTACTTCACGTATTGCCTGTCCACTCAACAAGTAAAACATTCTGTGTAGACTATCGCAAACGTTGAAACTTCGTTGTTTATACGTTTATCTTTCAATGGTCATTCCTAAACCTTTAAACCGCATGCAAGACATAAGGGTAAAATGATATGTCTGGACCCGGCTTTAGAATATATTGACAAATTTTTTTTTTTATAGTTTAACACCTCAATTTTTCAAACTTCATTTTCTAGATTCTGGAATAGAAGTTATCATGGATGAGTAGATATCGATTAAAATGATTTCACAAATTTTTATCAGATGACATTGGTGATGATGCCTTACTTGGGAATGTAAGAGATACGAAGTGATGACGGAGAAATTCTTTTCAAAAATTTCATGATCAAATTTCGAGTAAGTCAAGATTTATTTTTGTACTTCATATTATTAACTCAATAAAGAATTATATCTCGTTACATTTTCTGATTTAAATCAAATATATTTGAAAACTGATATCCGAACCTAACAACCCTTGAAAATTTACTGATCCGCAAATGGACTATTGTCCTTATTCGCATTCGAACTATCCGACATGTATGTATGCATTTCCGAAGTCAAAAAAGAAGACGTAGTACAAAATCGCGTTATTCATTTCAAGGGAATGACTTCACTGAAATATCTTTTCTCCCGTTCAAACCAAATAAAAAATGTGTCCAATAAATCAGACAAATTCATTTTTAGTGTGTCGGTTTATATTGATTCTGATCACCAGAGTTCTATGCACACAGAAATAATATGAATCCAACATTTTACAGACGATAACGTTGATCTGGAGATTTTTCCAGAAAATATGTTTTCGCCGAAACTATTTGAAATGTAATCGATCACACTTATGGACTGAGAAAATTTTAACCAAAAAAAAATATTCTAAACATCAGGAACTCACTTGCTTACTAATATGCAATTCTGTAGTGATCTTTTCATATTTCAAGGACATACCTTCTGTTTGTTGAAGTACTCACCCGACGTCAACCAGAAATCCAATCGACATTATCCTACATTCTCAACCTCATATGAATGTCTTCCATGAAATGAATGGCTTCTATGTTTGTAATTTCTCCAAGCTCCTAATATCGAGATCTTCAATCCTACATTTATTTATTCTAAACGGTTTTGCTTAATGATATTCACAGGTGTGCGAAAAGTCCCGGACCCTCGAACTATTTCGAGAACGGTCTACAATATCAAAAAACTTTTATTATAAATGTTTTAGGTATCAACAAAATCTATCCTACTATTACTAGGTACTTCAATTATACGGGGTGCCTCAGAAAGATGTGGTAAACCAAACATCACTTTTTTTAAATGGAGTACCCCCTTTTTATCACTTCTTCTAATTCCTCGTAACATTTTGGACATAAAATATGAAACATGTCTTAGGGCTAAGCCCATTAATTTCCGAAATAATTTGAGTTGAAGGACCAAATTGAAACTTTGTAGATTTCACGATAAATGTGAATCTTCATTTGATCAAATGTTGAAAATATTTTTCCCCTACCGTTTGACAATTTGCTAAGTTATAATAAAATTTGTCAATGACGTTTTGTAAAACTTCTTGGCTGATAGAGGCACATTCTTCAATAATTCTTCTTCTCAACTCGTCTAGATCTTCAGGTTTTGTCACATACACTTTATTTTTCAGGTGTCCCCAAAGAAAATTATCAAGGGGCGTCACATTCTATGGGGCCTCTTCGCCCTATCCAGCGATTGGGAAAAGTGTTGTCTAAATAGGCTCTAACGTGTTGCCCAGAATGAGGCGGAGCTTCATCTTGCTGAAACCACGTATCTCGTAATAGTGGCCCTACTTCATTAGTTTTATTGCTGGAACGATCTCATTTTGCAGCAGGTGGAGATACATTGTGGCATTCACTAATCTGTTGCAAATAATGCTAGCCCAGACATTCAGTTTTTGAATGTGTTGCCTGTGTGCTTCTCACATCCGATGTGTATTCTGGTAACGGCAATTATTTCGATTGATCTTCCCGTTTAACATGAATGTTGCCTCATCGGAAAAAAACTATTTGATTAAAAAAATTGTTATTCTCATCCCGATTTGCATCATTAATTCACAAAAATTTAATCTTAGATCGAAACCGCTTTCTGATAGTTCTTGGAGAAGAGTTATTTCAAAGGGGAAGTGATGTCAGTTTTCCAAAATATTTTTACCTGATCCAAAAGAAACATCAACTTTGACGGCAGCTTTTCTGAGTATCAAATAAATGTGGATCCTCAACAAAATGAAGTAATGTCTCCATTTTTTTCCTCAATAACTGCTGATTTTGGTCTTACAGGACGAGCTTTATCTCTGCAAGAGCCGGTCTCTTCGAATCTCTGGTCTGTCCTCACAACTGTTGATTTTGATATCGGCTGCCGGTTTGGAAAAGTTGTATCAAATAATTATTCTGTTTCGGTTAATGATCTTTGTCTGTTCCAAAAATCTCTTATCATTAAAAAAGTTACACGTTCCTTTTTGGTTGGTGACATTTCAAGTGTTTGTTTTGACAGTGACGCAGAGAATTCAGGTTGTAGAAATAGAAAATAGAGGTGTAATGCAGATAAAGAATTAACTTATTTCAACTCAAATTATTTCGGAAACTAATGGGTTAAGCCATAAGACGGTTCTTGTAAACATCAGGCACCCACGTATTTTTCACTTTTCAAAGGCGAATTTGGAAAATTATCCTTCGTTTAACTATTCTAAAGAGAAAAAATGTTGGATGAATCACTTTTTTGTAGAAAAAAACACTATTTTAGGCACATTGTTTCATACGAACATTTTCCAAAAATCTCGATTTGTTCCAGTTGTGGGTCATCGAAATGGACAATTTCTGTTGTTCTCATGTACTACAGTTCCCGACGTAACCACTGAAGAAGTTAAAACATATAGTTGAGCAGGAGAAATAAATTTTAAAAATTTGATTCACAGAACATCCCGGCGAACTCGATATTATCAATAACTCAATAACTGTCAAGATTGTCAAAACACTACTCACTAAATAACGACCGAGTGAAAAATACGCGCGGTGTTGCCAAATTTTCCTTTTTCATTCATTTGGCTTTTTCGTTTTGGCTACTTTTTATTGACGGTTGGCTTGAGAATCGCGAAAGCTACCAAGGGAAGTGTGCGCATTATATTGTGATTTTTTCTATGCACATAGCGACGCATCCGTTTGATGTCGTAAATTCGCGAGTTTCATTTGCTGACATTTTGTTGTGTTTTTGAAGAAATCATCCAGTTTTAGTGGAAGGTTCAAAATGGATGCTGTGAGAAATGTTTTCCATCTGATGACCTTCTTGTCTGTAGTGGATGAAGTTTTGCTCGGATGTTTGCAGGACTGTGGTTTGGTGCGTCGGAGATCGAGATGTCCCGTAGTTCGGTGTCGTCGGCAATGTACACTCCAGAGAAGGGAAACTTCATTAATGGGGTGTATATTCAGATGTCCATCATGCCGTCATATCTAAAATATCGTTCAAAAAGTAACGCTCCTGCCCAAGTAAAAAGGTACGCTCTGGCCCAGCGTAGCCGGTGGATGTTCTCTTGAATATCGTTTAAAAAGTAACGCTCCTGCCCATATGGTTGTTTTTTTTACTGTTTTATTATGTTTGTCATAGTATATTGGAATATACAGACAAAAACTATTGCATTCATTGTTTTTGAGAAGTTTGGGTAAGTTTGGCAACATTGTCTGTTTGTTCTATAATATGTAGCTTGTATGGATTGTAACAATGTGACAAAGCTGTCATTTAAGGGAGTCTTTTTCACTGAATCCTGATAAAATTTTAATTTGTTATGGGATTATTTTTTTGTTAAAAGCTGTTCATCCAGCATTTTTTTCAGTTGAAATTGTTCTATAAACCCAAAACTATGCTCAAAAATTGAAAAAAATCAATGATATGTGGATGCTTATCTTTACAAGACCCCCATAAGACATTTCCATATTTTATGTTCAAAATGTTACGAGGAATCAGAGAAAGTGATAAAAAAAGGGGGTATCTCCTTTGAAAAATGTGATGTTTGGTTTACCACATCTTTATGAGGCACACTGTATAATCAAAGTAGTGATAGTGAAATAGATTTTGTTGATACCTAAAACTTTTATATTAAAGTTTTTTGATATTGTACACCGTTTTTGAAATAATTCGGGGGTCCGGGACTTTTTGCACACACTGTACACTACGTTCCTACGGGAAAAATCTCGAAAATAAGCCGATTGATTATATCCATAGCTATTTTTGTATAGCAGTCATACTCTCTCTTTTTGGTCTATGGATAGAGTAGTTCTCTCTAGGGTAACTACAACAAAAATGCTTGCAATTGTGAGTACTTTTTTGTTTTTTTTTGCAAAGTTTTGGAGGTCTGTTATCAAATAGGATGTGTTGAAAGGTTTTATTATGACCTCATCTTTTGAGTACACGCTCTATTGAAGATGTTCAGTCACAAATTTAAGTATTTGTGAGTTCCCTTTGCTTCCATTGAATCGAGGTTCTCGAATCCTCAATATAATTATTTACATTATTTTGTCTTCTAATCGATGGTGATTGTATCCGGACGATCAAATCCAATTACTTTTTACTATGTAGGGTGCTACAGAATATTGAAGTGATTACCATGTACCTAGTGCTTATTTCTTCCTTCTGTTTCATTGTTGAAGGTAAAGGAGGGATAGATGTCAAACTTTTTGAAAAAAAAATGCAAAAAATCAAATCAACAAAATAAATTAATTTCAAAATACACACTGAAATCTTTAGACTAACTTTCTTCGAAATACTGACCAATGAACAAGATTAAGGATGTTGAAAACAAAACTTACAAAAAAAAATCGGTTTTCTGGCAACTCCCACTAGGTATGGAGAGATGCCCATAGTCATAGAGAGAAATGCCGCACATTTTTCTTTTGATTCAAAACGTTTGCTTTGCATGGATTTAATTTACCTTCCAGCCCTACTGGTTCCTTTCCAACTCTTCCAGGATCAACTCGCCGGACAATTATTGTTAACGCACGATCGCCATAATATCCTCTTTTGGACTCACGTCTGGAGATTTCTCCAGATTGGAAATTTCCTATGGCAATATAGTTGATTGCTTACCGGTATTGGAAGCTCTTGGTATATTTGGTGGCTTTTGAATACATTTTTTCGGCATAGTCGATCTGAAAATGTGATTCAGTGTGCGGCATCTCTCCTTTATGGTACGGACAGATGCCACAAAATAGCTATTTGATCAGTATAATCCTAGCTAATTCCACTGAGAGTTCGGATAATCTTTGAAAGTAATAAATGCACCTTATTTTTGATAAACATGGAAGTATGTTTAAGCTTTTCTTTAGCTATTTTTAAGTCTACTGATATTGTCTGTATACCCATGATATTCTAACGTATCTTGTTTATTTTATCATTTCATCATCGAGTAAATTCTGTTTATAGATCGTATACAGTACAAAAAAAGCTCATTTTCCGCTTTCATGGATAAACCTATATAGAATCGTTCAGAAATTTAATCGCAACCTGTTGATTAATCCCAAAAGCAATAACAATAACAAGTCATACATAGGTAAATATAAATTCAAAGAAGTATGGCCCATTCTTCGTTGAATCTATCTCTAACATAGCATCTAATCGGTACCTATCGAAGGTTCTTCTCGCAGTGATAGATCTTGACTCCATGAAACTTCTCACATTTAGCTAAACTTTTTTTTCCAAATGTATCTAGATATCTAAAGTAGCAACAGGTGCACACAAGCAATCCGTTCTGGAATACGGAACGGAATAGACGTCTTTGTGAGAAGTTACAAAACGTTTCGCGAGTTTCTTCACCTAACTTTTGATAAACCTATCATCTGTTTCAGGAAGAGCTTACGATCTTATCTTTCAAATGAACATTTGTTTTGGCTTCATGGAAGTTTGTACCTACATCAGATCTTCTAGTCCACATTGAGAAGACTATTTTTTTTAAAGAAGGCTTCTTCCAGATTTCACCTTCAAATTGGCAAAAAGACATTTCAGGATATATCCAGATACTGGTGAAAAGACAAATATTAACTAGCCTGTTTGAATAAGTCGATAAGATACAACAATACATTGTAAAAACATCTTTTATGCGTTGCATCAACCAAGCTATCCAGACTTCCGAACGTAAGAAGCCGCTTTTTCAATTTTCTTATAAAAACGCGGAAACAGCTACGATCATCTATCCCTTTTTTCATTCGATGCAAAAGCAAAAAGATTCAGACATGAGCGCATAATTTGAAATTTTATAGCATTTATATTGTCGCTTCCACTATTAGGAAAGTTCGAAAAGAGCCATAATTCGCTTTAGTGATAAACGGTACTGAATATTTAAATTACAATCCTCAACATAGAGTGCTTTTCGCCGTTGAGCTAAAACGGATCATCTTTGATACTAGAACGTATGTATGCACAATGGATGGTTAGCGAATATCAAGTGATTTGATTCGAAAGAATAAAATTAGTATTCTCGCCAGACAGTACAGTTGGATGTTTCCTCAACTCGAATTGATACTTCCTGAATCAGGTAGCATCTGGAATAATGTGTACTCCCAAGGTGCCTCTAAGCTTAGAGAGGAAACCTATCTATATCCAAAGTCGTTCGCATAAGCCTTGGAAGGTTTTTTAAAAACAACAATCATATTTTTGTTTTAATTCAAATACATTGATTTATTTGAATTAAAACGAAAATATGTCTAAATATGTCTATATGTCCATATATATCTATGTCTACATGTTTCAACTGACTATCTTAGTTATATTATCTGTCTGTAATCAGGACGACAGTAGAGGAAAATCCAGGATTCAAAAGTGTCCAACAATCCTCTGCACATTTGCTTGATTTTGATTCATATTATTATTAAAGTCTACGACTTGCTTTGGAATGGAGTCAATTGAGTGATTTTATCAAAGATTTCTAATTTGTTTGATGCCATGTTAACTACTGTCATGCTTTTTTCTGATCCATGAAAATCTATAACGACTAAGATCACTTCTTTCATATAAGGTTTATCTAAGACGCCTAACATAACATACATGGCATGTATCATATTTCTGTAACCAGCAGATCATCCTCAAACAGCCGAGTTCATCAAGTCTGCAGACAAACAACCTGTAGCGAAAACTTCGAGGCCTCCAAGTATTCAAACACATGTGCCGCTCTCTTTTCAACAGTCTTCTATTTTGAAGCGCAACATTGAAACAGCTCCGGATAGCTTCCGGACTGAATGAAAGCAGCGTCGTAGTGTAGCTGTTATTTGCAAAATGCGCATTGATGTTTTATTGATCAAGCGCGGGGATCTCCTCACGGGCGCCACTAGTGACGTCACTTGCTGAAGGGGATCTTGTGTTTCCGTCCTCTCTCTTCTCGTTTGATGTCTGGCCAAACACGCTTCTATCGCGTTGTGCCGTCACGTAAGATACGAACGACGTTTCTAACTCGCGCCGCGCTTACAAGTAGCGAATAACCAAGAAAATTTTCATATAGCTTGTCGTCATGATTTTCAGATAATTTTTGTCTATATTTTTATATCCCAAAAGCGCACACAAATTGAATGATGTATTGAAAAAAATCTTATCAAAACCGTGATAATGAAAGTTTAATAGAAAATCCCAAGTCTATATCCAAAACGTGTTTGTCTTTTCAAAATATGTTTTGAGCGATTTAACCATAAACCACCAATGACCATCCTAATCAAATCTCAAGTTTAATCGTTAAAAATATTAATGATATTTATAATGAGGGTCTTGATCAATCAAATAGAATCTAATTTCTCAAATGAATGGGAAGCGCAAGGAAAGTAATCCAGTGAAAATAGAAAATCAATCAATAGCCAAGTCCTTGATGTTGACGTATTTTACCTTATAATGGTGAAAACAAATCCATTTTAGTGTGGTGTGTCAATAAAAATAGTATGCTATTATTAGAAAATATAATCACCAAAATGGTAACACTCATCAATAACTTTTTGTATGTTGACATATTTTATGTATGAATCATATTATATACTTCCAGCTAGTCTCTTATAGCGAAAGTTACGTACAGGGTGGCCAAATAAGCGAGGTAAGCGGCTGTATCTCAGAAACCACTCATTGTAGAGACTTGTGGTAAAAAAATGTATGACTAAAGTGGCCAAAAGAAAACACTGGAAATAATTAACGAGTCTATACATCCACCGCTAGGAGGCGTTGTAGCGATGGTCGTATAGGAAAAGTGAATCCACTCTAAAAAATTTCATTATAAGTTGCTAGAAGAATACCACCATTGTCAAACTCTGCATCTTCTTGATGTACCATTTTTGATTGTAGGGTACGTAAAGTCTGATCTATTAAATGCCTATATAGCTTTAGTTAGACTCAACGCATTTGAACGAGTAAAGTCTCGTTTGAGAGAGGAGGCCTTCTTTATTAAGAGCAAATGTAGCCATGAGAGATTGGAACACGCTGCGCCAATGCAAAAGTTTATAATTTTTCAAATTTTATTTGGAAATCTCAAATAGAATGGTATCATTATTTTGATAGAAACAGAACGTAGATCAAAGTTACAAGAAAAAACTTGCTAACCACTCCTCAATAACTTCACGCGGTCGAAAAGTATTCCGTTTTTCAGATGAACACGTATGTTTCCATAGTTTTATTTCATACTTTACTGTTATGTGTCATTCAGCGGACACAACACCAGTCCGGTGAATGACACATTACATCATCAGAGCCGGTAAAATAAGAAGAAGAATATATCGCTCACCGCCGACAATAGTGGCACATCTCAAAAAAAGTCGAACAATCTGGAAACACGTGCAAACAAGTCAAAATCTCATGCTCTTTCATCCTTCAATAATGGCATAAAATTGGTTCAATCAGTTTCTCAGAGATGGCACATGAATCACTACGGAGTATCAAGTGATCTGTGAATTCCATCTACACTGACACAACTTCAGTGCGTCGTTCGTTATGTCTGTGCAATAGTGTCACATCTGAGTCAAAAGGAGCGGTATAGTTCGCCAATAATGACATTTTGAGTTTTGCCACTTTAGACTTTGAGATCATAAATAATTACGTGAAACGTGCCACAGCCTTCCATAAAAAAATAACCAACCACTTGTTTCCACTATCCATTACTTTAGCACAAAAAATACAAACAAGTATATTAATGATAATCAAGTGACACCAGATAAACAAAGGAGTTAAAAAAATAAACTTCAGTATTATCAATTATCAATACACTTCACTAATGTCGTCGGTGAGCGTGTCTTTTTTGGATTTGGTTGGTTTCAGCCTTCGAACATCGAACCACTAGAACAAGTACAGCACCCCGAATGTACACCATTTGTTTGAGTCGATAACATTCTGTTTTTGTTCATATTCATGTGATGTTATTTTGACCCATTTGTGATGAGATCTCTACAATCTAATCGTCCATGAAAAAGCTTCACAAACACAGCACTTTTTTGGTATAATTGCCACACTAAATCCTCTTTTCGAGCACAAATAAATCATTTTTAACTGTAAAATGACAACAAACGTCACTTTGAAGCATCTATCGACGTCATGGCAACGCATTTCAAATAGCTCGAATGATGCTCAACGTTGCCGTTTGTGAGAAAAATTCGTCTTATCAACTTTTTAGTGTAAAAGATCAAGAAAAATCTTTCGATTATTCAACGACAAGTAGTAATAGCGTTAAAAAAAAATGCTACACCCTCCTTGAATATTGAAGAAAAATACATTTATTTGATGATAGTGAACTTCAAGTCATTGTTATTGAATTGGTGACAGAAAATCTGGTGAAAGGTATTTCAAGGAAGTAAATATGGCAAACCAGGAGCTTGCTTTTCCCCTTTCCCCCCATGTTCACATTGACATGTTCGACTCACACAATTTTGTCTGTTTATGCTTCTAGTGGTTCAATATTCGGAGGTTTCAGCAATAGTGACACATGTTTCAAATATCTCCTTTCATGAAAACAGAAATAATATAACCATAACTATTTATTTAGCACATAAAGATCTACCAATAATAACATTCGAATTCATTAACTCTAGGTCTCAAACACATAGCAATAACGAATGTTAAAATGACTGAAATTCTAAATACCGTTTTCCCCATAATTTCCTATTTTGAGATTTGCCACTATTGCCGGCGGTGAGCGATATAATTTTAAATAACTTTGGAAGTTGTGAAATGGTTTGGCTGGCTCCATCTCATGGTAATAATTATTAATAACTTGAAATAAAATGTTGGTAATTTAAGCACTCATTCATATTTCTGGGGAAGTTCGGAAACGTCACACCCGGTGTGAGTGTGATTCAAGTGTCACACACTAACCGTTCACAATAATCAAGAGCGCACCCTAGAGGCACACTGCTTTTCGTTCAGGAATTGACGTTTATGCATCCCAGGGTGATCTTTGATACCACCGTATTTTTGTGGTGTGAAGGAGGTGTGATGTATCATTTGTCAAACTTCAGTTGTAATAATGAGTTTGTGTAGGTTTATTGTCATTCCCTAGGGCAAAATGCACCCAAGACAATTGATTCAGTTGTTCAAAATAATTTAATGTGATGTAGAGGATTTCTCTGATAATTGAGTCTTTTGAATACAAGTAAGTACGATGAAAAATGATTATTTTTATCTGGGGAATAAGTTGTATTCGCTCTAAAGTTGATTAATCCGTAAAGATTTAACCAAACATAAACAAAACAAACTATAACAAACAGCAAACCGTCAAACAACTGACTGGCCATTCCCAAACGTTCAGAAATACGGGAGTGAAGATGTCACACAATGGATCACACCTTCAATTATCCACAAAAGTCACACTCACATCGAGTACGACGTTTCTGATTTCGCCCCTGGAGTTGTGCCTTATTTTGGCTGGCGCCATCTAATGATTAGAATGTGAGACAAACTGCCACCAGTACCACCACTGCCCTCTCAATGTGTGGTTTGACAAGAAAGTACTATCTCTTTTGAACCGATCGAGAAAATTGTCACAGTATGAAATGAGACATTTCACGATACACAGCCCTGAAATGTCATTAAACTACTCGTGTAGAAATTCCGATGATAATTATAATGCTAGAACAGTAAATCCGTGCTTTTCCTGATAATTTTGGGAAATACGCAGGATTTTTTTAAACTTGTGGGGGATCTCCAGTAGCTTAACTCTGAGCTTTTGGGAAAATCGAATGTGAGCTTACCCCGCCATCTTGAAAATAAGAGTGCGTGTGTTTTCTCCATTCCTATAAGATAAACGATAAAATATCATAGAACCAAAGTTGTTCAGAATAACATTCCCAAGAACTTTTATTCCAAACTTTTTTTTTCAAAATCAATAATAAAGATTCTACAGGGTGATTCCTCAATATGGCATGTGAGAAAAAATCGTATAGAACGAAAGTAGTGAAGAATTACATTCCCAGCAACTTTTTCCCATTTATTTCAATGATTGCTGCAATTTTAATTCTGCACAACTTTCGTCCTGTACGATCTCTTTCCATCATGGAATCAACATGTAGCTGTTTCATTACTGCTTTTGGGAAAAAAGTTTTCTAGAAAAATTATTGAGAATGAAAATTCAAACCATTTTTGTTCCATGATTTTTTACCGTTAGTCTAAAATAGGAACGGAGAACAGAAGTGGCGCTCTTATTTCCAAGATGGCGGGGTAAGCTAAACTTTTATTTTTCCAAAAACTCAAAGTAGAGCTACTTAGAGCCCTCCAAACATATTAAAAACATATTTTAGAGTATTTCCCCAAATTCTTACAAGGCCCTATTTTTAGCGCGGATTTACCGTTCTATGATCATCTCGACTCGTACTTTAATAAGTCATTTTCCGGCCTGGTAACGTGTATAACTATTCCATATGGGTAGTTCATGAAAAACAAAAACAAACTTGGAGAGAAACGCCAAATCTTTGAAACAGTTCAATCTATTTTGATTGCATATTATTGCGTCTTCTTCTATCTTCTGGGAATAGTTCTTGACGCGTCAAGTTATCAAGATGCGGTAGAGAGGATTCTTCTCGTAATTTTTATCTACTTTCTGTTTCTGTTGAAATAATTGTATCATTCTATTTGAAATTTGAGAAAAAAAAAATAAAAAACTTAAAAACTTTTGCATTGGCGCCCCATACAGGAAGCAGCGAAAACCACTTTTCCATGGCTATATTTTGCTCTGAATAAACAGGGCATGATCTCTCAAACGAGACCTTATTCGTTCAAATAAGTTGAGTCCAACTAAAGTAATAGGCATTTCAATAAGTCAGACTTCACCCTTCCACCGTCTTTATTTGATGCCCTACAATCAAAAATGGTGAATCAAAAACATGCAAAATTTGACAAGTATTACAGTGGTGGTATTCTTTAAACAACTTATAATGACACATTTTTTAGTAAAACCATTTTTTCTACCAGACCATAGCTATTACGTCCCCTAGCTGTGGAAGTATAAACTTGAAAATTATTTCCAGTGTTCTCTTTTGGCCACTTGAGTCATATAATTTCTCACCGCTAGTCTCTATGATGGTTTCTGAGATACAGCCGCTTATCTCAATTATTTGGCCACCCTGTACATATTATTCTGAAATTCCAAATTCCAATTGACCTTCGACTAATTTGGATTATCAATTTCTCAACGGATTTTCTCTTCACTTATTAATAAAAACGATGTCAGAGCCCGAGCTCAACATACGGAGGGTGCCGATATCTTTGTTAGTAGGATTTCGTACTGTTATCAGTTGAAATTCAGAACAAATTATTTATTGGGCCACTCCGTGTCTGGCTTTCCTCGTGAAGGGAAATATGCATCTCAAAAGAATTCTGCGGATCCTTTTCCCCCATACACGAATCTTGAAATTTGATAAAATATAAAAGAGCATTAAGAAGTTATAGACCTGTATGTAAATATTTCGGATACCCTTTTGGGCTCGGACATTGGAACAAATACTCATGAGACAGTCATTGTACAAGTCTCTGTATCACTTTGGTTCAAGAAGCGTTTTAGAACATAACCGTTAATTGAAATATTACTGTATTCCATATTCATTGGCATGGACGATTGGAATTAAAACCTCTGCAAGTTTCTATCAGTTATCTTTCCAAACCGCCAATCCAATCTCATATGCCATTCTCTGTCACAACAGCAAGAGACATCAAAATTATTATCTCCGTGTTTGTTTTGGAAATATCCGTTCGGAATTTGAAAAAGCTTTTTCTACCGGACCTACTCTCACTATGTGGGTTCCACACACGGAGCTTTCGAACTGCTGTCTAAACATCATTGGGGTGCATATAGGGCCCAGCTATGCCTTTCCAATTATCAAGTTGGACAGAATATTCTCATTCGCTTATGTAAACACTTTAATTGAAGTCATTCTTCTACAAACGAGTACACACCCGTTTCTGATTATAATATTATTTGCTCGTAGAGTTTGATATGAGCTCGCGAGACGTCTCTAAACAAAACTTAATAAATATGTAAGGTTGAATAATAATTGTACTCAGATTTGTAGGAGAATTCTTAGGCTTATTCACTCGTAGAAAAATATCAACAAAAATGAAAATATACATACACATTCCAACATGATCATTCACTCATTCTACCACTAAAAATTACTAGCCCTGACCAAGAATAGAGAATCAGCAGAATGTTCAATCGCTGTTTTTTTGTAGTCAGAGAAACCAGGGCTTATATCAATTACTATTATTTCAAGATATAGAGCTGTGTGAATGGCGGCAATCATTTAAGTGAAATTGTTGTCAAAAATTGGATGTCAAAGATTGTTCTTTTAGGTCACGCCACGATGAAGATTTTGCCATCCCATTCCATTTTATGTGTTTTATTCACAATTCATAAACAAAGCTCTAAATGAATCACCCTTTAGATATTAGTAGATTTAGAAGTATCTGTTGTCCTGGTTAAATATGTTTCGTTCACTGAAATTTAGGTGTAAGATGATCTATCTTATGTTGCAGCTATTTTATGTAGGAATCTTTTCGACTGTCTTTGTATAAAAAGCAAAAGAAGGCTATCAATCTTATTTATTTTCATGATCCCCTAATCTTGAAATTTCGTTTTCCTGTTTCACCATAGATTCTGAAATCGCGTTTTGCAGTTGACTTCATTGTTAGGGTCTTTTTTTTGTTTTGACGCGCTTTGGTTTGTCTTGAGCGATAAGGAGGTATGTGATTGAAATTTGATAATTCTTGAAAGTGTCATCATTATTTCGTTAGCTTGTCAAATTTGTTTGTCTAATTTTTATACAGAGATTGAAACACTCAACCTAGTTTGAGGAAGGTTGTCATAAAATGATTGTTTTTGAAAAAGTATAAAAGAAGGCTATACAGGGTCCTTCATTAGTGCGTCGGGCAATCCTAACGTGGTTATTTACAAAAGTAGAAAAAAAAGTTTTTTACAAAAGTTGTAGAATGTGACTTTATGCATATTTTAAAAATATTTTCAAACATACAGGGTGCGTCACAAAAGTATGGCACGAAAAAGTATGATTTTTTTAAATGGAACCCCCTGTATATTAATCGATATTTCAATTCTTTCTTCAATTTGGAACAAAAATTGTGCTACAACTAATGTTCCTAAATTCAACCGTTATCGAGATATCGCGTTTTAAAAATGGCATTTTTGCAACTTTGGCATGCTATAAAACTCAAACTATTCAAGTTAGAGGAAAATGGTTTGCACTTTCCTATCTTAACTTTTCAAGAGCTCTTCTGTCATTTGGATAGAAGGTAACGTCAACTGTCAACTTTTTTCGGCACATTTTGACATTTTTTCACAATAATGGATTTAATCTCCTTGAATAGCTCTTGAAAAGTTAAGATGGGAATGTGCAATCCATTTTTCTCTAACTTGAATAGTTTGAGTTTTATAGCATGTCAAAGTTGCAAAAATGCCATATTTAAAACGCGATATCTCGATAACGGTTGAATTTAGGAACATTAGTTGTATCACAATTTTTGTTCCAAATTGAAGAAAGAATTGAAATATCAATCAATATACAGGGGGTTCCATTTAAAAAAATCATACTTTTTCGTGCCATACTTTTGTGACGCACCCTGTATGTTTCCAAATATTTTTAAAATATGCATAAAGTCACATTCTACAACTTTTGTATAAAACTTTTTTTTCTACTTTTGTAAATAACCACGCTAGGATTGCCCGACGCACTAATGAAGGACCCTGTATATTTTTGCTATAATGTTTCTGATAAACAAGAAGCTCATTTATAGCCGACGGCGACGTGGATCTTGATAGAGAATTTTATAATTCCATAGTCTTGATTTTGTAACACGACTTTCCGATCAATATTATCTTTGATCGAGATCTAGTATCTTGTCTACATGCTTAAATCGTATGAGTTTATGCATTAAACCGGGAAGTAGAGAACATGGTGACAAGACAGAGGTGTTAGAGTTGATTTTGAACACACTACTTTGAACAATAGAAAAAGGCAACATTCTATACAATAAACATTTTTTTTCAAATGATGTGAAATATATAAAGGTGCACTTAGCTCCACCACAAGAAGAATAGACTACGGGGCAAGAAAAACTAGGTTTATTCATTAGTATTGCGAAAAAACTTGGGATGAGTTTCTCCGCTTCAAAATAAGAACAGAACTTCTCATAAACATGTATCTGCAAATGCTACGTTCTAGAGATACAGGGTGTTGAAATTTTATTTTCATTTTTATTTTTTCCAAATAATACTTGAACCAATGTCGATCTTTTGATAAAAATTGGTATTTAAGGATTTCTCATCATGCGAAATTCGAATTTGATGTTTGTATGGCTTTAACCGGTAGAGGGCGCTACCTGCACTTACTTTTCAGGATATGAACAGCCATAACTTTTTTGGACCTCCCTGTATTATATTTATGACTAGAAAAAACCATCTCGTTATCACTTCCACACAGAAGTCGCTACCACAAAACATAAATGTCGCTACGTTCAACCATTCACGAGATATTTGGATTTGAAATAATGAATACATGTGATAATGAAAAAATGAAATCATGGCCAAGGATGAGTTTGCCTGCTTGAAAATAAGAAGAAAATTTTCTTTAAACATGTGTCCGGAAATGCTCCGTTACAGAGCTACAGGGTGTTGAAGTTCTTATTTATTTTTTTTTCAGTTTTTCAATCTGTTTTTGTTCAAACAATATTCGAATAAGAGTTGTCGATAACAGTACACACAAATCGACTTTTATCTTTTTTACTGAAAATGTCATACGAAATATGTTATATATCTTCTAGCAGGTTCCAATTCCCATGTATTAATTATTTCAAATCCAAATATCTAGAGAATGCTTGCACGTAGCGCCTTCCAATAGGTATACATTTTCTGCGTAAAAATGATAGAGAAATCTGTTTTTCAACTTGAAAATATAATACATGTTCGACCAAAAAAGTTATGGCTGTTCATAACAGGTAAAATACGTGTAGCTAGCGCCCTCTACAAGTAAGAGCCCTACTGAGGTGAAATTCGAATCTCGCATTATATATAAGAAAATCTCAATCACCAATTTTCATCAGAAGATCGTCATCGGTTTGAGTATTATTTAAAAAGAACAAAAATGAAGATAAAATTTCAACACCCTGTAGCTCTGTAACGAACCATTTCCGGATACATGTTTATGAGAAGTTTTGTTCATATTTTGAAGCGGGAAAACTCATCCCGGATTTTTTGGGGATATTATTGATACACTCTGTATAACTAAAGACTTGGAAAAAATGAACTTTAACAAAATTTAAACGTGGACCTTCTCGTCATCTTCTTTCTCTTTTCCAGCGCAGCATATTATACACTGAAGACATACTTCCGTCGATCCACTATACTGCTGATTTTATCATTTGAATCACTCACAGAATCATTTCCTAAACCTCTCTTTTCACTTTTTTAAGGCTACGGTTTTCTTTGAATGTATGCTTTTTTTGTTTTTTCCAGTTCTGTCAGATTTCAAAATTTGCTGCAGGAGTTCATTTTTGTATCTTATCTTGCCCATGGTTTATATCTTCGCCCAAAGAGTACTTTATTTTTTTTTTTTTACAGAAATGCGACATATCTGAGACTGAACGTATTCATCCTAATTCAAAGTTGACACTCACCTGCGTTCTTGAAAAATTCACGACTTAAAGAAAAGGTCAGCCACCGCAGTGTAAGGCAACATAATATATGTACAAAACATCAATTCGTAGATATAATGAAATCAGGGAAACGATAAATTGATCAGTTCTTATTTCAATAGCATTCAACTTATATTCCAATAAGGAAGTACATAAACTCACGTCACTGCCGCCTGATGGAGTGGTTGACATCGGTTGAGCTCTTGGAGTACTTCAGGTAAAACGTGAAATTTTTGTACAGGGCGGTGGCCTTCTTACGGACTCATCACTGTCTCTCGATGTGGCGAATATTCACATGGAGAAATTCGAATGTCAAATAATGGATACAGCAGAGATAAATCTAAACTCTAGCCCCCAGTTTCCGAACAACAAGATATCTATCGATTGGATAAACAACCATGCCTCAACGATATTATGTAACCCTATCGGATCCACAAGTTGGTGTCAAATGTTGAGAAACTGGGCATTGGTGAAATATTTAGTCTTTGGTCCAGTAGCCCAGAAGATCCCTCCAAATCTCTTCAACATCCAAGATAGAGTTCACTATGGAGATGGTGCAAAATAACCAACCTCCATTTCCAGTTGTTGCAAAAATACAGGCAACCACTTCAGAACAATGGGTCATCAAAAGGAAAACACTTGCATGATCATAATACTTACAAAAGGAGGCAAAGAAGTTGAAGAATCGATCCAAGCTATCTTTCTTCCTATCAAACAGATGAATGATATTTAGTCAGAAGGTAGTATCACTGAACAAATAACAATTAGAAAGATCAATCTGCCAAACGCGCGAAACCAAACCGACAATGACCGAAGTTCCCAACACCATACCCTTTCCACCCGGTTCGAGAAGTGGATGCCAGTCTATTCAACGACCGAAGCTATCAGTTTATTATACGAAGCGCTGTTAAATCGTGATTTTTAATTATCGGGCACGTATGTTCTGTGGTTTGAAAACGACGTACACCCGAATATTTCGGCGGGCTGTCTTTTGATGCTGCTACACATATACCTGTGAAACCATATACTGACCGCACTACATTTATCCAATGTGTCAGGCATAAGCCTTCCAAATTGAATTGGGATTGCAGTTTTTACGCCTGAACCGGATCTTGATTTTTTGATTGGTAGTTTGCCGTGACGAGCCAATATAATGCATTTCGAAAACTAAGCAATAATCCGATATCAGAAGAAAAAGTCCTTGTTTTCCAGGACGTCTCAAAAAACTTCAGAAGCCAAATAGGTAAAAGTTGGCCACTGAATCAGGCTTCGTACCACCCGCCGTTGCGCTAGATGGGTGGGATTTGTATTGGAATCTGCTTTGGTGAGATTGCGCAGAAAGACTCGTCCCAGTTAAAATGTGAGAGAAAATGATATTCTCGTTCTTTGACTCGGCTTATGGCGATGCGCAATGTGACCGGTATATAGTTTTAAAGAGATATTCTGCTACACAATAGAATGAGCCTTATTATATTGTAATTTGTTCGGTGGTAGTATTCAAAAAGCAAATGTGAATAATATGGCTCATTGAAGATTGAAGCTTTCATGAAAGTCAATGTTTCCACTCATACATCGCCATCTTGAGAAGCAGGAATGACTGTGACTGAAGTCAATAAAAATGGAATCACATTTTGATTATAAATTAGAACGATTCAAAATACAGTGGAGTCACACGCCTGTTGATTCTAGATAGCCAAATCACATTTAATAAGAGAGCATTTCGTTTAACCTTCATATTCCACACCGTAAATGGAACGCGCAACAGACAGTTTCGTGATTCCTATTTATAGAACTTGTGGTATATTTTAAGACCGGCCTCTCCATTTGTGAACTGGCCCGGCCCATAAAAATTGATTCAAGCAGATCGTAGATAGATGAAAATGGGAATCATACAGTTGTTTCTTTAATATAGAATGAAATATTAGGTCAAAATAAAGTAGATATGTATTTCTGTATAGAAAACGCGCAAATATTGTCTAATTCCATTCATTCCAATACTCAAAGATATCAACGAACCTATCTGATTATTGCTAATAATTGTTATCTAGCTTTATATATCCGTGGAACGGAAAAAAAATTGCTTATGAACCGGAAGATAATCTAATGACCAATTTTAGGAAACGTTCAATGCCCGACTGCCGAGCTGAGGTATTATGGTGTATTTTAATATTTAAACTATTCAGATCAATAAAATTCTGCTTCTCCCGCGTAGACCTTCCGTGTAGACCTCCCCCAAGACCGATCAATTAGAATTGTCTTAGAAAATGAAGAATAAAAACGATCGATGCTCATCTGCCGTTGTTAATTCATGATTCTGCATTGAAAAAAATCCAACTTATCGGCACAAAATGTCAAGTGATAGGCTTCGCAGTTGGTACCTCACTATGAATTTGTTGAAAAAAAAACATGGAAAAATTTTATTACCGTCTAGATAGGTTTATCCCGTCTGCGAATTTAATACGACAATAAATTTCTAAAATCGTCTGCAGAAATGCAATCGCCAGAGCGCGTATTCTGTAACGATGGAGAAATAGACAAAGAGGGGAGATGGACATAGAAATGACATTTCTAAAACGAATTCTTATATAAGCATATTTCCAAGTTCATAAGGGTCGACTCGGAAAAGACATATCATCAACTTGACTAACCGATCCAAAGACATCGCGCTTTCTGGTATTTTTCTGTTGTGAGCCCTGGCGAACAGGTTTAATGTCATAATCACTGCATGAGCAGCTATGTGTATCTCCGGGCCGCATATAGGCAAACCCACAACGGATTAGCAATAGGCGCTTAAAGTCGGGCGCCCATTGGCTGTTGCTAATACGATGTAGCTTTTGCCCGCACGGTCAAGGCGAAACGTACAACTGATTAGCAATTGTCGTTCTGTACAGACGTTTTCAATCAAATACATTATGCAAACGTACATTATAGTATGTTATTTTGAATTTTCCTACCTATGGATATAATTTTATTATTTCTTTTGAGCAAAATTTAACATCTCTTGAAAAGCGAGATTCATGTCATTGTTATCAATATAACGTAGTAAAAGTGTTTTATATTATATTTATTAGTTAAAACAATACTTGAAAAAAATGTGTCTTTATAGGTAGGTCTAAATACAAAAAAAAACAACGTCTTCAACACGTATATAGCAACTGATGTGTAAAAACACAACAGGTTTTTGATCGGTCCAAAACCTCTAAATATACTAAAATATTTATGCCTACAGAAGTTTAGAGTTTAGAAAAAAAATTAGTCTTTAGTGGGCGTTTAAAGTAGAGCGCTGATTTCTAGGTAGGTTTTGCACTAATTGTACTGACACTGAGGTTGTTAATCGCGTGTATTTTGTTACTGGGAGCTACAAAGGGGCACAGAGATTTCTATTTTTTTCTCTAAATAATTAAATAAAACGTGTTTTTTTTTCATATAAACATAGGTTCGATAATTTTATTTTCGATTTTTTCCAAAATTTTTGCACACAATCTGGTACGGGAGCGATGGGTTTCATTGGGGTGAAAAGTTATGATTTGATGCTAACTTTACGAAGCGGTTAGAGGGTGCTACGTACACTATTATTTCATTTAATTTGCCTTGACTTTTTTGACAGCAAACCTCTGAGATTTTTTATGAATAAATCTTATTCTTACATTTTTTTGTGGAGAGAGGGATACTTTCTCAACAACGCCAGAGGCAACCGTTTCCAAGAAATCTACAAATTTCTGCATCGAGGACGCGCAGCGCTGTACTTCAATAATAAAAAATAAAGAAACATTTTCGGACCTATGTTCATACGAAAAAAAATAATTATTTTTTCATGAACAATCAACACTTTCATTGTTGCACGATTGTTCGTGGATACCTTGTATAATAATGTACAATAATTTTTTTTTTTTTATTTGAATAAACCTCTTCTAAAACCGGCTCCACACTATGTAGCCAACTAGGCAAATGTTGGCGATGCGTGGTATTTGAAACATGTCTGTGAGTCTGTGAATGTTATAAAACTCAATGGAATATATGCCATATTATGAGGTGGGTAGTCTTAAAGAAAATATTTCTCTGATGTATATCTCATCCAGCGACTTACAGACAATGTTTCAAACTCCACACATCGCCAACGTTTGCCTAGTTGGCCACATAGTGTGAAGCCGGTTCAATAAACATTTCATAGTCCGCATACGAAGCACACAGCATCAACATCAAGCAGAAAAAAATTACTTCACAGAGTTTCTATCATAGGTACACCTGATTACATGCATCAAATACAAAGGAGGAATGTTCACAAGGTTAAAACTGGCGCGTAGAGCTGTGGTTGTTATTTTTTGTTAATTGAGTTGTACTCAAATTTGTATAACAGATTTCATTATTTTGATTGTATGTTTCTTTAGTATAACTTCAATGCCCATACTGCCCAACTTGTCAATTTGCACAATAGGAGACCAGAACGGAAAAGAAATTTGGCAAAAAATCAAATTTTTATTGTACCTGCAGTCTGCAGTGCCTGCTCGAGACTTGAGCATCGCTTTTGGACCGATCAAAGACCTGTTTCGGGCTTTTGAAGCTTACGGTGTACGGTAGCACAAAACATCTCATATACACCTTGACTTGTTGCATATACTTATTTGTCCTCGAATTCTTGCAAACTTTAGCCCTACTGATGGTCTCAGCCTGGCAGCTCACAAGCCTTGGTGCAAAAATAAATATTGAATCTCTAGTGTAGTCGATTTTTTACGCCCTTTGTATAAAGATAAATATTAAACCCAGCTATAAAAAAACAAATTTTTTCTATATTCTAACTAATAAAAAATAATCAAAAATGTTCATTAGGTTGTATTGACAACAAAGACATACAAACCTCACTTTTCAGAAGGTGTTTTTTTTTTGCTCAACAGGAACAATAATAAAGCTATATCGAGATGTGAGAAAATTCAAAATAACGTATGTGTTTGATGTATTCGATTAGGAAACGTCCGTACAGAATGCCCATCGCTAATCAGATGTACGTTTTGCCTTAATCATGCGGGCAAATCCTACATCGTATTAGCAACAGCCAATGGGCGCCCGACTTTAAGCGCCTATTGCTAATCCGTTGTGGGTTTCGCCTATATGCGAGCCGCAGGGAGAGTCATACAGAGCTGATCCGGTATGTAAAAATGATGTGAAAGGAAAAGAATGCAGTAAATAAATCGATTTGTATGTTTGTTATTGTCTATTTTTCTAATTATGTGTGTCTAGAATAACGCGCTTAAAATTTTGTGATTTTCGTGATTGGACTTCAATATATTTGTTGTTTTCCTTTATGGTTAAATATTTTTGTGTTTCTTGACATCATTTTTGTTGGTTTTATGATGGTCGTTTGTATGTTATTGCTGTTTCAAGTTTCATAGGCAAATGCCGGCCTACCTCATTTGTCCACCTGCACCGATTCCTAAACTTAGCCAGATCAGGTCCCCTCTATAAATATAGGATAGGTATCTGTGATTTAACTTGTAATCAACAAATCCATAGTTAATTTAACACCAACAGAAAAACAAATGCTTGTAAACTTCATTTATACTATTATTATTACGCACTATTGATAAATAGTAAACTTTACTGGTAAAGTAGCAAACACGTACAGCACCTAACCTATGAGAACTTGAAACATATTTTAAAAGTCTGACAGAAATGGCAGATTTGATGGTGTATCAGAGAAGGATAAAAACAATGTTTCTATCAATGCAACACCTGAATCGGAGTTTCTATTTCTCTATGCCGAACGACGGGACTCAAGAGCGGCCGAAGTGGCATACAGAATACTCTTTTGCCAAGAAAGAGAGAAATTTCCTTCATAGAGAGAAATCTCTATGTCTATGACGTTACAGAATTCACCTCCAGATTGTTCAATAGCGGTGCGCAAGAAGGCCTTCTTGCGTCTGGATAAGGATTTTTCGTGAAATGCCCTTACGCCATTAGACCCTTTGCATACAAAACACTTCACAATGCGAACTTGTATAAAACGCATGTGTTGACACTTACCAATAATTTTCAACACCTTGAGACATTTTAACTATGTGGATGATAGCTCTCATGTATTGAACTCCAACCTGCGTACCTGGAACGGACCCGCTCATCATTGAAAGTGAAGCAAGTAGAGAACAGAGATAGCGATAGTTACGGATATCTATCTTGTACTAACTCATTGGCCTATAATATGCATGGAGAAGAGAGAGATAGCGATAATTACGGATATCTATTTTTTTCCAACCCATTGGCCTATACAGTGTGAGTCATTGTAACGGGAACGCTAAATTACGCCTAGACCGTTAAAAATATCGAAATAAGCTAAATTTAATGGATTTGAACAAAGGATTTTCCGGTGCAGCTTGTGAAAATGTTTGTCAATATACAAGTTGTAACATTTCTGCAAAGCAGGTATCAACATGGTCTTTTTTCAATGGGAACCCCTGTTTATCTTCGAATATTTGAATTTGCACTTTTTCGGGCATCTCAAATCCGTTTAGTTTTTCCAATTCGCTTCAACCGTTCCAAAGTTATTTCACTTTTTCTAAAAAAGTATGCTTTTGCAATCATTGATCAAAGATACCAAAGAGCACTTGGTTTTTGAGATATCAAATTAGCCCAGTAGAGATGCCGGTTTTCTAAAAAATAATTCCAAACAGAATGCACACAGCATCTAACCTAAAAATGTGACTCGAAGTCATGGTACGTGTTGCGCTTAAGAGGTGGTTTCCTAAACATTTTCTTACAGGAAAATGACTCAAATGAAAGTTATAAAAGACTGAGAACTGAACAACTTTGCCCAATAACATTTTATGATATATCCTATGCTAAACGAGTTACAGCGCGTCAAGTGACAAAAATTAGCTGACAAGCAATGTTTTTGAAAACATTTTTTTGCAAAAAAAATACCTGGATGAAAGTTTCAGAGAATCAAAGGTTGAACAACTTCTCATAACTTTTTTCATGGTCCCATGAAAAATATTTTTAAACCCACCTCTGATGCGAGCGGAATTTTCTCATTCGTGCGCTGTAACACATCAAGTGTTACATCTGTCAAAACATTTTATGGAGCAAAGTTGTTCAGTTCTTGATTATAACTTTTATCCAGGTCATTTTGCTCTAAAAAAATGTTTGTGAAACCACCGCTCCAGCGCAAAACGTCCCAGGAGTTCGATTCAGATTTTTTGGTTAGATGCTCAGGAGACAGTCCACAAGCATCCCTGAAAATATCATTCTGTTTGGATTTTTTTTTTGCAGACCCCCATAAGCCCACTACTTTACTGGGCTAAATTGAGTGTGTTTAAGCAACGGCCTTGGGTATCTTTTGGTAGCAATGCCGTCGATTTCGATTATGGTAACACTTTGCTGTACCACTTCAATGTTGGTTAACGCGTTCAACTGTCATTTAAGGTGTTTTTCATCCCACTTTTTTTTTCAAAAAATGATATTTTGGGAGATAATTTTGTTTTTTCAATATCTCAACGAAAAAAGACTAAACGTGCCACGAAAATCAGTTTTTGGACATATCAACGTCAAAATTACATTCAAGAGGCATTTTTAAATCTACTAGAAATCAAAGAATCCTGAATTGACAGACCAACGAACTAAACCTTTATTTTATATCAAGTGTTATCTTTTATAATTTTCAAAATTCAGGAATCTTTTTATATTGTGAATCCATGTTCCAATCATCACCACAACAATCCAAAAACAGCAGATCATCCAGCGCCAGCTTAGTCAGCATCAATTTCCTCCTAACAACTCTGTCTTGACAGCCATGCCAGATATGACTTGCCTCATCCCTCACCCAAGCACAACGTTCGCAGTCGATGCAACCGACGATAACATTCGGCTCTTCCTGACAATGAAGTGTCCTCAAGCTACAATATACACCCCGGCTCTTTTCATCGCAGCAATTCCTTCCAGTATAGAGGTTCCAGCTAAATTATTATAAACCTGTATACACAATTCAAACAGGTGGCGATGAAATTCAAAAAAGATACAATATTATGATCAATAGAATCAAAATCAAAGGAACAAATCAAATGGTAATCAACATAATATTTCAAATATTCATCGCAACCGCAAGTTATGGTATTCAATCTAACATTTCAATTTTTCATCGCAGCCGCAAATTATGGTAATCAACATAATAATTCAATTATTCATCGCAACCGCAAATTATGGTTATCAACATAATAATTAAGTTATTCATCGCAACCGCAAATTATGGTAATCAACATGATATGTTTATTATTCATCGCAACCGCAAATTATGGTAATCAACATAATATTTCAATTATTCATGGCAACCACAAATTATGGTAATCAACATAATATTTCAATTATTCATCGCAGCCGCAAATTATGGTTATCAACATAATATTTCAATCATTCATCGCAACCGCAAATTATGAATGCATGCATGCTTTCAACCTTTATGGTCCCGCGCTAGAGTCTTGGAAGGCAGTGCCTACTGGAATACCGGGAGTTACCACCCTTTTCCAGCGTTCCAGGCCTGTCCGCCCCTCATCTACCCCTTAAAATGTGAGTATACCAGGACGCAGTACCATACTGATATAACGGGTTCAACGCACTATTTCAGTTGGCCAGCCCGCCCCGCTCACTTGACCAAACCTTTAGAAATGAATCAAGTTCAAGTTACCAATGCCAGCCACACACATATATGGCGTTCTTGACTTGTCATCTCAGAAATATCCCTGACCTCATGGCGGTCTTAGCTAGTCATATGCAGCCACAGTGGTTCGACGCCCTTACTTGTGCAACACATATTCCTCATTTGGTAGTAGTCTGCGAAATGTGTAGGGCCCCCTATCCTTTGCTTTAACTATCCCACCACCAGCCAGCTCAGAGTCTTTCAAGGCTACAAATTTCCCCACACCTTCGGGATATTATCCAGGTCATGGAATAGCTCGAGTACGTCAGCACTTTTCCGAAGTATAAGAGAAAGGAAGGTACATATTATTCGGTATAACATTTAGAATAAGATACACAAACGATAAAGATTAGATTGTGTCAACCGATGCTGAAGTCATTTGTTCAATACAAAAGCTCTTTTGCCATATTTGTACCAGCGGTTCACTTCAGTATGTTCCATTTTTTTTTGCAGTGACTGCAGGAAGGGACATCATTTTCCTCGTTTTTATTGTTGGATGATTTTTTTCTCGAGATTTCTTTTTGAGAACTTCGGCACTTGTCCTGTTGATGTTTATGTAGACCACAATTATTGAAGCACATTCCGTTGAATTTCCTGCTGCTAGTTACCTTTTGTTATCGTTCCAGTATATTTCCAGGTGCTTCTGAGATCTCCAAGGCACTTCCGATGATCCGGAACGTCTGATATCAAATTCGCTCAAGTATTTCAAGAACTCACGATCAGAACTCAGCTTTTGAATTTGAATTGCGGACATTACCTTGGCATTGTCTAGGCCATATTCGATCATGCTCAAGACTGTATCCCTTGACAGGTTGTCATGAAACCTGTCAATGTCGATGCAACGTAATTTTTCATTACCATACTCGCAAAAGGTTCCACACTCATGACTTCGAGTGGCAGCTTTGAATTCACGTGCACAAAAGTTGCTCCTATTTCGACATTATAATCTCCACAGCAGATTTGATAAGCACGATTTTTCAAAGATTCGCCAGCTTTGGTGATCATCAGATTATCGCTGATGTTCAATTCGTTCTTCATAGTCCGCATAGTCGAAGCATCTTGTAGCCATTACTCGACAGAATAAGGAGCGTTGTAAGGCACGTAGCTGGTAAGCTTGTATGATGTGGGAGTAGATGATGTCTGTGCACTTGATCCTCCTACACTAGAGAAACTTGGCGTTGACATCTTCTGCATTGCCATCCTGGATTGCTTTGTTAACTCGGCAAAAGCTGTTCCTGTTGAGAGGCCACCAAGTTTTCAAGAGCTTTCTGCCATTCCACTCTAGAACGCTTGTGAGTCAGGCACATCTTGCTATTCATCTTCCAAGACACTTTGCTCGGAGAGTTCTGATATTTACTGTCACGATGGGCCTGAGTGCTTTCTACCTTCATTCCGTCGTAACTGCGGCCCACAGAGAACAATCCCAATTCTGATGTTATCTTTTATAATTCTCAAAACTCAGGAATCTTTTTATATTGTGAATCTATGTTCCAGTCATCACCACAACAACCCAAAAGCAGCAGAATATCCAGCGCCAGCTTCGTCAGCCTCAATTTCCTCCTAACTTCAATTCTGTCTTGACAGTCATGCCAGATATGACCAGACTACAGTAAAACGCAACCGAGGCGGCGCCCGTGATTGGTCAGATTGGTTGACATAGATGGCAACATGGTGATCGCCGAAGTAACAATATTATTAAATTTGTGTTTAATGTTGAATTAGACATGAATTTAGGTTAGTTTAGATTAGATTGGGTTAGTTTGAGTTTGGTAAACGAATGGATGTCGCCTGGTGATCAATTTGAAAAATGTTTGTACCTTCTCAGTGCAAAGTGACACTCTGTATTCATATTTTCGTAGGTTGGTGGGATCAGTGGTTTCACGTCACCATGCAAACCTATATTATAAAACCTGTCATCAAAAAATTTTTTTTTACTTAAGCCTCATCACCATCTAATGCGGATCAGGAGTCCGTGTAAACTAGGCAAATGATGATATTTATGTCTTATAACAGAACGCGAGTTAAAATTTCGCCGCAAAAATTGCCGATATATTTACGCCGACGAAGCAGAACCTCTTGAAACAGAATATTTTGTGTAATATTACAATGACACAATGGCATTGACTGTTTTTGTTATTACAAAAACTCAACATTGTTATCACCAACGTCGTTTTTTTTGCTAACACGGGGACTCGTCTGGCGACGAAATAACCTCTTAAAATAGCAAATTATTATCTAGAATTATATTACAATGGCAGACGGGCATTGATTGTTTTTATCAAAATTTATCAACATTATTATATTAACTTCATTTAACCAAGAATAATGAATTAATGGCTCTTGCAAACCTCCACTACCCTTCTACTGATGGTGCATCTATTATCTCTTTCCCAAATCTATACTTTTTCAATTTCCAATTGGGAATAGACCAAATCAATAAAATATAATAATAAAAAAGAGAACATAAACAGTTGTACATTGATAGTAGTAGTGATAATATATGAGATCTTGGTGTTTTTTTATACCAAATATCATTTTATTATATTTTTATATAACTTCATTATCATTTTACTATATTCTGGCACAGTAATTTACGTTGATATTATCATGATATAAAATAATATGTTCAACTGATATTTGGTATAAAAACATACCGAGATAATATAAGTTTTATTACTCTCTGGGTTCCGTTGCTCACTAGTAACTAGCAATCTTTCATTAAATTTATACTATGTAATTCTAAAATTGAACTGGTATGTTCCCAATTTGAAATTGATTAGTATTTAATTTTCAATTTGAATTTTGTTAGTTCCCAACTAGATGTTGTTTTGTCTCAATTTAAAGTTAAAAAGTTATAGATGTTTGGTTTTGAATCTCCGTGATCTATTACCTATACCCCAGCAGTTGATCACGGATCCAATGTTATAATATAATATAGTGAACGCCGAACAACTTTGAATCTACGTCATCGCTGCCACCAAGCGCGTTGTTATGAAGTTTGCTGATATCCACATTTGGTCACCAGCAAATCACATAACAACGTGCTTGGTGTCATCGATGACGTAGATTCAAAGTTGTTTGGCGTTTGCCATAGGTATATTCCTTAAGCGGTGGCGAGAAAACTTTGCCAATCCTATTTAACATGCGGGTAAGATAGTACCACACCAGGCAAGATCCATGCCACAGTCACACTCGTTCTGTATGAATTGCTTCTTAGACAGCTATTTTTTGCATTATCTTGATACCCTAGGAAAACTTTGATTTCTTGTCACATCTCAATAAAGAATCAAAAGACCTTCTACTGACTCTTGGATGGAGGCGATTGGCGAGAGATGGACACGTCTAGCAACGAGTAGTCTGAGTTATATCGAGTTGGACTAATGAGCTCACATTTCCATGTTGGATCAAAATAGCTAAAAAGCTTTGCACGTCTATTAGCAGCGCATTTTTGGAGAAGGAATAAAATAACACACATTCTTGAACAAAAATTCCATTATATTTCATAAGCGGTACCGAAACAGTCGGAACATTGTCTTTCTGGGTAACTATACATCGTTTACATAGTCTTTGGGATTTTTGCGTTGTAGCTGCTTGTGTCTTTTATCGCCGAACTGAAGTACGATGTAACCTAATCCCAATGCTGGAAACAAATCAGCAGGAATTTTATTGTGATTTTATAATGCAGGGTGGGCCATCGAAAACGTAACGGCATTCAATGTCATATAAAAATAGAACACTCAAATATGTCACCATTGTTTTTGAAGGAGACGCTTATTAGGCGTATAAGCAAACCCCAATTTCTAACCCCTTGGGAAGAGTGGAACTTACCTCCTATTGATATGTCAAGCATTTTAAAAAATAATCACTCAATAAATAATCACCGGCAAAAGTTAACTTTCCCAAACTAAGAGGATATGATGAGGGTTAGAAGATCTTCAAGATGAGCTATCACTCAATCTTTTTCACGAAAATTCAATCCACCAAAAAAATAAAATGAAAAATACATTTCTGGCAACCTGTCATATCAACAGGAATAACAGCAGAAGCTTGAAACTTGGCAGTTGTAACCAGGGTCAAAGGAACTCCAATATAAGGTAAGTATAACTCCTTACCATTCAAGAATTAAGGGGTGAGTTTCACCCTGCCCAAACGGTTGTTTATGGATTTTGATGATTTTTGTATATGATATTAATCAATATGTTCTGAATGTTACCCTAGAATTGAGCTTCCGAATTTTGGCCAGGACCGGTCTTGGACCGTTTTTATGAAATTGCTGCATTTAAGCTTGTTTCAAAAACGAACTGCGGTACTGACAGACCAACTGATATGTTTTTTGAGAAGGGCATTAGTGGGAAAAGGTATCCTGACAATATCAATATTCTAGAACCATAACCTGAAAGACGATGCTTTTTTTGTATGCTGGTGCTTGTCGGGATTAAAACTATTCCAGTTCATTTTGGTCAAAGTTTCTTGCAATTTCATAGCAACGTGAGTTGTTGATTGGAGATTTGTCGATTTTTTGACATTTTAGAATTTTTAAGTTGGAAAAAAAATATATTTTTTTTCGTTGAATAAATTTCGTTACATTTTACTCGATAATTTGAAGGGACCAAGACAATCTCGTGCACACATATTCTTCTCCATCAATCGTTTAATCGAGATTTTATCTTTTAAAGACAAAACCATGTCTACTTATTTGAAATCAAACAGGCAAACTCTCTTCTTTTTAATTTTTAACAAACGATGCCCGTTGCTATGGAATTCCAAGAAACTTTGATGAAAATGAAGTGAATAAGTTTGAATGCCGACAGAACCATAACATAAGAAACGATGTGTTTTTCTGTATGATGGTGCTTTCATACAGAAAAACACATCGTTTCTTATGTTATGATTCTAAAATATTGATATCATCAGGACACCTTTTCCCCCTTAAATCCTTTTCAAAAAATGTATCAGTTGTTCTGTAAGTAGTGCAGTTCGTTTTTGCAACGAGCTTAAAAGCACCAGTTGCGTAAAAACGTCGTAAGTCCGGTCCTGTCCAAAATTCGAAATCTAAGTTTTGAAGGAACATCCAGAACATATTGGCCAATATCATATCCAAAATTCATCAAAATCCATAGACGAACAAAAAAGTTATTGAGGATCAAACTATATGTTCTAACTTAATTTAGCCCACAGTGTATATGTGCACTGCATAGAATTTGAGAATAACTTCATAATGTGATATTTTATCGGTCAAATGATTCATCAACACCCAAGTAAACTTTAACCAATTCAGAAAAATATTTTGACTTTTGTAACATTCTTGTCGTCATATACAGGGTATCTCACGGTCTATGGTACGTTAGACGTTTACGGAAAACTAGACATAGGATCGACCTTAAAATTTGGCTGAGCACATAATCGAGTATGATCTATATTTTAAAAATATTTTCAGTTTTGCAGTGTTGCCGTAAGAGAAGTCAAATACCTAGGCATCATCCTGGATGACAAACTCACATGGAATTCACACCTACAGAAAATAGTGAATCGAGGTAAAGCCACAATAATGGCAACAAAAAGAGCGATAGGAAAGAATTGGGGCATAAATCCGCGCATGGTACACTGGCTCTACTGTACCGTGGTGAGACCCACCCTTGCTTATAGCTCTGTTGTCTGGTGGCCGAAAATCGAGCAGCGACAAGCAGCCACGGAACTTGCAAAAGTTCAGAGGCTAGCATGTCTCTGTGTAACGGGAGCCATGAAAACCACTCCAGCACTTGCAATGGAGGCCATGCTTAACCTACCTCCTTTAGATATCTATATCAAAATGGAAGCAAGAGTGGGAGCATATAGACTTAGCAACACCGGGAACTGGAGCCACTCAAACTCCCAAGGACACACTAAGATAACCAGCACAGTCACGAACCACTTAGTAACAATGAGGAGTGATATCATGTTGAAAAATATCTACTTTAGCACGTCTCCTAAGACCAAGCTAATATGGGAAGAGGAAACGGTGAAACAACTCCGGATGGCTAATGGGGCAATATGGTACACAGACGGCTCCAAAACAAGCCGGGAAACTGGTGCCGGAATCGTAGGTGAAAATCCAAAGTGGGAAACATGTGAACCACTCGGGATGTACGCTACAGTTTTCCAGGCAGAAGTACATGCAATAAACGTATGCGTGCAAGAGAATCTCAGGAGAGCCTACAGAGGAAGGAAAATCCTTATCCTTAGTGACAGCCAAGCGGCAATCAAAACCATCTCCTGTCGGGAAACCAAATCCAAACAAGTCATGGACTGTCAGCAAAACCTTGTCACACTGGGAGTATCTAACGATGTTACTCTTGGATGGATACCAGGACACACAGGGATAGCTGGGAACGAGCGGGCGGATCTACTAGCACGCAAAGCTGCAAACACACCACTTCTGGGTCCAGAACCTGCTATTGGTATTACAAAATCCTCTGTGAGAGGTTGGCTGAACTGTTGGTCC
Organism: Orchestes rusci; assembly: GCA_958502075.1. Classification (NCBI taxonomy): domain Eukaryota; kingdom Metazoa; phylum Arthropoda; class Insecta; order Coleoptera; family Curculionidae; genus Orchestes; species Orchestes rusci. Next base: position 59,614,903 of record OY293305.1, on the reverse strand, counting down.
AAAAAACAACAGAAAGCTAGATGGTGCCAATCACCAGGTCTGAAACACAGTAAATTAATGATGGCAGACGAGATCGAATCATCATTTTCTGGAAGCCTACTGCAACTCAGCAGGAATCAGCTTAGGAAAGTAGCAGGTATATTAACTGGACACTGCACTCTAAGGAAACACATGCATATCATGTGTCTTTTCAACGAGGAACCCATATGTAGGCTGTGCAACGAGGAGGAGGAAACAGCCTCCCACATTGTATTCGAATGTGAAGCGCTGGCGTACTGGAGAAGAGATAATGGGGAATTCACAACCACTCCTCGAAGGACGGACAGGGAAACAGTAGAACGAGTCATAAACCTTATTCGGGCAATGGAGCTCTTCGACTGAGAGACAGGCACAGAGAAGATACAATAAGCCCAACTAGAGGCTGCGGTGTCGGGGCCAACAGCCCGAAACTCGTAGCGCCTGTACTTCAGTAATCAGTAATCAGTTGCCGCTTCTTTCCAAAAGTCGTAACAACTTTCTTATTTTAAATCGACCACCCTGTATATTATTATTTTTTTGGATTCCTTGACTGATTCTAATCACTTTTGCTTGATATACTCCTATACCTATCGGCAGCGGTTTTCGAGATATTAATTAATTTATAATATTTTTGTCGTAAAACACATCAGTGGATTGAGTTCAATAATTTCGTACTTGAATACGGTGGAGAGTTGAAATTGCTATGCCGACTAGAGGAAGGTAGGTTTATATGGTTCCAATGGAAAAACCGATCTGAAAATATACAGGGGTGCTTCAAATTTATTAATCTTTTTCCTTCAAACAAAAATGATGAAAAATCAATTTTTTCAAATGGATCCCCCTGTATATTACTTGAAAAATGAAAAGGCCAATAAATTTCCTTTCAAATGGTATGCCATGTTCCTATACCTAAACCTTCAGGATCTGCAAGAAAAATGCATTTTACTAAAAAATAAATTATATTGGTATACATGATATGAAACATAATGTAGTTTCTAGGGCAACCTATAGTTGCCAGGTCACACCAAAGTTACTGTATTGCAATTTATATTTAATCATCATGTTTCATTATGTTTCATATCAATAATACCAATATAATTTATTTTTTAGACAAATGCATTTTTTTTGTAGAACCTGAAGGTTTAGGTATAGGAACATTGCATACCATTTGAAAAGAAATTTATTGGTCTTTTCATTTTTCAAGTAATATACAGGGAGTTCCATTTGAAAAAATTGCTTTTTTATCATTTTTGCGTATAGGAAAAAGATTAATAAATTTGAAGCACCCTGTATATTTACAGATCGGTTTCTCCATTGGAACCATATAAACCTACCTTCCTCTAGTCGGCATAGCAATTTCAACTCTCCACCGTTTTCAAGTACGAAATTATTGAACTCAATCCACTGATGTGTTTTACGACAAAAATATTATAAATTAATTTATATCTCGAAAACCGCTGCCGATAGGTATGGGAGTGTGTGAAGCGAAAGTGATAAGAATCTGTCAAGGAATCCAAAAAAATAATAATATACAGGGTGGTCCATTTAAAATAAGAAAGTTGTCACGACTTTTGGGTAGAAGCGGCAACACTGCAGAGCTGAAAATATATTTAAAATATAGATCATACTCGATTATGTGCTGAGCCAAATTTTCAGATCGATCCTATGTCTAGTTTTTCGTATACGTCTAAGGTACCATAGACCGTGAGACACCCTGTATTTCACAAAGCTTAACACTACTCATCATAATTGGAAAACATCAATGACTGAACGTGAATAGTCCACCCCTCTTACAACTTCAAAACGTTCTGAGGCTGAATTGAATCCAAATAAGATACCTATCACACCACATCCTTTCTGTTTGAGGAAATTTTACTGTTGCCCTGTTGATATTTTGCTCACAAATTGATGTCAAAATTTTGCACACTCTACTTGATTAGGACGCCCTAAATTTTAGATCGATAACTCGAATTATTTTGAGACTCTATTGAGGTCCACCTTGTATGTTGATGTAAAAGGCCTTCCTTCTTACTATTGATAATAGAAAACTAGAATTAAAAAAAAAAAAACAAAGTAACGACGTTGTAAAAGATTAATCACTTTGACACTCATGACTCATGAATTCAAAAGGGAAAAACATAATAACCTATGGCCATTTTTATTATTGAGAAATTTCACTCAATAGTTGAGTATTGAGAGCGACAGATTCGCTGGATATTTAAAATTCAAAACTGATTGAGAAAACGTTTTTATTCACTTTTGAATAGCTTGATATATCAAGCAGAACCTAGATGTGGGTAATTGAAAGACTGAAAATTAGAAAATATGAATGAGGACATGTCCGATGACGTTTTAGAAAATTAGTTAAAAATGCCGAAGGTACTTCCACTCCCAAAAAACCTCTGATCTCTATGTAGGGCTTCGCAGGACCAAGACCAAGACCAAGACTGGCCAGTCTTCGTCTTGGTTTTGAAAAATGAATGTGGTCTTGGTCTTGATCGGACTCGCTCAGTCTTGGTCTTGGTCGTGATGGTCTTGAAAAAAATTATACCAAATTTTCAAAATACTTATAACATCCAGCATAGCAATCCCGCAATAGATGTTTTACATAAAACGTCATTCAGTGAATGTGTCTTTAAAAGCGCGGTTCTGAACCGAAAAAAAAAAAAATCTACAGCCCACATAGTTCGACCTAATACGCAATACAATATACAAACCATTGTCAAGACATACGGTTTTTTTGTTACAAGAAAAAACCACTACTCTTCCTTATTGCTTATTATCAATTATCTATTATTATCATAGCCGAGCTGGCGCAACGTGTAAAGCGTTGGGTCAGCTAGTGTGAAACCGGCCGGTGATCGGGTTCGAGACCCAAGGTGCGCAGAGATTATTTTCTGTTCGACATTTAGTGGCATTCTCACTGGCTTACGCTACTGAGTAGACTGCAGTATTATCAATTACTGACAGTCGAAAAAGTTTAAGAGTTAGCCTAAATTAATTGGTCCTGCTAGTTCAATATATAACTAGGTGATGTTCTCCATCATCAACTTAGTTAGAACTGCATTGGTCCTGGGGTTGGCGAAAAGGGTCTTCAAGGCCTACTCGCCGAGCAGTGGTTTGCCCCCACACCAATACCAATATCAAATTATCATAGCAGTTGTTTCTTTTCACTTGACTTTATATCATTTGACATCAAAAACGTACGTCTTTCGAATTTTTCGAGCATTTTTCTTCATTGTGAATGGTTTGCATATTGTATTATTGCCTATTGGGCTCAATTATACGAGATCTACCATCTACTTTTCTACTTACTTTTCCAACCATAAGAACTTATCTAGACACCCATGCCAAACAAAGGTTTCCGAGAAGCGTGTTTTATTAAAAAAAGTGGATGCTGTCTATATTTATTCATTTTGAATGCGATTATCCGATAACTTCAAAAGATAATATAGAAAAAAACCTACAACTTCAGCTTAAAACATTTTTTTTCTATCTGACATGAAGGTTCTAGGAAGCACGTGGATATAGTCAAAGACCCTGTACATGACATTTTAATTAATAAAAATATATTTGGCTAAAAAAATAATAATTATGACCAGCATCCTATAAAGAGTAACCTAATGTTGATAGTATGAAGTAAAGTAGGGAACACTTACCATTTTATAAAGAATCAAACCGTTGAAATTGCAGTCAGCAGGTATTCCGCACTCAATTTTTTAGAAAAAAAGAAACTTTAGAAGAAATTCTGCATAGTTTTTGCCCACAAAAGCTGATTTGTTCTCTCAAAAAGAACAGCAGTTTCGGTAAGACAAAAATTGGATATAACTGACGAGGCATGTATTGTAACTCTGGATTATTCATATACAGAGTGACCCAATTGAAAGCGGGCCACCCTGATAAAAAAATTATGTATGGAGCGAATTTGACGATTTTTTTTTTCAAATGTGGAGAGTGAAATGGTTTAATCAGACGACTTTCAGATTTTTCAAAAACCAAGCCCTACTAGGTCGTATTTAGAGGCTGAAAAATCCAGAATCCATATTAGCGATTTTTTCATAAAAAATCTGCCTACGCCACTGAATTCGTGACATACTGAAATGGATCTGTGTCAAATTTCATGAAAAAAAATTAAAAATCAACGATTTATTCCATTATACATCAAGAAGCTTTTAACCCCGTAACCCTTGCGAATGCAAATCTATCACAGGAAATCTAATGAGAAACAGTAGATATTCTTACATCAATATTCAATAAAAAATACAAAAATAGAACAAAATTAACAAAATAAATGATTAGACAAATCAAAATCAACACACAAGAATGACTATTGACATAAATTTCAAGATTTTTCAACAAACATCAGTTATTTGTGGATGTAGTGTAATTTCAGCGCATGCTTCTTATTTATTCGTGCAGTTCTGCGTCAGTTGGACGAGTGTAGTGAACTTCTATCAATTTGATTTGGGCTTCGCCCATATAAGTTGGTCGGACCCACTGATAAATGTTTTCATATCCACATTCAGTTGAAAAATCCTGATCATAAAGTAAATTCATTCTGTGTTGATTTTATTCCGTTTTCTGTAAAAAACACATTTATTTTTCACGTAGGAATGTAGGTGAGTATATCACTTGATGATTTAACTATTTTGTTACATTTACTTATTACTTCAATGAAAATTTTTTGAACAGTGTTATTGGTTGATCAGACGGAATATTATAATCATTATTTTGTGATGTAGAAAAATACACATTCAGATGGTAAATTTGAAGCTCCTAATTTTTCACGGAATCTACTGAAAAATTGCGATCAAATTTACGGATATACGTTTCAATGATCTGGAAGCATGCACTGCATGGTCCATACCTTCTACTGTGATTTGGAAAATTCCAATAATACATATTTGAAGAATTGATTTACTTGAAAAACTTGAAAGTAGACACAGACATTTGCAGATTTTATTAAATATTGTGTCGATTTTTCTTTTCAAGACCAAGACCAAGACGTGACTCTCGAGGTAGAGTCTTGGTCTTGATCTTGGTCTTGGTCATGAACGTCAAGTCTTGGTATTGGTCTTGAGAAGATTTTCGGGTCTTGGTCTTGGTCTCGGTCTTGTCACCAAGACCAAGACAAGACCAAGACTAGTCTTGTGGTCTCGCGAAGCCCCATCTCTATGTCTATAGATCAGTGCCACAAATAGATATATTAAAGGAAAATAATATGATCTCTTCATTATTTAGTTATAAGATAGATTGTACTTACGGACAGTGACATATAAAAATTCTTCTCGTACACGCCTTATCATGTTAGTGACGCCATGCATACTCATCACTCTACATTTTAAATAAAATGGAGAAACATAATAGTAGTTGATCCCAGTTATGTAGTAAAGACGACCGGTGTGACCCATTTCCACCAAGAGCGTATTTAAGAGATCACTTGTCAAAACCGACGTCGACGTCATTACCGGTATCTAAGACGCGATCATAAAATCTCAGGATATGTGTTGTAATGTGTTACTCAGTGTTGATTATTCTAATCACCAGCCACAACGAACTCATACAATATTACACTCTTAACTGTGAATATATCAAACAATCAAAATAACTAACTAATTGTAAGACGTACTGACAACAACAACGTCACCGTCACTTTCTAGCCCGTGCGTGTGTCTCGTTGGCAGACGTTCGATTGCGTCCAGTGTTGCGCTATGAATGTGAATCACTACCCCCCATATGCACCGTAGAAATCTGATCCGGATGAAGACTTTATCGCGATTATTTTCCATTAGGTGGTATGGAAGATAATCGCGATAAAGACTTTATCCGGATTAGATTTCTACGGTGCATATGGGGGTACATCTTCCATTCTTCTTCAAAGATTGATGTTGTCCTAGTTGATGATGTTGCATGTAGGAGTTGATTTCAAACTTATTCGAAGCTTTGGAAGGGGTGGCTTATTTTGTCCGTCTCCATGTACTGGCATCTCGTTGGTCCTCGAAGTGTCGTTCCCAGGATCGTGTTCGTCGTCTTCTTCTGCAGGATTATTTGTTTCGTTTGGGATGTCGGGAGTACATGGCGCAGGTGGGTTGAAAACCGGAGAATAGAGTTTCAAGTGTGAAACGTTCCGTCGAACTTCTTCTCCTGTTATTTTTGATCTCAGAGTAACATCTCCATGATGTCTAGCTATGACGGAGTACAATTCGTTTCTATAGGGAAGGTTCAGCTTGTTTTCTTTCCTCTCTGTTCCGATTAAGACTGTGTCTCCGACACCTATATCTGAGGGTTTTGCATGACGCCTTTTATCGGCATATTCTTTTGTTTTCGCTTTGGTTATTGAGTCGTTATCTCGAACTTCACTGTCATTCGAGTTGGCAGTTATCTGATCCGTTATGGATGGTATTTTTGTTCTTGGTGTTCTCCCAAACAGAAGTTCTGCGGGGGCAACTCCGGTGGCTGGATGTGGCGTGTTTCGATCCATCAGTAAGTAGCTCTGCAAGTCTTTTTCCCAATTGCTTCCGGGAGTATTTTCACTAATACAAGGCCTTTTTAGAAGTGAATTATTTTGTCTTTCGACTAACCCATTAGCTTGTGGCCAATATGGTGGAGTTGAATATAGTTTTATTCCATTTTCAGAACAAAATGACCTTAATTCATTGCTGACAATTGTCTGCCATTGTCCGCAGTTATGGAACTAGGTAGGCCCAGGAGAGAGAATAATTTTCGTAGTTGCTCAATAGTTTCTTTTGAGGTTATTCGCTGCATTGGGATAACCTCTTTGAACAGGCTATAGTAATCGATAATCACCAGGAGATACATGCTGTTTGGCAGTGGTCCTAAGAAATCGATTGCAATATCTGCCCAAGGTGAAGTGGGAAATGTTCTCATCTTTAGTGGTTGTGGAGCATTTGTTATGGTGACAAGGGTGCATTCGTGGCACTGCTTCACATACTTGCTCACATCGTGATCTATCTTAGGCCACCAGACTCTAGATCGAAGTAAACGTTTCATTTTTTCCACACCAGAATGACCTTCATGGCCCAGAAACAAAATTTTTTCTCAAAGATCTTTTGGGACCACAATTTTTGTTCCCCGTAATAAGATATTTTCGTGGAAGCAGTATTCGGTTTTGAAAAACTTATAGAACTGAACTGCTTTCTCCTGTTCCTATAATTCGTCGTTGTCAAGACACTTCCTGGTTGTTTGTATCTCAAGGTCGCTCTCAGATACTCTATTGATTTCATTTATTGTAACGGCAGAATGCAGAATGGTTGAAAGAGCTGGAGATTTCGTTAATAAGTTGTTCCACTTCATCCTCGAAAGCTTTAGGTGGATTTTGACTATTGCTGAGAAGTCGTGATAGTGGGTTGGCAATATTTGTTTTACCGGGTTTATAGATCACATTGAAGTCATATGCTTGAATTCGAAGGACCCACCGTTCCACTCTCGCACAAGGGGTGCTATTCCGATTAAACATAAATTCTAGGGGTTTATGATCTGTTATTAGATCGAATTTCTTCCCGAAAAGATACCTGTTGAAATGTTCCACGGCCCATACGATTGCCATTGCTTTTTTTTCCGTGATGTGATATTTTTGTTCTCGCTCCGAAAGGCTACGGTGTCCATATGCAATAATTCTCGAGCCGTCTTTTGTTGTCTGGCATAGTACTGCTCCCAAACCTACTGGACTGGCATCGGAGACAACAAACGTCTTGTCGTGAACTGAATAAAACCCCAACACGGATTCGCTGGTCAATGCGGATTTGAGTTTGTTGAATGCTAATTTTTGTTCTTCTCCCCATGTGAAAGAGTTGTTCTTGATGATTTTTCTGAGAGGGTAGGTTTCTGTTGCTACGTTTGGAATAAATCTGGATGTGTAGTTTATCAGCCCAAGAAAACTCCTCACCTCTTCAATAGATTTTGGATACCTAAAGCGTTGGACCGCATCTATTCTGGATGTTGTTGGTTTAACTCCATCTTTCGAAATTCTGTGTCCTAGGAATTCAATTTCTTCTACCTTGGTTTTACATTTATTTTCGTTTAATACGACGTTATATTCACATAGTTCTGTTGTGACTTTTTCTAATCTTCTGTCGTGTTGTTCGACATCTTTGGCGTAAATAAGAATATCATCGATATAGACGAAGAATCCTTCACAGTCTCTCAAGATGTACCCAATTGTCTTTTGAAAAATTTCCGGTGCCCAAGAAATACCGAACATAAGTCGTTTGTACCTATAAAGGCCTCTCCCTGTTATAAATGTGGTAATATCACGTCACATGGGTTTGATTGCTACTTGATGGAACGCTTGTTTGATATCGAGGCTAGAAAAGAACTTACAGTCCTTGAGCTTCGAGAGTAGATCTTCGATGGTTGGCATCGGATATTTTTCACGCAGGACTGCCTTATTTGCCCTACGCATGTCAACGCAGATGCGGATTTCTTTGTTGGGTTTACTTATTATGACCATCGGGGAGACCCAGCCTGTGTGTTCTGTAACTGGTTCAATTATGTCGTTTTCCAAAAGTTCGTCTAACTTCTTGTTGACAGCTTCTTCCAGCGGAATCGGTGATCGTTTATGTGGTTGACTAACAGGAAGAATGCTTCTATTTATTGGTATTTCAACTTATTCAACAATATTTTTTATAGCTGGTAGTTTCTTCAGGTTTGTGCTTACACTAATGTTCCGTATGTTTGATCCAATTTTCAGAATTCCAAGCTTGGTTGCTGTTTCTTTTCCAATAAGGGCGGTTTTTCCATTTTTGATTATATAAAATTCCTCGTCAGATTTAATTTTGAAAATATTGAAAAGTTTGCAGTAAAAGATCCAATCACATACAATGGTGTGTCACTTCCATACGATTTAAAAATGATGTCAGATCCGGGTTCAAAATTGTGAGTTTTTGCGGTCATTTTACTCAGAAGATTCCATGTTTCGTCACCAATTATGTTTTTGTTACATCCGGAGTCAATACACATTTTTATTGCTACTCCTCCTAACTGGCATGAGATTGTGTCGGCGTCACTGAGTCATAACTGTGTGTCGTCAATGGCTCGAATCGTTTCATATTTCTGTGACCCGAAATTCTTCCGTTTTTTAAAACTGGCATTTCCCGAAATGTTCTCAAATTTGCGTTTGGGATTGCGTGTTCGACATTTGCCGGCATAATGTCCAAGGAGTTCGCATTTATTGCACTTTTGTTTTCTTGCCGGGCAACTTGGGTCTGTACCTAAATGATTGTTTTTTCCACAACGGAAACATTCTAAAGGGTATTTGTTTGAGTTGATCTTGAAAATATTTTCGGCCGGTTGCGGTTTCAGGAATGCTTGTTTTTGGCAAGAGATTGCTTCTAGAGCTTTTCCGTGGCTCAGTACTTCATTGAGGCTTAATTCGTCGTTTTTCAGAATGTATACTTGAAGTTTTTCATTGTTTGTTTTGGAAGTAATTTGGTCACGGATATACTCATCGACATTGGTTTTGAAGTTGCATTTTTTGTTTGCCTGTTTTCTTAGTCGATAAGCAAAATTTTCCAATAGCTCTCCAATTTCCTGAGAAAGACCGAAAAATATGTGTCTTTCATAAGCAGTGCTTCTTTTTGGTAGAAAATATTCTTTTAGCTTTTGGATAGCAATTTCGTAGACATTGTTATCCTCAGTTTTGTCGACATTAGCACCAGGTAGAACGTAGAATAGTTCTTGAAGGTCGGTACCTCCGTAATGCAAAAGTTTAGCTCGTTTGATTTCATCGTTGGTTATAGAATTTGCCATGAAATAAATATCGAGGCCACGTTGCCATTTTTCCCAATCGTCATTTAACTGAAAGGTTTTGATTTCCCTGTTGTTCGGCTCCATTAGCCTGGAACAATTATTTTTTTTTTATTAATTTTCTTGGCTTTTCAAACATACACGTTATGCTTTTGTTATTAAATGTGCATACAATAATATGCATGGTGCATACAATTATGCTTTCGATAAATAGTTTATAAAGCTTATTTCTTTATAATTGTCCATTTATATACTTGTACATACAATAATTATGTTTTTTTCACATACAATTATGTTTTTTTTTTTTTTTTGTACATACAATAATTATGTTTTGAGTTTTTTTTTATTTATTTATTTTTTGTTGATATCAATTTATATCAAGCATTTATATATTGGTTTATATATCATTGTTGCATACAATATTATGCGTAGGTATACTCAAATCATTTATTTGAGGTTCATTACATTCGAGGTGATAGTTGGGTTTAGATGTTCGAAGGTCACTTCATGTATGGATTGTTAATGCATAACTCATGACTTTAATTCATTATATTGATTACCATAAAAACGTATCGATACATTCCAGCTATGTTCGTAACTATGTGTTCATTTCAACATACCTTTTCCACAGAAGAAACCAACTATACAGAAGCGAAGGCATTTGTCGGCGCCTTTGATCTTCTTGTTCCCGTTTTGAACAGCTGACGATAACACATTTTCACGCTGGTACACTGAAAAAACTTTCTGGCTGGAAAGTTGGTCGCACACTGAGAAAAATTTCTTTTATTTTGAATGGTTGATTTTCTTGTCATTACAGTATTCTTACTTCTGTTTCATGTTATTATGGCAAATCAAATTAGAAAATTTTGATCGATATTGGTCTGAACTATGGAAAAATATGATTTTAAAGAAAAATCTCGAGAAAAATTTATCCTTTTAAAAACTTTTTAAGCTTCCAATGTCCAATGTTCCTACCTATTTTCTTCGCATTATCTTTGAAATTTTCGGGAAGAGAATTGAATGACTTTTGAGAATTCGAAAAAAGTGAATAAAGGTTGTGGTGATACCTATCGTCTTATATTTTTCAGTTTCTTCCAGGTTACGGATTGGTGATCGACAAACTGGAAGCTTCACAATATAGTTTTTAGTTTTTTTAATACACCAGACACTGAACTGGACCAAAGAACCTCAACACAAATAAACACAAGTACACAAACCACAAAATACAGTAAATAAACACAAGTTACTTATTGATAAACAAACAAATCGAACATCGAAGCAACGCTTCATCTACCTATTGTCATCTAACGCTTCTTGTAATCTGACAGTATTGTCCGTTGTGTAATGGCGGACTTGATCATGCGCACTGAAAATTGGCACACGAAAATTGCAGAGCCTTCGCTTCTGTATAGTTGGTTTCTTCTGTGCCTTTTCCTCGTCGCCAATGTTGTAATGTGTTACTATGGAGGACTGTAACTAGGAGAGTAATCGAAATGCATAAAAGTGGTCCAGGTTTCAAATCGTAATTCAGGTTCAATTGTTACTCCCAGATGGCGAAGAGTCGTTAGTGATTTGATGTCAAACAAAAATGTCACCTAGGCAACATAATTGAAACAACGTTACGAATACTCTATCAGAATGCAACAGATTTTTATTAACTAGGTTGCATCAAAACTCTCACTATTTGATGATAAAAGGTATCATAAATATATTATTTGTTATACATAATTCTGAAATTTCTAGAATTTTCATATTTTTTTGTTTGATTGCATCAATTGATAGAGTAACTGAGTGACCTCATATCCTTCATTGACAACAGTCATCATTGAACAAACCATGGGCTTGAAACACGATGCTGCGACGATTCAGCCTCAATTTTTTGCCTTATAGAGAATGCACTGTATGTGGAATGTGGAGTGGAAATTTGGAAAAAATGAATGAAAATGTGATAAAAGTATCTCGACAAATTATTGACTAGCAATAAACGTTACCATGACAATGAATAAATAAAAGCCCTACTAGCAACAGCGCCCTCAAATGAACTAACGAAAAAGAGGGACAGAATTTCAGGGATATTCGTATGTCGATTCGTCTCCTTGTTATAGTCCTCCATATGTGTTACTCAGTGTTTATTATTCTTATCACCAGCCACAACGAAATCATACAATATTACACTCTTAACTGTGAATATATCAAACAATTGAAATAACTAACTAATTGTAAGACGTACTGATAACAACAACGTCACCGTCACTTTCTAGCCCGTGCGTGTGTCTCGATGGCAGACGTTCGACTGCGTCCAGTATTGCGCTATGAATGTGAATCACTACAATATGAATGTTATAATATGAATGCAAACAATCCAGAAACTTGGTCTGTCATTTGAATTCAAATTCCAAATTTTAAATTTGAAAGAGCTGCCAATTCTGTTCATTTGAAAATGTTGGTTTGTAGTTAATTTGAAAGGTCAATAAAAGAAAAAGTATTTTACATAGGTATCGATCCAATTTTTTTTTTGAGGTATTGTACACACCCTGAATCTTGGTTTCAATTGGTTTTGACAAATAATCTTACGGGAAACACACACGTATGCATAGTTGATCGCCAGCGAACCGTCAGCGACACATCGGAATTTGTATTGCATAGGTATGTGAGTATTTATAGCATAGTCGCTATTTGGCCTGTTTTCAAACTCGATTTTGTATTTGTGAATCTCTAAGGCGTACTCATGAATCTCCGGCTAATCGCTGGCGTTACAAATTTTACACTTGAGAGAGGAATAAATAGAACTTTCCCCACTGGACACATGCGGAGAAATAAAGCATAAAGAAAAAGAAATTCAACAAAAAAAAATTGCCTGCGATGCTTAAATCTCTGGAATAATCAAGAAACTTCCCCAGAAAACATTTCTCTGTACGCCACTGTTCTTGTCCCTTTATTTTATAAATAATCGGTTTTTGAATAACCAGGTTAATTGCTGCTCAGCCCCAAACCAGATGAGTGATGATATTTGTTTCTAAAATTATTTTCATTGTAAGATCAAGGACTGTGATGGTATTTGTAAGGGAAGTTTCTTTGTCCAAATAATGTAGAGATGGGGAGTTTTCGTGGCGTAGGGACAGAAAGAGAAATGAGACAAGTTGGCACCAGGCGGGATATGAACCCACGACCTCCGTCATACCAGAACAACGCTCCACCAACTGAGCTACCAACTACCGCCTGGTGCCAACTTTTCTCATTTCTCTTTCTGTCCCTACGCCACAAAAATCCTCATCTCTGTAATGGCTGACGCATCCCGTCTTGTTACAATATCGCGGGTCTTTGATGTTACTATCCATATTGCAGATCAATCAGGTTTGAACAAATTTAATCTCCAGTTGTATGAACATTGAAGAGGTTGTATAGAAAATAGAAAGTATAGTTAAAGTGTCAGGGTTCATATTCTTATAATCTATGGTAAGGTATTGAAACTGTGATTTTCAGAAGATAAGCGCCGCCGGCACCGATCACAACGTGGTTCTTGAAAGAAATGCATTAAAAATCTGAATAATACCTCAATCATTATGTTTGATAATGATATTTTCTCTTCTAGTCAAAATAAAAAGATAACAAAGCTTCGTTTTATGACAAAAGTAGACAATTCTAAAAATATTTTCATTGAAAAACACCTTTTTTCCGTTTTCTGAAAAAAAGATTTTGGACGTTGAACGTTGTTTAGTATCTTTCAGTGTCTTCTTTCATGATTTTGATTATATTAAGAAGCTTCTATCAAATTACAATAAATGATTCTGAATGTTTTCTGTGTCTGAGAAAAGAAAAATGAAATATGACCTTCACTGATGTAATATGTCTTGCCACTATTTTTGTTTGACGTGTCTTGTCTTATTTCAAACAAAATGTCGTTAATACCCAGGTGTCGTATTTTCGAAACCGTTCGAGCTCAAATCGTGTAGGAAAGTAGTTGTAATTCGCACAAAAGTGGTGCAAAATTGGATCAAATTTGCAAAAAAATCATTTTTGTGAGAAATCCACCCACTTTCGCACACGAATCATACTTGAACCGTTTCGAAAATACGACCTCAACTTTCTTCTTTATCACTTAACAATAACGTGATACCTGCAAGGAGAGTTTAATTCAAAAACCTCTCCGATATATTTTTATTATTCTACTAGCTGAAAATCCTCGACCCTGCTCGCCTGTCAGCAAGTTGATATAAAATAACAAACTTCCGATTCAATAGTTTTTTTTAAACAAGAGGTTATACCTATTACAAATAATATGTTCTCAAACCGTTTCTCAGAAATTTGAAAACACCTTGAAAAACACTATAGTGTGAAAGCAAACCATAAGCAAATACTATGTATGGAAAAAAACGTTGATTACAAAACATTTGCGAAAAAGTCATGAAAATCGAATTTCTTATGCTCACTGCGCACGTTACATTCACCCTTCGAATATTGAACCACTAGAAGCATAAACAAACAATAATATGTGCCCGTATTAGAACAACCTTCCGACACCCAGGTTTTCAACTAACTCCCGAAATTACAATTTTCTACCTTGGCTTCAATTCTTCCTTGTCAGCACTATTATTCCGTTCGTTGGATACTTAATAGTATTGCCAATTTCACAATATCGAGGAAATGTACTTATAATCTAATTATTGCAACGTTTGCGCGCATCGCCCTCGCCTATGAACCAAAGCTGTTTTAAAATATGATTTCCTGAATATTGTGAAATTATTCAAAATGAATTTAGTTGAAATATTCAATATAGATTTTTAGGATTATTTTATGTTTGACATCCCCCTGGCGTCGGAAAGCTGGACCCCAGCTTTAAAGTTTATACATGAAAAAAGAAGACCGCTCCACTCTTAAACAGTGAAAAAAACTAGCAAAAACACTTCACAGAAACATTGATAATATAAACCTATCATTTCCTTAATACATATTACAATATCAACTTAAGTCTGACGTCCACAATTATTTATCGAAAATAAAGTCTTTCACAAGGCCAGCTCAAAAGTGGAATTTGATAACAGCCTTTTCTTTATTTAAATGTTGCAAGTGGTATTTAATATAATCTATCATTTTTTTCTTAGTCTTTCACTTTATGTTTGACTGGAAAAATAGTGTAGGATTCTTCGGCCTTCTAACAAGATGTATGCCCTCTGTCCCCCGCCTACTGGTGATTTTTTATCAACATTCTTATTTCATTTTATTCCTCGAGGTAATTAGTAGCTTTTTATAACATCATTTATTTTTATCTCATCAATATAGCAATTGCTTCAAAATAAAACTTTCATTTAACTCATTATTCGCGTTCTACCATCATTCACTTTCTTGAGATGACCCCTGCATCTTTACTCTTCACTTAAAATAAAAACAATAATCTAGAGTTTTACCAGTTTACGATGATATTCATCTTGAATATGTTCAAATTAGCTAGCATACAATTTAGGATTGAATAACAAGGCAAAAAGCACACTAGAGGAGCGCTCCAAGGGATATTTCTACTTGCTTTCTATACATTTCTATTTTCCTCAAATGAGCAACACCAGGGCATACATTAGTAGTCTACTCTAAGTAATCGCATTATAATAACTAACTTCAATACATTCTACGCTTCCACTTAACTTTTTACCAGGGGACAGTGATAGAAGGCTTCCTCTACCTATGCTTTATTTTGCTTTTGGCCAATAAGCCCCAGCACCAACTTCATTATTGTACTAAGCACGCATTTTTTGCAGACATACACAACAATAATATAAGAAGTTCGCTGAGTAATTCTCCTTATCATTAAAAATAACGACCCACATCAATGTAATGTCCATTTCGAAACTATAATACCTGAGAAAAAAAAATATACACATACGTTTAATGCACTACTATATTACTGTTATGTCTAGCCCTAAAAACTGAGTTTATATTTATGGTAAAACTATATTGTATAGATATTTCAACTTTTCAATTTATAAATTTGGAATGTTAGTTTGATTGATTAACTGATAAAACTGTTTTTCTTTTTTTTTTTATTTTTCATTTTTTTTTTCATGATTGTCTCTGTTGGTTTCGTTTGGTAACACATCTGAAGTCCATGGGTCATAACGTAATTTGTCTATATTTTTCCGTTTTTGAATATTTTGTACTGCCATATTATTTCTTACTGATAGTGCTTTATCTCCAAGTCTGTCTCTTGAGTTCATTTTTAATTATTTTGAAAAATAACGACCTACACATTCAAGAAAATAGAATATTTTTGTTTACGCTTGCAAGTTGAAAACTCAAGACTAGATATAATATTTCAATTCAAATATAAATGAACACAAAACAAGAAAAAACAAGCAATTTTGAAAATAAAATAGTTGAGAAGAGACCGCAATTATTGTTTTAGTGGAATAATTCATAGAAAAACACCATGATACTAAAACAAAAAAGGTATGATCAATTGCCGGACGAATTTCGAACACATGCGCGCATTACGTCATGGGGAGACCAACATAGCTGAGCTAATGTAGGACATACGTTGCATTGATAGGTGTGTTTGTTATGCTCCACTAGTGCACACTTTTTTACACTGCAACACTCAGTGTGGCTTTGTTTGTGAAATATTTGTCTGTTTTTTAGGATAGAATATCATTACTAAACGTACTAAGATATTCTATCCTGAAAAACAGACAAACATTTCACAAACAAAGCCACACTGAGTGTTGCAGTGTAAGAAAGTGTGCACTAGTGGAGCATAACAAACAGACCTGATGAAATAGCATGCACATACGTTAATTTCTGTCAATCCGTAACCAATCAGCGTACAGCATTTTTGACGTTGGGCAGCCGTCAGAACCCATAGTAGCCTTCGCCAGCTCATGGAAAGAAAAAGAAGAATTGACGTTTGTTTTCGTGATTTTGAGGATTTGGGGTTATAACTTATTGTTTATGTTTATCGTTCTTGCATAGCCTTTTCTGCCTTTTGAACATGTTTGATTCTAATCCGAGAAAATGATGTAGGAACCTGAATGTATATGAACTAAGCATTTGCGGTTTTGATAGTGAATACACTTTTTTCTAATTCATTTTGGTATCCATTCTTTCAGAGTGAGTGAACCAGTGAGCCGTTTGTGCTTTGTGCATAAAACACCAATATTTTGTGCGTGTGTGTTTTTATTTAAAGTATGGGGTAATGTGTATGGACGATAAAAAAAAACATTTGCCAGAAATAATATAAACAACTTTTAAATTTTGAAAATGATAATTTTACTCAGGACAAAACATTTAACAATAATAACATAATAATAACATTTACAATAATAATAATCCTAGCACTTACAACATTGAAAGTCTTTCTATAACACTTTCGCACCCATGAATTGCGAATATCTTCGGCCGTTGGAAACCGAAAGAATCGGTAGCCCTCCCTCACATGACTTCTAGTGATTTTATTATTGTGATCACAAAATAACACTGCACAGAGAACCATTAAAAGTACAAAAAATCAATCAATATTTTTAAAGACAACACTTCTGAAAATATTTAACTTGATTACATGACACTATGTTTTGTTTTAGTATCATGACTTGATTATTTGAATTTGACACGTCACGATGAAAACAAAAAACAACTTCACGTTGATCATGTTCACGTTGTAACATCGCATCGCCTAACTTCACTTACCCGGGTCTCCTATTGACGTCAGCGTAACCTGCGCGTGAGCTTATCTTGTTTGTTTTAGTATCATGGAAAAACACGGCTGCCTCCACCATAATATGTCACACCGGGGGAAGTGCGACTTGGGATCGAGGTGTTAAAAGAAAAACTTGTCAACGGATTTGGGCATTAACAATCAATTGCGGTCTTCTCCTGAGAATATAGAATATACTTACATTGAAATATTCAGGTGGCACATTTTTTACACTCGAAATGCCCGTATTAGAACAACCTTCCGATACCCGGGTTCTCAACTAACTCCCGAAATTACAATTTTCTACCTTGACTTCAATCCTTCCTTGTCAGCACTATTATTCCGTTCGTTGAAACTGAATAGTATTGCTTACTAGATAATTTCACAATATCGAGGAAATGTACTTATTATTTAATTATTGCAACGTTTGCGAGCATCGACCTCGCCTATGAACCAAAGTTGTTTTAAAATATGATTTCCGGAATATTGTGAAATTATTCAAAATAAATCTAGTTGAAATATTCAATATAGATTTTTAGGACTATTTTATGTTCGACACTATTACTACTTGTCGTTGAATCATCGAACGATTTTTTTTATCTTTTACACTAAAAAGTTGATAAGAGGAACTTTTCTCACCAACGGCAACGTTGGGCATCAATCGAGCTATTTGAAATGCGTTGCCATGACGTTAATAGATGCTTCTAAGTGACGGTTGTTGTCATTTTCCAGTTGAAAATGATTTATTTGTGCTCAAGAAGAGAATTTAGTGTGCAATTATACCAAAAAAGTGCTGTGTTTGTGGAGCTTCTTCATAGACGGTTGGATTGTAGAGATCTTATCACAAATGTGTCAAAATAACATTACATGAATATCAACAAAAAGAGAATGTTATCGACGCAAACAAATCGTGTACGTTCGGGGTGCTATGCTTGTTCTAGTGGTTCAATATTCAAACGCGGCTTTATGTTTTGTACGTACCAAGAGAACCAATAGATTTGAGAAAATGGCGAATACTGACAAATCATGTCATTTTTTATCAAAAATTTGAATATAAATCTCAATTTTTCAAAATCTGCTATGAGTAACGATTAAACCATGCACTTATTTTTTGATAACACTGATAACTCGGCACATTTTCATTCAACTTTTTTCTGCAGCCCTTGAGTTAAAAGAAAACAGACAGGCAGATACAGATTTCCATTTTTACATAGAGGATCCTGAGTCGACGATGTTTGGTTGACGCAATTTACATCGTTTCGCCGATGCGACGGTCTTCTGACATGTTAAAACAAAATATTGATTCCTTAAATGGTTTAGTTGATTTAGTTGAACATAACACATATTTGTGATGATGTATCAACTGAAGCTATATGTCCATTTATATTCTCTGGATAAAAATCACTCTGGCGAACATAATAAAGGGGCAAATACTTTTACGATGTCGTGAAATACTGGAATGGTTTGTGAAAGCAATTCAAGTGTAAAATATATTGTGACAGAAAAGTGAATACCCAACTTTTACTGGAAATATTTACCCTACGAAATATCAAAAGTTTTGTAACCTGATCTTTTGCCACTGTATTCTAAATTCTTTAGGATTCAATCCAATGATGTCTTCATAGATATGCTTATACAATTTGCCGCTCCGAAAACGTCTCTTTCTTGATGGCGATTTCATCAAATTATATTGAAAATTAGAGACACATTAATTTGAATCCCAAACATTTTGATGTTTGGATAAATTTCAGATACGGAGGGACAGATTAAGGGCCGATATTTCAATCTCACCTTAAGTGACATTTTAGCTAAGGTATACTTAAATTTTATGTAAATTTTAAAATTGGCCACCGAAAGTGCCGTTTTTCAATTGCGCCACCTCTTTCATTTAGCTAAGGATCTTATGTGAGTGTCACAATCGAAACACGACACTCACAGCAGACAAATTCAAGGTCCAGAATAACCTTAAAGTGTACCTCAATCTTAAATGGACATTGAAATATCGGTCCTAAGTGTTATACATTTTAAAGCTGGGAATTATATCCTGTTCAGAAGTTTCCTTGCCTACTCCTATCTATAATGGTTAATTCTTCTTTCATAATAGGATCATTAGTCATTAAAAGTTTTATCAGGGACAAAATGATTCTTCAGAAATTAGCAACAACAAAGAAATCTAATAATTCGGTGTTGATGGAAGTGGATTTACGTTTGTTCAATCACGAGCTCCCGGTCATCGCATGGAATCCTAGACCCCCATCTTGCAAATGTTTACCCTCTAAACCTTCTCTTCCAGATTACCTGAAGGTTTGCGGCTTGTATAGCCTTATTTTTGTTCCACCTGCACAGTTCCAGCTCCTTTGCTTCTGAGAACCTTGGAAGCTGTGCGAATGAAAGTGATTCTACTTATTTTATTCACAGTCCACTTTCTCTCTGGTATGTTCCTCTCAACATAGAACTTATAAAATATAGTGGCGAATCATCAACGGAGAAGATATTGCAACTAATAAAGAGGGTTTGGACAGAAGAGACAATGCCAAGCGATTGGGAGATGAGACAAGTCGTAACTATACATAAAAAAAGGCGACCCGCAGATATACAGTAGCTATAGAGGATTGACTTCGCTAAACACGGCATACAAACCACTGTCAACAATGATTCAAAAAAGACCGATGAACAAAACAAGGCTCTTGATTGGACAGTATCAATGTGGATTCATGCAGGGCAGATCAACGACTGACGCAATATACACCCTCAAACAAATAATAGAAAAGACTCATGATTATAAATTATATATTGAGCTGATTTTCGTAGATTTTGAACAAGCTTTTGATTCGCAGCACAGAGACAAGGTACTGGACTGAAAGTCATGGAGAAAATGGGAATACAAGGCAAACTAAAAAGATTATTACAGATGACAATGACCAAAACAAGAATCAGCATAAGAACACAAAAAAGAGACACAGAGGTTTTCGAAATTAAAAAGGGAGTGAAGCAGGGAGACACACTATCGTCCACATTGTTTAATATAGCGTTCGAGTATGTTGTGAGAAAAATAAACAAAGAAACGCTGAGAACACGAGAAGGACAAATAATAGCGTATGCTGATGACGTAGTCATCATTTCAAAAACAACCTAAAACATCAGAAAACCTATTAGAAGAAATTGTGTGGCAAGAAGAAAAGATAGGGCTGAAGATAAACACAGAAGAATCAAAAATGATGATAATGGATAAAATAGTAGGCAGTGGAGATAATAAGATCAAAATCGGCAACCACATACTCGAGGAAGTGGATATAGATTCAGATATCTGGGTATGACCATCACCAATGATGAAGATAAAGGAGCAGAGATAAAGGAAAGAATAATGAACACAAACAGGATATATCAAGCAAACAAAAAGTTATTAACAGATAAAATACTGGGCAAGATAACGAAAATGAGGCTATACAGGACGATAATACTACCAACACTGATGTATGCTGCGGAGACGTTAACAATGACTAAGAAACAGAAAAAAGAGCTAAGAGTACCAGAGAAAAAGATAATGAGAGCAATACTAGAACCTGTTAGGAAAGAAAATGATGAGTTCAAAATTAGGACGAACAGAGAAATATTGGAGGAACTAGAAGGGGAAGACGTGATAAAGAGGATAGAAAGACAAAGAGTAAGATGGCTGGGACATGTGTGGAGAGCTGGAAGCAGGTCTACAAAATTTAGCATGGTGGAATGGCAACCTAATGCCAGAAGAAGGAGGGGAGACCAGGGTCTGGCTGGATCAGAGAGGTACAAGCAGACCTAAGCAGGGCCGGAGTACGTAACTGGCAGAAGAAGACAGGGGACAGATATGTGGAAGAGTGTGAATTAGAGACTGGGGACTGATCCACCCCTATTTGAATAGATCTAGAAAGCTTTTTGCGGCGATACCCCGTCCGGGGTTTTAAGCCATTATACATATGTATATGATCCTTTTGTGGCGTTGATAGCTTCAGCGTAACTTATTATGTGAACACATCATGTTCGTCTGCCGTCCCCATTATGAATACGTGAAAATGGAGAATTCAAAAAAGCCTTTCAATGCTTCATGTCAAGAAGGCTTTCCAAGTGATTGTTAAAAGATTATCACTGCATGACAATTCAATGATTGGCTCTTCCAGTGGCGAATTGTAGTTTTCACTTTGCTTTTTTGGCCTGATTTCAGCCATGTCAAAAAATGCAGAACGTGCGATGGAGTCAAATTTCGTTATAGATCGTCAGATAATGACATATGACCGATTTTCTCTTCGCTGGGATTTTAACCCCTGAAAAAAATATCATTACTGAGTCATAGAAATCAAACTGTCGTGTATGGATGGCATTGCAACACATCAAAATAACATAACAATCTAAAAGTAAAAAGAACAATGCCATGAGGTTTGCATGAACTTAGATTGTTAAAATGAAGGCGCCATCTTGTAAGAGAGTACTCAGTTGCTGATGCATTTCTTCTCAAAATGAATTATGATATCACTAGCCCGTCATGGCTTTGTCCGCAATTGTTTGAATGTTATCGAATTACGTTGAAAGCTACAGTCATAAAATTGGAAAACGACGAAACACGTGTTTTATTAATTTTATCCAAGATCATCATTCATTATAATGAATTTCAAGTCGATGTGACCAAGAATACATTTTTCTCCAATGATTCATGATTGTTCGCACCCCCACCCCGTTGAATTTTGAGAAACGACGAAACATGTGTTTCATTGATTTCATGCGAGATTATTTAAATGAAGTTTCATGTCGATGTGACCAAAAATACGTTATTTTACCTTGCCCTCGAATTTGTTCTGAAATACGAGGTCAACAAAAAATGTTCCGTTTCAACCCATCTCCTTTGAGCCGGACTTCGAATTTCAAAAAACAACGATACATGTGTTCAATCAATTTCATTCAAGATTGTTAATTTGAAGTTTCAAGTTGATGTGACCAAAAATACATAATTTTTCATCAATAAATGATTTTTCCTACCTCCACCCTTTTCACCCCGTTAGGTATAAAATTTCGCAAAATTCTCTCCTAGTACACCTAAAAATATTAAGCAGAACATCTCTTTAAAATTTTATGACTCTATCTGTAATAGTTTTGGCTCGGCGTTGATGAGTCAGTCAGGGCAAGCTCTTTATAAGTATAGATTAAGATCCGGACAAAAATTTCCCATAAGCCGGTAAGCTGTAAAGGTTAGTTTGCCGGTCGGACAATATTGTGAAGACATTTTTGGTATGCACAGCACACGTTCGGTCGCTAAATTTTTCATCTTTTGAAGTCAACACTGGCATAGTTGTAGTTGCACGATATAATAAATGTGATAAAAGCTATCCGGATGAAATATAATTTTTCAGCTTGATTCTGCATATTAACACAGAATTTCAATAAAATTCCTCAAACTCCATTGAGAAAACTACTTTAGCTCAAAGCTTTTTAAAGCTCAGAAATTCTGGGACGGTGCCATTCAAAAGCACACGACTAGCTCCACATCAAACACGTTGCACGCTCTTTATTTATTATATTATTCCGTATGAAGAGGTATGTTCATCTTGTTAAAAGCTAATGAAATAGATTGGAATCACCGTTTTGTTGATCGCACTCAAACAGATGCGGTGCAACAGCAAATCGAGAATTAACAAAGGGACGTATAAGTCTTGAGTATATTCTTTGAATATCTTGGCTTGACGATTTTAAACATGACGCACATATTCCGTAAATGTTCCCACCAAATATTTATTTCCACGACTAAATGAGACTAAAATGCGACAATAGCAATTTCATATGACTCATTACAACTTTCGCTATTACCACATGCAGATAATCTCCAAACCACGTATATCTAGTAATCTATAGTTTTTCATAACTTTTACGAAAAAGTTTTTATTTCGAACATTCTACGGCAAAATGTAGAAGCTTAGTTTTAATATACCCCTATGTGGGAACTATTGAAACAATGGAGATCAAGAACAAAGAGCTGTTTCTCCATTTGAAACTGGATATTTGCAATTGAATAGATGGTACTTCAGATTTCCGAGCAATATTTGTTGACATTATGAAATGAGAAAAAAACTAGGTATGGCCTAAAGACATTTTTTCAATAGTTTTTGAAATCTAACATTGATTACAATAGATCAAAATATTTACATATTATATTTCAAACAAAAAGTACAAACATCACGCAAATATAGCAAATCATCGTAAAGGCGAATATACACAGATCGTTTTTTGCCGTGCGGCTAGTTGCTTCGATATAGCCTAGCCACAGTTGCATCGCCACCCCATTTACACATGCGAATAAAATCACTAGAGACTCTCATACTTTTTTGAGCTCTCGAAATGAAATACACAAGACTTTGTAGGTATTGGGAAGGCCGGGATCGTCAAAATTAACTGCTGTAAGCATTTACAAGGTCGATATCAGTAACCCTTCGCATGCGGCCTAGTATCACGCAGATATAGTCGAATGCCCAACTTTGGCGTTAGCGATTTTTGTCACCTGTTGTACATCTGATTTGGTATTTACACGGACGATGTTTGACGATCGGCAAGGCCTGAACTGAACAGTTTTGCCTTCGAGACAACCTTTATAAGTTCCATGCTTCATACTTGCCTACCGGACAGTTATTATATGAGTGTGAGGACTTAGTGGTTTGTCTGTTGATGGTTCGTTTAGTCACACCGGGCTGACTAGTGTTGTCTCTGCAGGATTGATTATTGGAATTCATAGACATTTCATATGAAAACCTGACAATAATAACTGTGACGAATTTATTGTGAATGTATATCACTTTTAAATTACGAAGGTGATAGGAACGATAAACCAATTTCACTCTCTTTTTCAAGTTCAAAATGGCACTGATCAAAATCAAAATAGCTTCAATCCATTTTGAATTGACATAAATCAAACGCAAATTGACAATAATCAAAAGCAAATTGGCACTTATCAAAATCAAAATTGCATTTATTAATTTCAAATTGACATCGAATAAAATTCAATTGAAAAACAATGTATTCAATCATATAAGCCCAGTCATCAACAAAATTGGAACGATGAGCAATTCAGAATCACAAATTAATATCCCTAAAAAATCAAATCTTGCATATCTAATGCAGATGGAATGAAACTTTGAATGTGTGCAATCAATGTTGTACAATTAACCACGGTCATCATATAAACAGCACACAAAATCCACTCCAACAACAAGATTTAATAATCAGTTTGTGAGGTCACGCCCACTTCCCGCAAATGTTAGCCTCCCAGATATTCAAGAATACGGGTCCTGCAATCGTCACACACGATACTCCGTTCATGTTAGTTGATTCTGCTCAACACTGGCCTGGGGGATATCATTCAGCTCTTCAGTCGACATGTTTGCTTTCACTCCAGTTTTTAGCTCTGACCATGGTGGAAGATCAATAGGTGATTCCACAAGCCATTCGAATTTACAACGATTGTCACTTCTTCATGTTATATCGCGGAATGCTATGGTAAAAGAAAACGGTTATTCTAGCCGGATAGGCTGTTTATTTCTATGGGCCTCATAATCTTGATGTCTGGAAGAGAGACAGCATATTTGGGCAGTGAAGACACTTTTTGTTGGCTCGTGGAACCACTATTTTCAGTATTTCTTGATAGGATTAAGCATGGGACTAGAGGTGCTGAGTCGTAGAAGTGTTTGAATATCAAATCCTTGTTGAAAAAACATCTTTAATGTCAATTTGAAATTGGTAAGTGCAATTTTGATTTTGATAACCTACCCAACTCCATTTTGCTTTTGGTTATTGTCAAATTGCTTTTGACTAATGCCAATTTGAAATCGATTATCGTCAATTTGAGATTGACTATTGCCATCTTAATTTTCATCAGTGCCATTTTGAACTTGAAAAGGTATAGTTAATACGTTTTTGTTGCAATAATGTTAACAACCCCAAGTTCCTTGTTTGATATTTAAACCAAAAATAATTACATGCTGCAGGCAGGGCGAAAACAAGATGACTTTTCAAATGATGTTTATTTTTTGAATGGGAAGCAAGAAAACGTGAGCAATCGGTGGTTCCTTGATCGATATTTAACACCGCGGTATTATTGTTGTCCCCATAATTGTTGATTTTGATATGTTATGGTTTTACTGACTTGTCATCATAACATAACTGGAAGTGTGCCAATGTTTATTGTTGTCTATGAGCAATTTCCATTAAAATTCAAATTTTAAAAAATATTGGAAGAATATATTTGTATATATCGTTCCATTCTTTCACGTAATGTGTATTATCATGTTTTGTATTGTTTCTTCTTTAGCATTTTTTGCATTATTTGTATTTGCTTTGTCCATGAAATGTATTTAAATTTTTGTGTGGCAATAAAGCATATTTGATTTGATTTGATATGAGTTTTTCGAGTGAAAATTTGTTCTGGCTGTAATTATTGAATCTATCATAATACTCTTTTACAGATTACAATTGCTTTATTATGTTGAAAATTCTTATTCATATAATCAATCTTTTGATGATAGTGTTAACTTCTGTTAAGATTTTAGATTTTCTAACGCTGTGTGACCACCTATGCTACGCATAAGACAAAAATTGATTTCGAGAAACGAATTGGTGGTGTTCCGTCATCAGGATCCCTAATGTTAACCCTTTGATTGATTATAATCAATCAGCATGAATGAATCAACATTTTAATTTAATACAGGTTGAGAGAACCAAAGCCATATATTATTCAAAAAAGCTTGACCTATTTTGGTAAAATTACTATCAATGGATGATAATCAATAACATTCCGTTACAAAACATGCATGTTATCTGCAGTTCGTGTATCTACACTAGACCTTTCCTTAAAAATCGGTGTTTTCAAAATAACCATAGCTCATTCAATAGTTTTCGAACACAATGAGTTTTTCTAAAAGTAGAACGCTCTCTTATTTATTGGGCTATTTCAGAATGTGTATATACATTTCGGACATGCAAGTAGAAAGTTCGCCGTCTAGATCGTTATAATAATGAGCACTTTGTGTAAAATGTCACCGACTCTTTTACAAATTCATAAGACAATGAGTCGACAATAAGCAAATACGCAGATGATGATAATACAAAGAATATAATCATGTATAGCTCATACCTACAAGTTTAAGTCATTCAATAGATGATCACATACCATACGCCAATGTTGATCGATTTTAGTAAAAGTGAACAGGAAAAAATTTAGACGATGTTGATCGCTAGAGAGATATTTTAATAAACCTTCTTCTCTTTTGCTTCATTTCTTTTTTTGTATGTTAACTTCACGACTCCAAAACAAAACATCACACGGCATCACTGTCCGCGCTGCCAACATAATAACCGCAAACCGCAATAAAAACCACTTTTCGCGAATTATAAAATATCCAAATACATTTCCAATTGAAAGCCACACGGTAAAAACCGTGGAAGTCACTTTTAAATTGTCAAATTCGTCAGAAAATGTTTTTTAATTAATTCAAGACGCCATTCGAAGATTATATAATTTCAGTTTTTAACCAACATTGTTCAGTTCATCATTCATTGCTCGAGGCAATAAAAATATATTTGGACAGCTAGTAGTTTTTTATTTTCTGTATTTTTTGACCATTTGATCCAGACAGAATACAGAATGAAATGACAGAAACAATGAATGTCCAAATAATTGAAGTTTTATAACTCTTAACAGTGGAATAAAACATAAGTATAAACATGATTGAGTTAGGTATATAATCATCTAAATTGTTGAATAATAAGGTATTATTACAATAGGGTGGATACAAACTGAATACTGGAAGTGAATTTTGTGTTGATCAAGAACATAGATCTTTCTTTTTTTTTCACTGCATGATTTGCAGCTTATTTTGGTTACATAACCAACTTCTAGCTTACGCAGTCTTTTTTCTTGCTTCTTTGTATTTTGGAAGATCCCCTGCGACAGAATACTTTATAGTATTTTGATTCTACTTTTACTACCGATTTTTTGGGAACTAATATCTTATTTTGCAGTTGAAACTTACTGTCATAGTCATCGTCTTTGCCGTGTAGTCTTCAATTTATATGAAGTTCTATTGATGTCCATTGTATGCAGTTTTTTGATACACACAACGTCAAAAGTTTTGGACCCCCAATGTTTTTCCACATTTCTACAGTGTGGTCACATAAATAAGTACCTACTTTGTTCTTTTTCCCAGTCTAGGTTCGTGTTTTTTTTTTTGTTAAAGTCATTGTGCTTTTTTGTTCTCTGAAAACACTTTTGACGGTTTTTCAAAGTGTTTTTTTTTTAATGGATTCCAAATTTCAGGCAATATTTGACATTTTTTGAATTGCATATCCAATCTATCAAAAGATCAATCTTAAGGTAATTTTCACTTCTCAGGAACTGTATAACTTTTGCCCCTATTCCGAATGTAATTATCGATTTTTTTCTATAACCACTTTGAAAGAACGTCAAGTCAAAAGTGGCTTTTTTTTCTTTGAGAGGACAAAAAGGCGCAATGTCTTTTTAACAAAAAAAAGTTCGAGTAGGTACTTATTTATGTGACCAGATTTTTAATATCTGTAGAAATGGGGAAAAAACATCGGTGGTCCAAGACTTTTGACGTTGTGTGAACTATGGAGGATCAGATTTTTTATATAAATGAATTTATCCGATATACCACAGTACCTACAAATGACAAATATCTCTTCTGTGTGTATTGGGCCTGGCCACGTCCATTCCACGCCACCGCCATGAACCAGTTCTCTGTGAACTATGGCTTACGCTGCATACTGGAATACAAAGGGTGAAAAACAACGGTGGTCTTTCGAGTCTGAGAATCGGTTGAAGTAGAAGCTTCCTAATATCTTTACTTCTGCAGGGGCGAGTTCAGAAACGTCACACCCGGTGCGAGTGTGATCCAAATGTCAAACCCTAACCGTTCAGATATGGCAAGCCGTTTTACTTTTTATTCATCTGTGTTTATAAAGTGTCAAACAAACAGTTTTTATGATACTTTATGAGCAGGGTTGAATAAAAAGCAAAACGGCTTGCCATATCTGAACGGTTAGGGTTTGACATTTGGATCACACTCGCACCGGGTGTGAGGTGTGACGTTTCTGAACTCGCTCCTGATGTCGAACTGTTAAAAAAAAGTTACATTTTGTGCTATAAACACAGAAAGCCAATTTTGCTGACAAGCCACAAAAAAACGAGAAATAATTTTTTGAATTTGTATAAATTGTTCCTTTTTGAGATTCCACTGACGCATGACGCCGGAAACCGATTCGCTCCCAAAACGTTTGGTATTGGAAGGTTTCACTGTTTACTAATAGATTCCCTTTCAGATAATAAAGAAGATCAGGTATATTAACACTTGTTTGTTTTTCTGATAGGGTGTGGCGAAATACCCCTAAGAATCTGGTAAATCATGGATGCGCTACAAAACTACAATTTACTTGTCACACCCTTTCTCTAGCCTTTACACGTTTTAGCAAATTTGTATAACGAATAACGCAGAAAATATCTCACACTTTTCAAACTTTATAGGGGTTTATGTTACACCCATATCTAACATCTTCAATAAAATCCTGAATTTTCTGGACAGACCTATTATGATTCTGTTGCTAAATGCGTTTATCAACCTACTTCATATTTTCTACATGAACTGAGGCAATAGTAACTTTTTTGCGAAACATTTCAAATGTGAAAGAATCGGACAGCAAAAGGAATATGCATTGAAATGTAAGCACGACATGTTCTGAAACGCATGGTTATGGTTTTCGGCAATGATGGAAAATAACTGTGTATTTTTTGAACATAGAAAAAACAAATATAGGTGCATGGATAGAAAAACGGTGAACAAAGGTCAGAATATTTTTGCCCAAAAGGTATTAATAGTCAAAAGCATTAAAAGCAATCAAGAAAATGCATTTATAACGGAATGAGAGAACAAGGACCAGACATTTTTTTCAAACGTATAACTGTTGTTGTAAACTCAAAAATATGCTACCGTTTCAGTTAATCTAGCGGTGACGTCGAGAGTCACAAATGCAAAAGCAAATAAGCATTTTGTAGTGCAGATGCTCTTCCATATGAACCCATGTTCGTTAAAATCGGTCAAGCAAAACGGGAGAAATCTGCGTTTGTTTAACAAAACAATTGAACTTCTTCTACCGCTCTATTTTGATAGATATAAAAAAACATTTCAGACTAAAAGTAGTCAGCAAATATGATAATGACATCATCGATATATTTTCATTGGTAAAAATTCTATAAAAATCCTATTTCTCTACGTGATGTTGGTTGTTACGCCCTCTAGCGACTAATTCAGAAACTGGAAAATATTTTCTAGGTTTTTCTCTTGACCGTTTTGATGTTAAGATCTTTTGCCGCAAGCCTCTACGACGGATAGTTTCCGGGATATGGCCGGTGGCCACCCTCACTGGAACACCCTGTATAATAAGAACCGGATAAAAATATCGGTGACAAAATATCCAAAGAAAGTTTACAAGA
Organism: Orchestes rusci; assembly: GCA_958502075.1. Taxonomy (NCBI): domain Eukaryota; kingdom Metazoa; phylum Arthropoda; class Insecta; order Coleoptera; family Curculionidae; genus Orchestes; species Orchestes rusci. The sequence continues at coordinate 59,584,925 of OY293305.1, read as the reverse complement.
AATAAAAACTTGTCCCTGGCATTTTGCCACCCTTGACAGAATAAACAAGTGAGCGTCGCTATAGTTTCATAATAAAATGAATATTTACATAATAAATGAAATTTTCGACATTTTCTCTCAAAATCAAAAAATTATAGTTTCATCAAGGGTGGAAAAAACAGTAACCAATATTTTTTCTTCAAGCGTAACGGGTTAACGCATAAAATAAAGTTGGTTTAAGACACGGAACTAAATGAAAAAGGCATTAAATATTCACAAACACGTAAAAGTTTCAAAGAGAACGACAAGAATAGAAAAAGTTTCCAGGTACGGATTTTGATAGAATTCAGGGAATCTGGACGCCATACAATCATTTATTATTCAAAGTCAATCAACAACTCAATCTTTTTAAAGATTTAGTCGTTTTTTTCTCTCAGAGTCATATCGGTTCATGTATCCCCCTCAACAAGTTTGGCTGTAAATTCTGTTACTTTTTTATTTATTTTTATGAACATGTTTTTATTTTAAAATGTTTTCACATGGCTGCCAAAAAAATAAACTTTTTTGGTATAAAGTTGCATACAAGTACCTACATACTTAATTTGCAGATGAAATTATTATGTTGTATTTTATCAATTATGAACAAATATCTCTCATGCAAGTATGGGCAAATCAAGTGAATTTTTTTTGTGTTGTAAATTGAAACTTCAACAAAATTTGTGAGCATATAAAGGGTCAGGATTCGAGGTGTTTTCATGAAACGAAGTTTCCATAAACATTTGCCAAAAAATGCTTTCCAAGGGAGCTACACCCTTTTGAATGAGGCACCACGGAGACGGTCTTTCCTCAAAATTTCTGGAACCGTTTATAAAAAAAAATATGAAATTTGATACACCACAAGAACTTCTATTGCTGAATCAGAATTTAAGCTCAAAATTTCAAAATTTTAAGCAGAGGCATGGTACTAGGGCGTTCATGGTAGAAAAAATCTTCGGTCGATCCATGTATCTGGATAAGTGGTATCTAAATAGTCACGAACTATTACACTTGAATACGCTGGTGCGCCATCATGCATGAAAGACATTTGTGCTCTCAACCCTATGTGTACTTCCTCTAGCAAATCCGGCTAAGTATGGCTCAAAAAGTTCAAATATGAAAGTCCGTTTAAACGCTGATGTATAATATACGGTCCAATTAGTCTATCTCCCAAAATACTGTGAACAACACTTCATACTAAAAGAAACGGTCCTGATGATATTTTATCTGCATCCGTTGACAAGTTCTACACTAGTTGTAAGTCTTGATCTTTCTATACTTGAACTCTTTGTAGATGAAATGGATAAAGGAATCTCCAAAACACTGCTTTCAGGAATATTTTCTTGTACGGATTTTCTTTTGGTACTGCTATGAGGATTCACTTCAACCGCTTGAAAAACTCTTTTTTCCATTTCCACAGTCCGTGTGGTACGGTTTTTTCCACAATCAATCTTATTTGGTGGGAAAGTACCATTTCCCTTAACCTTCGATGTATTGTACTGAACAACTTATCACAAGGAAGTCGACGATCTGAAAAGGCTTCGTGATATAATCCACGCTCTTCTGGAGCACCACCATTGGCTCTACCATACAGAAAGAAGTGTATGTCGGTCATTTCTTCAAAATAATATTGAGGCATCTTTGAAATCAAATGCATCAAAGCGCTCACTTAGTAAAATAATATAATTTGAGACGACTTTTTGTTGCTGTGTAAACACGATAAACCTCCTGTGATGTATAAGAATTTGCTGCCAAGGAGATTTAAATATCTTGACTATATTTTACCAATAAATATTGCAGTATCAGGTGCTATTTCATTCAGACTAGTGAGAGGATGATTGCGCAAAATGCACTAATAATTTTTTTTTTGCTCCAAATGGCGGAACAAGTTAATTTTGGTCACTTTTATTCATGTTTATCTTAGAACAATAATTAATCTTTACTGAAATCAATTTTTAGTGTTTTCTGATTGAAATAGTGAAAAAATGTGATTTTGCTATCACATCTTTGATGAATAGAATAAACCCAAACTGATTTACATTATTATCAAAATGAACCAGGGTGTCCTCGATTTTTGTGATAGCTCCAGAGAGAACCTCGATATCTAAAACAATTCAAGCACTGGATGAATATAATTTTTCAAAGGTGATTACCATAGCAAAATAAAGGGAGGCCTGTTTTCCAGGTTGATGAAAAAAAATCATAATCATTATCGAGCGAAAACTTGTGTGAATGGCCATATGCGTAGCTCAAACAGCTCAAACATAGTGTTAAGTCACATTATGCATATGTGGGTACATATTATGGTTTGATTTACCAACTATACTTGTTTTTGATACAGTCAAAATTTGAACATTGTTTTCATGAATCTATAAAGCATTCTAGGATATTCCAACATTGTTTGAATCCATGATCTTAATATAGTTTCATTATTTTTATCTGAAAATGTTAAACAAGTTGACTTAACTCAGAATCTATTGAGATTATATTCGTGGCATCTGTCGCTCAAAAAGAAGATAACTATAAAAACTAACATCCATAATGATTTTTTCCAGAATGTCCCCCCGCAGAAGATGGCATGGAGCGATTTGCGTGTCCAACGCCAGACAGGCAGGGTCGCTATCATTGTATAGACGATCATGTTCTCTGTGACGGATTCATAGACTGCCCAAACGCTGAAGACGAAGAGCGTCAAGCCTGTATGTTTTATAAGACGGTAAGTGGAAAACCTAGATATAATTGTTTCTCATAATTCTATCATCAAGTTAATATAAGTCGCATTCAACCAGTCAGGCCGATTATTAACAATAATAAAATTCAACGACCAAGCCCAATGAATAAAAATAGGAAGGTCTCTTGACCAAGGGAGCAAGACATGAAGGGAACAATAAATAAAACAAGTGATTTGAAGCGATAAAATATGTGACAAACGTTAAGAGAATAGATTAAAAAATGGTTTAGGAGGGAGTTATCGCGATTAAGAAAGTAGTTCTTTGAAATTTGCATGCAAAGGTCAGTAGAACTTTGCTATGAACAGAACTTTCTACGAGACATAGGGATTGGGGACTTCACTTACACCTCTCTAGATTAGAAGCCTCAAACTTCTTTGAAAGGTCTAGGTCAGCGTTCGCCAGCCCTTCGATCGCGAGCGACCAGTATCTCGCGAAGGATATTCTGGTAGTTCTCAATATATTTTGACAGAAAGAAATCAAAACAAAAATGGAAGGGATACATACACAATAAACACATTTTTATTGTCTCCCGTCATATTAGGTACAAAATCAATCAAAACACTATGAAGGCTGAAGCTAAGAGTCTTGATTTATTCATTTTTGGTTGCCGAATATCACGAGGATTGATAAATTGGCGAATTCGGATTCAAAAATGTTTCACCTGCGGCGCATTTCAAGACGTCTCACATCTCCTCTCACATGATACCACACCCCATCAACATTTTGCTCCAGAACCGAGTTACGATGAGGTAGCTCACTGTACATTTCAAAATTATCGAAGAAGCTCGAAACATTTGAAAGGTTGGCAACCACCGGTCTAGGTGTGTTTTAAAAATGTAGGTGTAGCGAGGTCGTTATTGTATTTACAGTTTCCAGAGACCCAATGTGTTTTTGCCGAAGATATGTTGAGCTGATCTTTGATGAGAACATACAACACATCCGCAACACTCTTTCATAATATTATGATAAACATCAAACAATGTTATCCTTTAATGCCCCTCCCTTCTAAGTTTTGGACCGTTCAATATAAAAGAACGAAATTTGGACGCACCATATGTGAGGACGTTCTAAATTGTTTGACATAATAACAGCTGTGCGCCACTTTGAACGAAAAAATCAAATAGAATGGGGGATCGAGTGATATCTCATTTCAAAGATGTTTTTATCCTTATCACACTCTGAAAAGTTTGAAATCGCTGTCTCTTTTTAATTTTTCAATATCAGAGCAGTATGTTTTTTTTTCAAAATGGCGCCCAATTGCCGTTTTGACATGCTGAGCTTTCATCACTCTGCTTAGAAATGCAGAACGTGCTCATATACTGGGTATCCCAATTTCAATCTGGTAAATTAAACAATTTAAAGTTAGGGAGGGGATATCAAAGAATTGATTTTGTTATATGATCCCCAATATATGAGCCCCTTCTGCCTTTCTCAGCACATGTCAAAACAGCAATTGGGCACCCTTTTGAAAAAAATACTGCTATGAAATTTAAAAATTAGAAAGAGACAGCGACTTCAAGTTTTCAGGGTGTAATAAGGATGAAAAAACCTCCAAAATGAAGTATCACTTGACCCCCCTTCCATTAGATTTTTTCGTGGCGCTATTTTGACATTTTAATCTGTCACTACTATGTCAAAAAATTGAGAACTACTTCACATATGGTGTGTCCAAATTTTGTTCTAATATATTAAACGGTTCAAAAATTGGTAAGGGGAGACATTGAAGAAAAACACTGTATACAGGATGTAAATTAAGTACTTGTAAAAATTTCAAGGGTTGAATCTTCGTTGGATCAATTCAGAGTTAAAAAAAAAACTTTTTCATCATCATGTGCTATGTTACACCATCACATCACGTATCACCATCAACAAATTAGTGAAAATTGGATAAAAATCATTGTTAAGGTGAATTAATTAATGCGTTCAAGTAGGTGGTGATAATGTTCAGCAAAGATTGTGAATGTTATTATTTTTTGAAAGCTCGGAAATGATTCATGTGAAAAAATTCAGGCAGACTTTACTTCAAACCCGTTTTTATCCAAAATCAAATCAAATCAAAAATAGTTTTAATGTCATGAACCAGGATATTACTTCAAGGAACACTACTATGATGAAAAGAAGAGCATCTGGTCATAAGACTATGAACTAGCATCACGATTTTAAAAACCGATATCATAATCCACTGAAAGTGTGGTTATGTGATGCAAACCCAGAAAAAACAAACAAAAGAAGAACACTATTTAGCATATCACAATATTACATCACCAATTATTTAGCACCTACAGTATGATTCACCCAAAACATTCAATGAAAACAAAAACAAAAAAAAATGTCATGTACAGAGTCGGGCGACGCGGGAGGGAGCGGCGGAGTTGATGCGAGAGGCGCGAAGCTTCATCGAGAACTCAGCAGAAATGGGATGCAGAGAGCACTTGGAAATCCAACGAACGTCGTTGGTAATTTTTTTCGTCCATCAGATATTTTTTCACTTAAGCAGTGAATCTTTGGCGAGACCTCCTTGAAATGAGCTGGCAGTTTAGACCACATATGGACGGCAGAATATGAGAATGACTTTTGAAAATTGCTTGTTCCATGAGGAGGAACCCTCAAATCTTTTCCGTTTTTGGTGTTATGAGAATTTTCGACAGATATGAAACATTTTTTAAAGTATTGAGGCTGACCTGTGACCAAGATTTTGTTTATGAAAGTATAAATAAGCAATCATCTTCTATTAATCATATTAAAAATTCCATTTTTATTCAGATAGGGGGTAATGTGGCTTTGAAATGGTATTTTATAAGAGAAAGAAACACATGCAGCTATTTTGTAATTTTTGAATTGAACTGGAGATACTAGCAGTTAATGAACTGGGGTAAACAACATCACCAAAGTCAAGCGGAGACAGTACAAGAGCTTCACAAAGAAACCGTATGTATCACGGAATTTTGCTTCAGGAGCCCGTCCACTATGGAATATGGCTTTAGGGAGTATCACTGTCATGGCTTGAATCATATTTGTCTAAACGTTTGCAGATGGTTTGCGTTGATTCTGCTCGGTCTGGAGCCTTGGAAAATTGTTGGGGCGTTTCTCAGGGATCGGTTCTTGAACCCCTGTTGTTTTGGATTTTCATAAACGATATGACTGACACGGATATATCTCGGAAAGATTCACTGTGTTAGCCGATGTCACGACAATTCTATGGGACTGCATGAATCATCAGAGCTTGATGAAGGCAATATCTGCAGATTCTACGAAGGTTAAATCCTGGTGCGATTCCAGTCTCCTCCTACTGAATTGCAAAGACTAATAAAGTGTCTTGCAGGACGGACTTACAGCTTGACATCTCTTGACAGCTTCTCTGTGGAAAGTCGCCCTGAGTCTTAATTTCTTGGGTTGATCATTGACGGAAGACTGAGCTTTTAGGGTCACATTGTGGCACTTGGAAAACAGATCTCTTCTGGTTGCTATGCCGTCAAGGTTGCTGCGGCCATGTGATCCGCTTTTTGGGACTATTCAGTCGGTATCTTTCTTGTTCGATCTTTGTTGTTCAGAAAAGGGTTGTCAGATATGTATGAATGTGAAAATGAGGATTCTTGGAGACCTCTATTTGAAAGGGAGAAAATCTTGAACCTTTGCAGCCTATTTATCTTGGAAACGGCAACGCTGATACATTGAAACCGTCAAAAACTAAAACAAAACAGGGGATCATATTCAACGCGACAAAGACATCTCACCTCTTCCCATCCCCCACTCATCCTTGGTAAAAATGTCAGTGATCTACGAAAGTGTGAAAATCTATAATCACCTGCCAGATCCATTAGACTGGCTCTGTCATCCATAAGATGTTTTGAGAAAAAGCTTCGAGTTGTGCTGGCTGATAGGGCTTACTATGACCTGCAGGAATATTATAGAGACGTTTTTTAGTTTGTTATTGTTTTAATTACTATTTACCTTTGTTCCGGATAGTTGACTAAGTGTTGTTCATTGCGCATTCATTGTGATTTGTTATTTTTCTGTTTTAATCGTCGTTTAACATTTACAATATTTGTAAACTATAATTGTTTTTTTCTCATCATTTTTTTTTTCTTATCATCATCAATAATTCTCTGATTTCCGTACTCACTTTTCATATGATCCACCAAAAGTCATTTACCGAGAAGTGCAACAATTTCTATCTGCTTGCACTCAATTTTTCGCTCAGTCGAATGCTTGGCTACACAATTTTCTTTTTCCTTTCTCTCTTTCACTAATGTCACAATTGCAAGGTTAGTCAAAGCAGTTTTGGAAAGAATCTTTTCTGAACATCTTTAATTTGATCAAGCATTGTAGCTCTTTTATCCAACTAACTTTCTCATAAAACTACGGAAAGGCAAGGATGAAATGTTAATGACTGGAATTTCAACGCCACTTTATGTCTTATTATTATCTATTATTGATAATTTTAGATACATTGAAATCAGATTATGTTCTTTATAAAAAAAATCATCTTATCCACGGTATACTCTCGAAATAAGAGTCTCAAATTCAGTTCAATGTTTCGGCAGTTCGTGATGAAAAATAGCTATTTTGCTACATTTTATTCAGAATTTTGGTTCTAGAAAACTTCCAATAATTATTGTTGACAAATACATTTTTTGTGAAACAGATTTACTCGAGATTTTATTTTCAGAACCTGTTGCTTTGATTTGCTTGTATAGTCTTTCTCTATTTTGAGAGTAAAATCTTTTATTTTTTGTCTATCAGTCCTTAAGATCAAAGACAAAACGAATTTTTCATAAGGATTTTGTGCAGATTTTCGAAGCACTTTGAGACGAAATTCGATGTATTTCCTGAAAAATGTTTTCAATCCATAAATGTGAGGAACAAGAAATTGTATGTCCTATAGTGAAAAAGTAATATGACGTTACCGTGTGACCTTACGGCCAGATCTTGCTCAGGAAAATCCTCAGCTCCAAGAATCAAAACACCCACTGTATTAACAAATCATAAATAAAAAGAAAAACACTTTTTTCAGTGTCTGAAAGATCTGTTGGGAGTTGTCGCTTGTTTTTGAATCTCAAAATAGAATGAAGGGGTGAGTGTGCAGCCCTGTTCCTAATACTAGGTACTTGGAGGGGGATTTCTGCACTATCCTTAATAATGAATGATGAATCGATAGCATTTTTCAAGAGATCGTTTCTTGATTACTTTTTTCTGTAGCTATTTTTTGGACAAATAATATAAAATTAATAATAATTATTATATCAAAATACTTTGACGAGTTTCAAACATAAAACTTTCCACAATCTGTTACATTTCTCTCTTATAACCTAGACATCGCGAGATTTTTGGATTATCAACATAAAAATTTAGTTTGGGTGAGAAGGTGAGTAGTTTTCAATAAAATAATGGCTTATAATGAATTGGATCGATTAATTTGAGGATGCGGTTTGATTGAAATTCTAGATAAGTTGTCAGACACTTCGCACTATCTGATTTATCATTTACAATATTATTTTGAAATTCGTCGATTCCGTTCTAGATAAGAGCGGGCGATTCAGTTTTCAATGAATGTAGACACCCACATATATAGACTCGGTGGCTCCAGCGCTTTGTATTTTCAGGGTCAGTTTTCGGGGATGCGTGGGCCCTCTAGCACCCTGTTTTACTACAGCAAGCTTCAAAAGAATATTTTCATTTTTTTGCCAGGATGTCGTCATCATGTGCTTTTGATTCGTCTTTCTTACTAATTTCATTCTTTGAAAAGAATTAAATTAGTAAGATATTGTATCTGTTTACTTCACAATTTTGTCTTTTCTCAAGAACTCTTACTTATAAATCTAGTAACTTCCCTTATCCATACAAGTCGAGATACAAGCGCATGAACTTGGATTTTTTTTTCGTAAACGGTGTGACTTCAATCTATGCCAGTTTTCGATCAAATATTTATGCATTTTATTTTTTTCAGACAAAAGCACATCTAGAAATATTAGCCGATGCGTTGTTACGATGGGCACGAGGACGCTAAACCAAGCCCTCCCTGTAGATCATTTTGATGTAATACACCTTACTCAGGTCCGTCACATTCCAAAATGGTCACTCACAGCCCGACTTCGACTAGTATACTTACAGAGAGCAAAAAGACTTCGCTGGCTGCAGCTACGGAGAACCATCTACAAAAAAAAACATTTCTTGATTGTACCCGTATTATTCTTATGAACTAACTTGTTATACGCTGGATTTTTGAGAAGCTACAAATGAAGCTAATCAAGTTGAGCAGATATCAGATCATCTATCAAACTATTGAGTTGGCTGTTAGCATTCACATCTCAAATATCGATCGTTTTTCATGAACAAACATGAAGTGAGACATGAAATTAGGCCTCTCCGTAGTACTGTCGCTAGTTCTGTAGTTCATTTTCCCAGTTTAGTGAACTATCATCATAACCTATCTCAGTGAAACAGCCCCATTATAGCTTATGAAACGGTTCAACTAGTTATGGAGAAATTATTTTATTGGAGTATTTATCGTCGGATTGCCATGGGCCGGAAATAAAGATCACGATTTTGATGCTGCAATGCCATTTTCCGACTCATAGCAATAATTGAACCACCAAAATTGTTATATTTTTATTAAAAATATTCAATATGAGGGCTGTTTCACAAAAGTGATCTGTAGTGTGGAATAATTCCAATGCAAAATAAATTTAAACTCTTTCGAAAACAATAAACTCAAAATGTCTGTCTTTTTTTCAAATACAAAGAATATTAATTTTTTTCAAGAAATTGTTAAAGCTGCATAATATGTTATCTAGTTATGTGTTATATAAATTTATTATTGTTACAGTTGTTGTTGATATTTCTCATGAGACTATCATTTGCCTCGACCTTGGTGTGCAATACTTGCACTTGACGGAAATATATTTTTCTATTATAACATACAAAATCAATAACTTCAACTTGAATCTATCATCATAATTGCACATAGATGTTAGGTATAATCATTGGTGTTCATAATGGTATATGAAATAATATATAGATAGGTGTTTCTATTTATCCAAATCTTATTATATGCTTTTGACGTAAGATACGATGCACTAAAAGTGGAGTTGAAGTTATTGATATTCTCAGAGAATGGATGAGATTTTGGGTAATACCTAAGGCTGGATCACTGGTTTGAGTACAACGATCATCTCCAATTCTAACGAGCCAGAACTCATTTGACTGGATATATATTGCTTGACATATCCACCAATTCACTGAGCCCTAGATACCTTTAATTGGTGTCCATATGTGAGATATATGATGTGTGTTGTATTCATCTGCCGAAAGCAATAATAATCAATTATCGTCTAGAAAACATTTGTTTAATGAATGTTCTTGACATGTAACAGTATAAGCAATATAATTCCATATCACATTTTGCGGACTAAGAAAAAAATGATCATCTCAGGCCCTCTTCATATTCTATGAGCTGGTTCATTTGGATGTCTTGAAACATTTTTTGCCTCAAACTCAAATCAGTGATAAAAGTTACCCAGAATTATTTTGAGGAAATATTAGAAAAGTATCATGAGAGAGTGAGGTTTTAAAGTTTGGGCAATTGTCCAAAAATGTATTATTTCCAAAATACTTTTGTTCTTGATATTATATACAGATTATGTGCTATGAAAGTCTGATATATTTATGTTCCTTGAAAAGCTGGCACTGATTGTAGTTAGACATATGGAAAGTTAAGTTTGTGTTTATAAAATCAAATTGGGGTACTTATCTACATGTTGAATTTGATTACGGCCTATGAACTTGAAGTTTGAATTAAAAAAATCATTTATTGGATTAAATGCATTTTACACTTTGAGATTGACAGCTTATCTCATGAGACTTGAAACTCGAGTTTTCATGCTGATATAATAATGTGCAATACAAGGAAATAATTCGAATTATTTGCATTTTCCATATTGAAAATAGATGATTGTTCCTACACTATATTGCAATATATGGATCCAATAATAGAACAAAATCAATAACATAACCGAAACACGTTCCAATGATTGATGCTAGAAATTAACTGTGACGTCTTTATGGAAGAATAATTTATGTTGACATGGTGACAAGGAAATATCAACAAGGCAAACTAATTACAAAACTAATTTCTCATACCTACATACTTATATTATATTATAGATTATCTTTATATAATTATGAAAAAATTACAAATCATGGACAATGATTGTTTTTCTTGTAACAATACGTTCTTCTAGGTCAATTATGAAGCTGAAATTACGTAACAAATCTACATACATAGGTAGACTCTTATGAGTAACTGATATAGTACCCATTTATTTCTCCCGTCTCAACCTATTCATGACTTTCCATAAATTAATAAGATAGCTTCAATGTATTCATATAATGCTATTATGGGTATACGAAATATTTGTCTTCGTAAGTAGGTCTCAAATTAAAACATATTGTACGGAGAGCCCGTCCATACTAAAACCCTCTTTCCAAAAATCAATTTCTCGGTACTATTATAATGTTGGGAAATGCAAAAGACCCGTATTATCTGCTATGAGTAATTGAGAATTACTCAACAATCATTTCTGCATCCTAGTACTTGGATTATTATTATCATCGTATTCCTTACATTGAAATAAATTAAATTCTTTCATATTCAAAGGAACTTTGTGAGTACAGTGTAAAAGATACAGCGAAAGTATCTTTCTTCTGTCATATGAATCTCAAAGTGTAATCTTTAATTATTCAATACAAAGTGATTCTGACTGTCTGTATTATAGTAATAGTCATCTAGATAAATGAGAATGTTGGTGGGAGAAACCAGTAACAAACCTTATCAAATCAAGAAGATAGTTTTAAGTTACAATTATTGTTCCTGAAATAGATATAAAAACCACTGCACTACAGCACACTATGCACATTTTATGTTATTTAAAATTAGAAGACGTTCCTTTTTCCAAATTGCAAAAAAAAATCTTAAAACATATTTTTCCACATACTACGACAGAAATTTGGAGCGTCTTCTAAGAGGAGTATGTGGAAGCATGCCTAGGTACAAAGAATTTCAAGAGTTATCCCAATTGATAACACGCATACTAAGCTGAATCAATATTGATAAAGCATGAAATTCAATAATGTACATACATAGAACTAATCAATTCCTTATAAATATTCTTTGATGTGATAAAAAATATATTATAGTAATAATACATAAAATTATAGTAAATGATCATTCCAGGGACATGTCCAAGGCACAAACATTCCAATCAAATCGAAAAAGGGGACTCCTTAAATTTTTTTGAATTGATCTGCATATGAAGTCTATGAGTTTTTGTGCATTACAGCACATTTGTTGAATCGAATAGTATTTAACAATCTGCTTCCGAATAAGAATGATTTGTACAGAATTCTGAACGAGGCTGATCCCATCAATCTGTGACGCATCATTCCTGCCATTTATTTCGTGAATCCAATAATTAAGTTAATCTTAGAAAGTATGTGTATATATTCTTACAGAAACCTCCCGTGATGTTAGAAATATCATTTTGTAACAAACGCAATAACTAACATATTTCACGACATTTTTGGTCACTATTGGTTTTCTGTTTATGAATAATAGTCGAGATTTTGTATTATTCTACTTGCATAAATATTAATTTAGACCATGTCAATAGCATAAACATTTAAGGAGTCGAATTATTTATAGATGTAAATTATGCAACAGATACATGTTTATTTTTTCTAGCCTTCGCCATATGAGTTTTGATTCAATCTAATCAGAAAATGATGCATAATGTGAACTATTTTTCAAGTCATTAATAAAGTATTATTACATTGAATAACATAACGTCAGACAAAAGAATGTGAGTTTGAGTTGTTTCGTCACTTGATGTTATCGCGTCATACTCATTCATGAATAGGCAAAATGTTTTGTCAATAAATGAGTGATTTTAAAATGAATCTAACTAATGTCAAATAAATTCACTTTATTTATAGAAATTGCACTGATTTATGTACATTTTAGAGATCGTTTTGTCACAAATGCACAGTTACGCACAACTGAGGATTTGTTACCCACTAAAAATACTCTCAAGGCAAGAGAATATTTTCTGTGTCCTAAAACCTCATTACCTTCCAAGCACATTCTTAGAGTAATCTAATTCTCATAAACAAAAAATATTTACATCTCCAAGATTATTTGATGGCCCGTCACTTGAATTGCCGAAAAGGATCGCTAGAGTAGTATTAGGCACATAATAGTAAATTTGGCGGCCTAAATATTTTTGTAATAAATTTGTTGACTGATGATCCTATACTGTTGACAATTCTCTACCCAAATCCAGAAGGGCGCGTCAGTATAGATTATTGCATATTAGCTGGGTGAACCTTTTCGGTATAAAAGAGTACCTGCTGTGATAGACTTGAGTTTTATTCATTTTTGTCTAGTACAATATAAAACCATTTTGTCTATTGTCAAGCCTATCATAGTGGAAACATTTTTCAAAAAAAAAGAAAACCGACAAAATGTACAATATGAAACTTCTAGATAATCAGAGACGTGCTATTTAACTGATGTGAAAAAGTTGCATTTCAGATGGAGAAATTTGAGTGATCACTATCTATCCTGATACCTATAATGATTGTGTAACAGTAATTAAAATATAAATGTAACATAAATGCCTCAGCCAATAAAATGGTCTAAAAATTGTTGTACTTGGTTTGTTTCAGAATAATAGGTACCTACTCTTAAAAACAGATTTTTTTTTAAATCTCATCATGCGCTTCGTGGAAAATGTTTTTCAGATTTTTTTTTGTTTGGAAAAGTTGAATCTGTATTGTCACTTTCCAAAACCGTGACCTACGTATTTGGCTTGGTTCAATCGCATCGGTAACAAAACGAGTCAAACATGATATACAGATTGTCCCATAACTTATCCACCATAGAGACGTAGGTGATAATAAAATTAAAATAAGAAGATTTTTCATTTTTATATTCACTTTAATAGATGTTAAAAGTGTCCGTCATTTACCTCGATACCATCTTTATCCGTTTAAAAATATGTTTTTATATTATTTTCAATTTAAATTTTTTTGATTATTTTTAAACGAATAAAGATGTATTGAGGTAAATGGCGGACACTCTCAACATCTATTGAGGTGCATATAAAAGTATTTCTAGATCGTTTGAATAAATTGAGTTTTCGTTTTGATAACCAGATTTTAATTTTTCCAGGAATTTTTACTTTCAAAGTCGAATATCTCTCAAACGACTTGAGATATCGATATTCATCAAGAACACTCTTTCACCTAGAAAGATTGACTCTTTCTTAGTCAAAACAGTCTCACGCTTACAGATTAAAAATTCAAAAAACATTAATTCATCATTGAGTACGTAGAGCGCCCTCTAGGATCTAGGTTCAAACCAATGCCGAATTCGGATTTCTCACCTCCGAAAACGCTAGTATACCAATTTTCAACTTGTTATCTTTATACGTTCAAACATAATTTAACATTTTCGAAAATAAAGATTCACTTTCAACAGTCTGTATCTTTTTAACGACTCGCATTTGCCACCACATTTATTAAAAAAAATCTTATTTTCATTAATTTATATTATCTCCTGCTGTTCTATGGTAGATAAATTATGGGACACCCTGTATTATAGTGGTTTAACCACATTCAGGTGAATTTCAAAATTGGACACCGAAAGTTCGGTTTTCCAATTGCGCCACTGCTTTCATTCAGCTAAGGATCTAATATGTCGCAATTGAAACACGGCACTCACGGGGGACAAATTCAAGGTCCGAAATGACCGTTGAGTGGACCTTAATCGTGAATGAACATTGAAATATCGGCCCTAAGTATCGTGGAAATGGAAAAGACTCCCCAATAATAATTTAGACTTGCTTTCGATAGCCAAATCATTCATCCATACTAGATTATAACAGTTTCTTGAATAGTGAGATAAGATTTTGCAAAATGTTCTTGAATGAGAACTTATGAATACTGTGCAGTAATCGAATACTTTTACTTTCAAAATTCAAAACTAAAAAAATCAGTCATGAGTATGAGATAAAAACCCTGAATAAAACAGTTTTAGGGGAATATATTCTTTCAAATGAAACCGTTGATGAGTGGGTCAATGAATTTGAATCCAGGCGTACAATAAGCAATGTTTACGAAGGCCCAAAGATGTAACGTGGCAACTTGAGAGATGGTGGAGAGAATGTTTGAAGTTGTGTGAGATTACAGACATCGTAAGCAACTCATATAAAAATGTAGGTACAGGGTGATCCACCATATGATGTCACTCCCCATTAACTTTTTTATCTCAAGTGTCCCAAAAAATTTAAAGGTATAGCCATGTAGGTACTAAAAAATACTTTTTCATATGACTATTCCATAATAGATGTATTATACATCCACTTTCTATTGGTTAATGTAACTAACGAGAGAAACGACCCATACCAGTGACTTTTTTTTCATTACTAAATTGTTTCCAACCAATGAAATGATCTTATCTCATTACTCCACTGTATTGTAGCCAATCAGAACATTCGACAAAATTTCAACCTTCAAATACATAATTTTGAAACAGCCCATTTGACCGTCCATACTTGTTTTATAGTCATTGTCACATTGTGGTAACAGCCTAACCTCACTTTTAGTAAACTGGTTCTCGAAAAGTGCCGTCCAAATGAAATTGAATATTTCAAAGTTCGCTACAATTATTGAATGATCATAGAAAAAGTATGGTATTCTACTCGCGGGAAATGGATATTACTCACTCAGATGATTACGCAAACTTCATCCTCGTGAGTAATATTGACCATTTCTCGCTCGTTGACTAAAATACTATTTTTTCACGCCTGCCTCTGTACAAAAAGTTTGAATAATCATTAGTATACTGGCGAAATCAAAAAGTTTTTTTTTAACGGATCACCCTATATTTGAATGTATTTTTGAATTCCTCGTAAAATTCCAAGCATAATTCATCCAACCATATACTTGAGTTTTGAAACGCACGGTTTTTCACATAACTCCAAAAAAACGCATTCATTGATGACATCTCGGGGCGGTTGCAAGACCGTGCAGTTGGCAAGATCATTCTTCTGATTTATTTAGGAAATCTCCCTTGATTTTTTGATTTTAGATGGTCGTTCAGAAAAATATTTTTGATGTCAACATTTAAAATTTTCTGATAATAATAATAATGATAATAATAGTCGTTTATTTTCAACAGGTTATAACCAAATTACAGAAAATTCCAGATAAACAAATCGTGCAGTGATCATTAGAAACAAAAAAAAATAAAAAAAATCATAGTAAATGAGATAAAAACATAATATGAATAACAATAGAAGCATGCACATATAGATCAAGCATTAACATGTAGAGTTTTGATTCAGGAAGGTATTGAGGATGAAATTGATGAAGTTGAGGTTGATATCGCGAGAATTACTGACAAGGTTGAAGTTCCTGCACATGAAAAAAGTGGGCCTGAGATATAAAATATTTGAACGGGCATAATCTACTTCGAAAGTCACATGATGACGTGTACAGTCAAGGTACACGAAACTGCAATCGCTCCAAGAGATAGGAACAATCAATCTCACCCTGCAGGAGCTTATGCAGAAATTTTATGGAGTGTAAATCTCTACGCTTCTCTAGTGATATTCCACCATAGCGAGACAAGATTGATTGATGATCAAAGCCTCTTCCCGAGTGATCAAAGCACTGTCCTCTCTAAACATCAAATATTTTAGAAACTACCTCTGAAATGGACTCTATTGTGTTGATGGGACAGTCATGAATTGGGTGCCAAATCAGAGAGCCATACTCAAGCCTGGAACGGACAAATGCATTGTAGAGAAGTCTTATGCTTGCAATGTCAGTAAAGTGCCGGAAGATCCGTATGACAAAACCCAAGAATTTAGTTGAGCTCAAAAGCAGCTTGTCGAAATTGGGAATGAAGGAAAATTTTCCATCAAAAACAACTCTCAAATCCGTGTGTTCGGCTATCCTCTCGATAGGTGAATCCTCGATTGAGTACTGATGCATAATGGGATTTTTCAGTCGGTATGATACTACAAAACACTTGGATACGCTAAGATCTAGATGGTTCTTCATACACCATTTATTGACAAGGTCGATGTAACGTTGAAGGAATAAGCAATCCGTGACTGAATCGATCCTGTTGAATAATTCAGGTCGTCTCCATAAGCCAACCTCTTGCATTAAATCATGACAATGAGGTCATTGATAAAGGCATTGAACAACAGTGGCCCCAGGTTTGAGCCCTGCGGAACTCCAGACGTGGGGATGAATGTAGGTGAACGGAAGCCATCGATCTCGACAAACTATTTCCTCTCCAGTAAATAACACCGCAGAACAGCTAGGAGCTCATCCGAGAAGCCAAAGTCGTTCTGCAGTTCACGAGTAAAAATATTGCGGTCTTCCAGACATCCGGAAAGCTTCCAGTTCTCAAAATTGTTTGGTAGATGTGAAGTAGGGGTTCAGTCAATACAGATATACAATGTTTAACAAGAAAACTGGGAATTCCATCAGGTCCTAAGTAATCTCTGATGGGAATATTTTAGAAACGGTTGAATTAAGGCATATGGTATATGATATGAATCATGGTTAAAATTTCACGATAAAATGAAAAATACATTCAATTATTGAGTGATAAATTTAGAAAAAAAAAATTGAATTCCCTGGTACACTGATGATTTCTCAAACTTTTCCCACACGTAGAAAAAAAGTATTTTTGTGTACCTACATGACCATACCTTCAAATTTTATGTAAAACTTGAAATAGAAGAGTCCAGGGGGAGGCGACATCATGGTGAATCACCCTGTACACAACAAACAACATACCCACATGAAGAATCATTGCATCTGAAAAATAATCCAGCAAAATAAATGTCGAATTTGCCACTAATAATTCGAAAACTCAATCAAATAACAATTTCTACGCAATGTTTGAAGATAAAGACCAGAATCAAACCAAGTAGTCTAAACAAAGTGTGTTCCAGAACATGAAGATACGGCTTGATGGAAAGAGATTTTTGAAAAATAATCACGAAATACCTGAAAAAACGTTTTGTTCAAGAAACCTTGGAATTTGTGTTGCTTTTGTCATAGTTGTTGTGTTTCGAGATCCAGTTGTCAAGTTGCAAGAATGTATCGTTCTTATAGTATAAGAGACAACGACACTGGACCTTTTGTCATAAGGGATGTGAAAAAAAGTTTCAGGAAGTAGTTTGTGGGGGGAAAAAATGAGACAACTATGTCTGCCAGGCATATCCTGTGCTTCATTGATCAAAATAATTGATGAAATATAAAATAAGAAAAGTTTCGTCATCGGGGATGTTGAAAATAACTTTATGGCATTGTTGTTAGTGACGAGTACATAAAAAAAATATATGTCTGCCAGCCAAAAGTCTGTGCCAAACACATGTCGGCCAGAATCAAAAAGGCTGTTTTATGAATGAAAGTTTCGCCATCGGAAATGTGGATGATTTTTTTTTTCAAATGAAGATTGAAGTCTCCTGGACAATAAAAAATATGTCTGACAGGCAGTTTCCCGTGCCAACATCATGTCTGCTAGACCTCTTCGATTTTTGCCCGTGTATTAAGGTTTTTCCGCTTTATCAGAAAAATCGTTCCAACTAACATAATAAACATTTTAATTTCAATTTTTCTTTTCCAATGAATAAATAAATGATTGATTTTTATTTTCAGGATTATTTTGACTTTTTGAATCCTACCTTTTTACCAAGAGCCTTAAAGGCAAAGAATTGTGAAAGACATATATTTCTCTTCAACAGATCCATTCGTAGAGGCGTTTTGCTGTATCACAGCTCATCGGTACAGCTAGGTTCTGCAGGAGATACATTCTCCAAATCTTCGCTACGTATTGATCAAAGATTTTGGGAAGAAGTAGGTATTCAACTGAAACATCTGATTTGCGAAAAGCCTTTATTCAATTGAAATAATCAATACCTACATAATATACCAGGGTTGTTCATGTTATTCGATACGAAACATTATGACTGAAGTATCTGATTTTGAAGTTTTTTTTCTGGATGGATAGGAACCCTTCAAGGCTACATTTAAAAAATATTTTCATGTTATACAAGGTGTCCCCAAAACATAAAACGTATCAAAGTTGTATTTTTTTTATGGAATCCCCTTTAATAATTTTTTTATAATATTTTATTTCCAAAGAAAGGCATGTAAAGTGTACAAAAGTAATAAATCTACTCAATAGAAATAGAAAGAGAAACATCTCAGAAGTCCAAGGACTAGTTTGAGATAATGACATATTATTTATGACTACTCAATAACTCAGCTTAGTATCATTAGCCTTACAAAATATCGATTTTATGATTAGGTATATCTATTCTATTCTATTCTATGCCTACCAATCAACCCTCCATATTCGGTATAACACACTATAATAGGAGTAGATCCTTGAACAATCATATAAAAAAAAACAAAAAAATCTATCTTTTATCTCAAATCAATAAGATTATTAATAGCAGATGTGGGCTGACAGAGAATCCACTCTTTTAGGTCGGTCTTGAATCGCTTCAAATTTGTCTCTTCTTTTAATTCTATGGGTAGCCGTCGGTAGATATGGGGTGCCAGAAACCAGTGGGATCTCTGCGCGTGTGTTTTCGTAACCTTTATAGTCGTGGTTTTCATTTTAATTTTGTGCCTGGTATTATAGCTGTGCGATATTTCGGAGAGGTTATGTTTATGTTTATGCTGGAGGTTCAAGATTTTACATAGATATATCTTTCTGATGTTACGAATTCTGCTGATAGTGAATAACTCTTCTGAAGGGTATGTTTTGTTTTATTGTACATCATTTTAATAAATATTTTTTGTATAGTTTCGAGAGGTCTAATATGATTTGAGTAAGTTCCCCCCATCCAATGATTCCGTATTGTATATGTGACTCAATCAGTGCATAATATATTCCTTTCATTTGCGCAATACTAAGAATCTTCTTCAGGTATTTAAATTTGTAGAGCATACTTCTTAGTTTTTTATCACATATTTTACATGTGCGTCCCATTTCAGATGTTCGTCTATTTCTATGCCCAGGTATCTAATGTTTTTGACTCGCTCGATATTTTTTTCTTCATGTGGTAGTTTTATACTTAGAAGTTTGTATAAGGAATTGTTACACTTTCTGGGACTAAATGCTATGAATTTAGTTTTTTCAAAATTAATGGATAGGGACATCTCATCAAACCAGTGTTTAATCATCTTCAGATCTGTTTCTGCCAGTGCTTTCACATCTTTCCACGAGACTGCATCATACATTATCACAGTGTCATCTGCAAAGGACGATAAAACACCACTATTCTACAAGTTTAGCAGTCCGTTAATGTATAGGGAGAATAAAACTGGTCCAAGTACACTTCCTTGTGGCACCCCAAACTCAACTTTCCGCACCTCGCTGTACGAATCATTGATTTTCACTATCTGTGTTCTTTGTCCAATGTATGCTTTCAGAAGTTTTAGGGCTACTCCTCTGAAGCCGTGGTTCTCCAATATCTCAAACAAAATTCTGTGGCAAACCGTATCGAAAGCTTTAGTTAGATCCAGAAACACTCCTATTATGGCTTTCTTATCGTCAATTTTCCTGTAAACATGTGATGTTAAAAATCCAATAGCATCCTCTGTCGACATCTCTTCCCGGAAACCAAACTGCCTCTCTGAAAGGATCTGAAATTTATTCATAAATTTCACTACTCTGGTCGCCATTACTTTTTCGATTATTTTTGAAATAGATGATAATAATATAAGAGTTATTGGACGGTAATTTTCTATTCTACTTGAATCTCCTTTCTTGAAAACTGGCTTGATCAATCCTATTTTCAAACATTCGGGGAAACCACCAGTTTCGAAAATTTTATTTGTTAAGTGAGTTAGTGGAGACACAATATATTGAGACACCAACTTCAGAGTAGATGATCTAATGCTATCATATTCCGGCGCCTTATTTTCTTTTAGCCCTCCAATAACCCTCTCAATTTCCATCTCATCCACAGGGTAGAAGAATATTGAACTTTCATTAATCTTTCGATCAATCACCGATATGGTAGGCCTAACAATTTTACTTGCAAGTCTTTTCCCTACTTCAATGAAATAGTTATTAAAACTGTCTGCCATTTTTTTATCATCTGTTATCGTTTCCTCTTCTATACATAGTTTTTTTATTCCTGTTGACTTTCTATTCTTGTTAGTAAATTAATTTATTGTTTTCCAAAGTGTCTTCGAGTCATTTATGTTGTTTTCTATTCGCATTCTGAAGAATTCGGCCTTAGTTATGTCTATAAGTCTTTTCAGTTTATTCTTACACGCCTTGTACTGTCTCTCTGCTTCCAGATTATCAGGATATAGGCGATGTTTTTTGTATAGTTCTTGTTTTGTTTTTACAGATTTGATCAATGCTGTGGTGATCCATGGTTGTCTTTTATTGTTCGTTGGCTTTGCATATACTTTTCTGGTAGATTTCTCAATGTGCTCATTCAGTAGATTCATGAATATGTCAAAACTCGCATCTAGATCTTCTTTTTTGTTATAGACAGTGTCCCAGGTCTCTTTTCTCATACTTTCCTGCAGTTTAGCTTCGTCCATGATTCGTTTCTCTTTTTTTTCAGGAGGAATGGATTCTTGTCTAGCAATTTTCAAACAAGCAAGTACAGGATAATGATCAGTGATATCCGTCTCGTACACAAAAGACTCTATATCCTCAAAGTGAGCATTTTTTGGATGTCTCAGAAATATATGGTCAATGCAGCTCTCTGACCCATTATGTATACGTGTGAAGTTGTTAATAAGGGAGGTATATCCAGCAGTACTGAGAATGTTCAAATATTCCTGACTATATTGGGTATTTCCTTTGATGTCTATATTTATATCTCCTACGATAAAGTGTATATAGTTTTTGGGTATTTTTCTCTCAACGTATTCTTCCAGGCTACTATTAAAAATGGATGGATCTATGGCACTGATGCATTTGCAATTTTTATATCCCCCAAATCATCAATAACGAACTCGCAATTCTCTTGATAATCTAGTATACATACATTATAACACCAATAACACCATCATTTTGATTGTATTCACCCTTATTATATACCTCGATATAATTTGATATTTTGAAGATTTCAACATTTTATTTGCCATGTTTCTGTGAGTATGATGATATCGAAAAATATTCCCCTTCTGTTAAATTGTTCCAGGTGCACCAACATATCATCAAAGTTCTTGTTGATACTTCTAATATTACAGTGGAAAACTCGAAAACATCGCCCCAACTGGATACCCCCTCTAACGTAATCATCAATATCAGAAAAATTTGTAGTTTTCTTTTTGCTAATAGAAGTCACGCAAATACTGATTCATCGCTATAATTTTCAACGTCTATCTACAATAAGTTACTAATATTATACGTTGATATCTCTAATAGTAATAACATTACTCAAGCAAAAAGGGCAAATATATATTTGAACCAATCAATGCTCAAAGTCTAAAAATATAAAATCTATTCTATGATGATAGAACAAAATGAGAAGCATAGTAAAATTACGAACTGTCTTTGCTAAGGATATTTGGTTGCGATCCTATTTGAACGTTTATTTGAAACTTTTGATGTTGACGGCAGCTTTCGCTTCCTGGTCACTTTTGCATCCGTAGTTGATTCTCCCTCACTTTCTGGGTTCTTCTCTTCACTACTAGTTCCTTGGCTATTTCGTTCGTTTTTTAGTTCAGCAATTGTGAACACTTTGTTTTCAATTATTAGTTTATTCCCTCTAATATTTGCCTGTTTCTTGATATCTCGGGCCTTTTGGAGTTCTGTTCTTAGAAACTTCTGGTCTTCGTTCTCAGTCTTTCTCAAATCCTTGGCTATGAAGATCCCAGTACCCTTGAGATTTTTTGCTTTTTGCAAGATTTCGATCTTCAAGGGATAATGCAATATTTCCACCACAGTAGGACGATTTTTTCGTTCAGTCTTTATTCCTATTCTGTAGAGGTCCCTAAGATCTTCTTGTCGGTTGTTGATCTTCAGTTTATTTTGCAGGCGAGTTCGTAGAAATGTATAGTCGTCTATCTCTGAAGTCTGCTCCGGAATACCGTAGAAGACAAGGTTGTATTTTCGGGAACTTTTCTCGATACCCTCTACTCTATCTTGTAGAAGCTGGTTTTCCTTTTTCAGTTCGGCGTTTTCAGTTCGAAGTTCTTCGATCTCTCTACAAATATCACTTTTTATTGAGCGAATTTCGGTTTTAATCTGGTCTGTTGCACTAGAAATTTGTTTTATAAAATCTTGTAGTAGGTTAAATACGTCTTTAGTTGTTTTCTCAGTTGATTGTGCCATCCCAGAAGGAATACTTTTCTCAGTCCAGAGCTATACACGGCAAAAAATCAAGGATGCAAAGACAATGGACACTTGCTTCTCGCCCTGGGACTTATCAGGGCATTTCATAGACATACACAGAAAGTCCTGGGAAAAATGCAGGGGACCAAAAGAACAAAGGGAAAAACAGCAGAAATACTTTAACAGTCTTACTTTATCTGCAAAAAGAATATTTGCCGATGTAGTATGTTAAATCAAATCAATATTTTTAAACGCAGTCAGGTTACTAACAATACCAGCATGTAAACAACATTCCACGCTTATAATCTTTGTATAGATGACAATACTTTGATTAGGCCAGGGGTTGGATTTAGCGATAAGTAAATTATCTCTGCCTGTTTCTGGTGCTCCAATCATGGAGTTGTTTCGCCTTTTTGAATTTGAGTCACACTTTATACACCAAAAAACTTCATTAAATCGCTACCGGTCTTCAGATACATCACATCAAGCTACGTTCCCGAATGGTAAATTAATTGATATTTCAATTCTTCCTTCTATTTTGAACAAAAATTGTGCCACAACTAATGTTCCTGAATTCATCCGTTATCGAGATATCGTGTTTAAAAATTGTGATCTTTGCACCTTTGACATGATTTAACACTCAAACGGTTCAAGATAAAAAAAAAAACAGTCTGCACTTTTCTATCTTAACTTTTCAAGAGTCATTTGAAAAAAAGTTCCTGTCAACTGTCAACTTTTTTCGACATATTTTGAGATTTTTTCACAAGTATTAATTCAATGTTCTTTGATAGCTCCTGAAAAGTTAAGATAGGAGATAGCAGGCCGCTTTCTAGACTGTCGTTCTAGTGGATCACGCTGCATGGGATTACCGGTGTCCTACTCACAGTAAACACCAAACAATTTTTGATCTACGGTATCGACGCCACCAAGCGCGTTGTTGTGTAGTTTGCTGTTATCGACATTATTAAGTCACCAGCAAATCACATGAAAACGCGCTTGGTGGCATTGATGACTTGAATCGAAAAAAAATATTTGGCGTTTACTGTATATGGCCAAACTTAGTGAACCCAGATTAAACTTGCTGCAATAGCAATCAAAGTCAGCACACTGTGAAATTCTTGATGCTACTCATATCAAGATGAGGTCTCTTATATCGTCGCTTCCCAACATCAGAGATATGCTTCTCAAGAAGCATTGGCACATTTGGCAATGACGAAATCGTGGCTCCTGTCGACTATCCTTCCCAACAAGTGATCATAGAAGTGTACAGCTTAATCGGTAAGGACAGGGTCACGCGTGGTCGGCGTGGTCGGCGTGGTGAAGGTGTTGGTGTATCTTTATGTCTTATCCAGTCTGAATGGACAATTTGCACGTTTTTTGAAAAAATGAAAAATATAAGGATTAGTTAGTACGATGTTCAAAAACTCAACATACGACTTCTAATATTGTAGTAATTACCGATTAAAGAGCGCCAATCAACATCCATTACGTAACAGAATACATTATTTTTCTCCATCTGGCGTATTGACTGTAAAATCTCTCTCCTTAGCTACATCCCGTCTTAGATCATACAGTGAAATTTGCGTTTTCTTTTTTATTTATTTACTATATTTTTGGGTATTTCGGAAAAAATGTTTCGCTGATGACTTTCAAATATTGTCTAGAATACGTAGTATATAAAATTTCAAGTCGTTTGAAGATGTATGCAAATTGTCCATTAAGACTCCAGTGATGACAACCCGTTGAAGCATCTATGGATCGATGTAAGTCTTGAAGGCAATATATAGTGTTATTCGGCGTTAAGTCTCCACTAGTGAACTATAAGCAATTGAATTAGATATTAGTTCTTGGATATGGGAACCAACCAAACAAAGGTCTTACTGTTTTCGCGACGTTTCGTCTAATTTGTCGCCTTCATCAGGCTGAAAATACAAAAACAAAGTATCTTTTTTTTGTTACACATTGTACGATTTTAAATAATTTTATATTTTTTCATTGCTTTTTTTCAACACATATTTGTGTCTTGCTATTGTTTGTATATATGGTTTTGCTTGTAGTTATTGCCACTTTGTTATTGTATTTTCAGCCTGTTTAATTATTTTTAAAATTCCCGATTTCTCGCCGTGTCCATGCAGTTTGTTTCGTGAACGCAAACCAGCCCGGCTATAATAAAATTGAATACGCGGGTTATCGATTTTTCACGGGTGAATTTCAGTTCTTTCCCCATAAGCTCGATGAGGTTGCAGGCCGAGTGGTTGTTTATTTTGCCCAGTGATCACTGATTTCAGTTTGTCGTGTATTGCGTGATTGCATCTTTGATTGTTTTATGTTCTGAAATTCTGTTGAAAGTTTGATCTCAAATCCATTCTGTAGTCGATCCTCAATCGATAAAGCTTAAATAAAAAGACTTGGTAGGCGGAACAATTTGTGTCTAGCAAAAAAAAAGAGTCTTACCAGGACATTTTATCCAGAATTTTATAATCAACATACATGGCTTTGTGGTTGTGAACTTGAAAACGCGCTTCTTTCTTTCCCTTGTTTCTTCTTCGGAGGAGAAGATTCATGAACAAAAATGGGCTTCACCGACTTAAATCATTCAGGGGACCGCATCAAGAAGCATAAATCGTCGGCAAAGCACATAAGGAATGTTTTACGATATTCACTTTTTGGAACTGTGAATATAGCTGCTTGGTTGAGCACCGCTTATCGCCGTGATATTGAAGTGCACAATGAACAAGTGGGACATAATCGAGATATTTTAAACATCATAATCAATTGTGTGCGTTTCTTTCGAGCTCGCGTTAAGAGGACATGATGAGTCTACGTCTTCCTCTTATCCCGAGGTTTTTCGAGGACTAATTGATTTTAGTGCTAAGTTGGACGGTGCTCTTAAACAACATCTAGAGAAAGCATTGGTATTTGAAGGTACGTCAAAAACCATCCAAAATGAAATAGTACAGACAATGTTTAATGTATGCCAAGAGGGAATTTCTAAAGAAATAGAACAAACCGATTATTTGTCTATAATTGCTGATGAAACTAGTGACGTATCAAATCAATTTCAAATGGCAATTGTATTTAGATACGTTGTGAAAGGTAAACCAGTGGAACGATTTTGGGATTTTTTATTGCCTTTAGATCGTGACGCCAAAGCTTTGTCTTCGGCCGTTCTCATGAAACTTGAGAAGCACGTAAAAAACAACAAAAGCAAACTTATTGCACAAACGTATGATGATGCTTCAGTTATTAGCGGATCTTCTAACGGGGTGCTAGCAATTATTAAAAAGACGTATGAGCACGCCGCATACGTGCATTGTTATGCACATCAATCAAATTTGGTAATGTGAAACGCGGCTTCCGCAACAAGAATGTCCAAATTTGTTTGCCAATTTACGAGGAATTTATAATTATTTTTCAAGTAGCCCTCAGAGGTCTGCAGTACTAGACCAAATTATCAAAAACTCTTATACCACGATCAGCCAAGATAATGCCACATGTCGACTTGTTATTTGGTAAATTTCAAAAAAGAGAACTTGACGCTGTTATCGTAAAATAATGTATATCATCATTTGAAACTAAGTTAACAGAAATAAGAAATGACATCAATTTGGACGACATTAAGCCATCTTCATCTAATGCAAATCATCGCGGGAAGCAAAGGAAGTTTGCGATATTATCATTTGAAGAGCCAAGGGGAAAAACGATGAAAGTCCATATGAAGCTTGAAAAAGAGTAATCAGTGCAAAATGTGGTTTTCAATCTATAATTTATCATGGCATGGTTGCAGAGACAAATAAAGCTGACGGTCCAAAAGTTTTAACGGGTAAAATATTAGGCATACCAGGAAAAACGATGAAGGTCCATGCGTCAGTGGAAAAACCGCTGAGATTCTCATGTGCCGTGATCAGCATGAAGCGCCACGACATTTTTTTGTTCGCAGTTGATGTTTGAAATCTTTTATTGTAAGCGGTGCGTGTGATTATAGAGAATATCACATCTAGTACTTCAAAGATATGAACAACCTTGCAAAATTTTGTGGAGAAACTGCACAAAACCACTTCTGCAGCCTACCACACCAATGAGAACTCTCATTTTCTAATCAATACTTTTTTCATGCATCAAACTTTTCTTCACAAAAATGCAAGGCTTTTATCCAAACAGCTTCAATCAAATTGATGAAATTAAGGGGGAAAATCGATGAGATTACCTGGATCAGAGAAAAAATCGATGAGAGTCACTGGACTCCCATCATTATTTCGCAGTTTTTGTGTTCTCAGCTAGAGTTTACTTAAAAATAATAAAGAAAACAACATTATTCAGTGTAGCAAATTATACATTTAGTAGGAAACACCATGAGAAAATCATCAGTGTCAATTATCTCGTGAATAACTTTTCGGTTAAATGTACAGGGTGATTCATTTTCAGAGTCAGGGTGCCAGTTCTCGTAAACTATTCATCGTAGAGGCTTGCGGTAAAAAAAATTATTACTAAAACGGCCAAGAGAAAAACCTGGAAAATATTTTCAAGTTTCTGAAATGGTCGCTAGGGGGCGTAACAACCAACACCAAGTAGAAAAATATGATTTTTATGGAATTTTGTCCAATGAAAATATATCGATGAGCTCATTTTCGGATTAACTGACTATTCACCTACACTTTTTGTCCAAAACGTTTTTTTCTATCTATCATAATAAAGTGGTGGGGGAAGTTCAATTGTTTTATTAAACAAACGGAGATTTCTCCCGTTTCACTTGACCGATTTAAACGAGCTTGGGCTCATATGAAAGAGCATGATCTGCACTTCAAAAAACTCTTTTGGTTTTGAATTTTTGACCTTCGCCGTCGCCGGTAGATGGCGTTAACTGAAATGGTAGCATGTTTTTGCGTTTTTTCCAAAAAAATCAAATGTAATGGTATATTTAATTTTATATATTTTAAAAAGGGATACATTTTCCTATTAAAAAAATAAAAAAAAAACAAAAAAAAAATTAAAGAAAAACAAAAGAAAATTATTGATCTTTTTGTTTTTTTTTTATAGGAAAATGTATCCCCCTTTAGAATATATAAAAATGAATATACCATTACATTTGATTTTATTGGAAAAAACGCAAAAACATGCTACTATTTCAGTTAACGCCATCTAGCGGCGACGGCGAAGGTCAAAAATTCAAAACCAAAAAAGTTTTTTGAAGTGCAGATCATGCTCTTTCATATGAGCCCAAGCTTGTTTAAATCGGTCAAGCGAAACGGGAGAAATCTTCGTTTGTTTAATAAAACAATTGAACTTCCCTCACCACTTTATTATGATAGATAGGAAAAAACGTTTTGGACAAAAAGTGTAGGTAAATAGTCAGTTAATCCGAAAATGAGCTCATCGATATATTTTCATTGGACAAAATTCCATGAAAATCATATTTTTCTACTTGGTGTTAGTTGTTACGCCCCCTAGCGACCATTTCAGAAACTTGAAAATATTTTCCAGGTTTTTCTCTTGGCCGTTTTAGTAATATTTTTTTTTACCGCAAGCCTCTACGATGAATAGTTTACGAGAACTGGCACCCTGACTCTGAAAATGAATCACCCTGTACAGTGGCTTCAGACTTAAATTTAGGATTTCCTCGATATTATCATTGACGGACTTTCTTGGTTTTTTCCCATGGCTCCTCATTTGTCAAGCACGGGAACGATTCAGCTTCACAGGCCACTCAGTCACAGCCAGTCTTTTTTGTTCTGAAAAATACGGACAACCTGTTTTCCTGAACAAAAATTTGAAGAGACAATCAAAAGTAACCCATTTTTCATCGAGCAAAAACTTCGTACAGAAT
Organism: Orchestes rusci; assembly: GCA_958502075.1. Classification (NCBI taxonomy): domain Eukaryota; kingdom Metazoa; phylum Arthropoda; class Insecta; order Coleoptera; family Curculionidae; genus Orchestes; species Orchestes rusci. Next base: position 59,555,956 of record OY293305.1, on the reverse strand, counting down.
TGACCGTCATTTATGACACAGAAGAATTTAAAGCAATTCAAAGCTGAAGCAGAACGGTACCTTTCAACGCTCAAACGAATAAAAAGCTTTTTAAGAAACACTATGGGCCAAGAAAGAGTTTCGGCATTGGCAATGCTATTTAAATAAAAAATTCTTGTTGAAAGCTTACCTGACTCCAATCAGAGGGTTATTGATAAGTTTGCTGCTGCTAAAGATAGTGATATTGTGCTAAAGATCGTCGAATGGATTTTTTTATCAAATAAATCTCAATTAGCTGTTCATTTTGTTCATTTTTGTCCATCAATATGTATTGCTATTAAAGTTTGTAATCTAACTTTATATGCTGAATCATCTTAAATCCACTGCTTTCTATCTTATTGTACTTGCCCCCAAAAAATGTTTTTGCCTTGGGGTAGCCGCCCCTGCAACCTCCACATTTGTCTTGTACAAGCCGCCACTTGACTGTCATGAGTGTAATGTAGTACTGATGGGTGATCGCAATGCTAATTTTTTCGAGTTTCGTCCTGAAACTCTAGCTTTGTTGAAGATAATTCACATATTAACGTTAAGGTGAATTTGACATTTGTCCCACAAAAGTGCCGTTAGTTGTGAGTTCGAGTTAGGTTGGATTAGTTTTTTTGTGGTAAAAAATGGTTAGTTTGTGGGTGGTGAAAAATGAATGTCGCCTTAGCACACTGCGACATCCTTATTAGAAAATCTGAAATCTACTTTCAAAGTTTTTGACTTTTGCGCATGCGTGATGTTTTTATCGGGCCATGGCCATGCATCACATATCACTAAAAATACATAGAAAACTCCTATGCAACAGTATGAAATGAAATTCGGCAGCGCCCTACAACGGATAGTCCTCGTACTATTGACTTTTTTTTTCAAAAACGTGAAAAAATCTGTTCTATCACATACGGTGAAGCCATCTATCAGATAGAATAGGATTTATTCCACGTTCGAAATTATAATTTGAATATTTATTATCGAGAGTATTGCCTGGTTTATACAACATATTCATTAGCATGAGCATAACTTTAGTCATAAGCACAGTCGTAAATATAGGCGTAACTTTGGGGTGGTTTTTACAACTTCATAAGCATGAGCGTTAAAAATTTGCTTGTCAATCAAAACTCATACTCAAGATCAAATTAATCAAAACTCACATCAGGAAATATTGAAATATTCACAATGATGCACAGACCAGTTAACAGTTCATGCAGAAACCAAAACAGAACATAAACAACTATCGAGAAGCCAGGCGCCAAAGAAAATCATGATAATACGTTTATGAAGACAGCACTATATTTGACTCCTACCGTACACTGCCAGAAATGACGCCTGCGCAGTTCCAATTTTTGCATAACTTCTGACATAATTATGAAAATCATCAACTTTCCTATCCTCATGCTTATCGTTATGTTTATGAAAGGTTGTATAAACGCGTTCATAAGAAACCATACGTTCAGCTTTGGTGCTTATGACTAAAGTTATGCTTATGCTCATGAATTTGTTGCGCATATTTCCAGAATAATGCCTGGTTTATGCATTATCTTTTTTGAAATATAACTTTAGTAACGTTACAGAAATATCGTTTTTGAAAGATTGCAGATGATATGTAAGGGAAATGTTCCAGACATCTATTTTTTGTAGTGTAACATATACAGTGCGAGTCTCTAACTTGGAATAAATTCAGTACACAAAAGACCGTTTTTTTTTCGAAAATATGTTCGGACACGTCGATTAGTATTTTAAATTGCGCTCTTTTTCATGTAGAAAAATTTTATACAGTGTGTCCCAAATTTGAGATATGACGTCATCGACTATTTTTTAAATGGTAGCCCTAATTTTTTTATGACTATTCTAAAAGAGTATATCGAGTTACACATGCGTACCAGATTTCATGTTTTTATTCCTTGTCATTTAAAAGATATTTAACAAAAACATTAACTAATTCAACTCAACAATAATTTTTCTTCAATAAATGCTCAGAATGTTGTCCATGTACTAACTGACAATACCCTAAACGGAATTGAAACTCGTTTTGAACATTTCTTATTACTTCAGCGGAAATTAGCCTACACTCCTGTCTTATTCGTTCTTTCAACTCCTCAATATTTTCCGGTTTGGTCCTAAAAACTTTGTTTTTCAAGTACCCCCATAAGAAATAGTCCAGAGGTGTTAAATCCGGAGACCTGGGTGGCCATTCAAAGGGTCCTCTTCTACCAATTCATCTGCCTGGAAATGCATCATCCAGATACTCACGGACAGGTCTAGCAAAATGAGGAGGCGCCCCGCCCCGTCTTGTTGAAACCAGATGTTTCTATTCGGGACATCAGCTTCAACCGGATCAGGAAATAGAGTAGCCAAATTCGGAAGTAGTTCTTCCCGCAAGAATTCTAAATATCTTGCTCCATTGAGATTTTCTTGAAAAAAAATTGGTCCTATTACTCGATCACCAATAATCCCTGCCCAAACATTGACTTTTTGTGGACGTTGAGTATGGCCTTCCCTCATCCAGTGTGGGTTGTTGTCTGCCCAATAACGATAATTTTGTCGATTTACCTCCCCATTTAACATAAACGTTGATTCGTCAGAAAACAGGACGTTTTCTATGTTTAGAACATTTCTGTCTAGTAGGTCCATCATTTGTTCGCAAAACTGGAGTCTTCTATCCGGATCATCTTCGGTGAGTTCCTGGAGAATTGTCAATTTATAGGGATGAAATTTTTGCGCTTTAAGAGTTCTTATAACTGAAGACTGGCTAATTTCGAGTTCCCTAGCTATCTGCCTAGTGGGGACATGAGGATTTTCTTGAACAGAGAGAAGTACATTAATTTTGACCTCTTCATTGAGCGCACTTTGACGATGATTATTTGTTTTTCTTAAATGTCCGTTTTCCCAAAACTGTTTTTCAATCTTGCTTACGGTACTTTGTGATATGGGTGGTAAATCAGGATACTTCTCTCTGAATAAATGAATAACTTTGTGTTCTTGTCCTATCTCCGTAGCCAATCATCATTAAAAAAAAATTTGTGGGTTTCAGTTAAGTACGGCATGTTCGTGGATTTTTCAAAAAACGGTGTTTCTCACAAAACCACAAACTAATAGGGTTCTCGCTCAACAACTCGAATACGATGCAGCTCTTCTTACTTGTTTTTATTAACTAGTTTTCTTGTTTTTATAACATTGTGATAAGACATCAAACCGATTTGACAAAAAAACGAATACCTTTTGACGTGACATTTTTAAACTGCATAAAAATTTTATTGACTTGAATCAGATTTCTTCATTTTTCGAATTAGTTAATGTTTTTGTTAAATATCTTTTAAATGACAAGGAATAAAAACTTGAAATTTGGTACGCATGTGTAACTCGATATACTCTTTAAGAATAGTCATAAAATAATTAGGGCTACCATTTAAAAAAATAGTCGATGGCGTCATATCTCAAATTTGGGACACACTGTATAAAATTTTTCTACATGAAAAAGAGCTCAATTTAAAATACTAAATAATACTGACGTGTCCGAGCATATTTCTGAAAAAAAAACGGTCTTTTGTTTACTGAATTTATTCCAAGTTAGAGACTCGCACATGAAAGGTTTGACATATTTCATGAATATTTTTAAACGATTTTGTGTTGTGTGGGCCCACACAGCAAAGTATAGTTTCGGTAATATTTCAGAAATTCTACTTTTGTAAGATAACAATATTTCATATATATTTTGAAAAATATTTGTAATATTGCTGAAACATTTATAGATTGTGAAAATGTCGCATTTTGTAATGTTTCATGGACATTTCTGTGTAATGTTTCAGTAAGATTTTCTGGCAATATCTCATCCATATTGTTATTACCAATTATTAAAGGGCGGATTCTTAGGGTTCTGTTATCTTTTGGAAACTGTTTGAATTGATTGAAATTCCAAGTAAATTTCGACCAGTGAACATTTCCGGATAACGAACGCATAAATCCAGGCGACAAAATAATATCTTTTTCAAAAAAAAAATTGAAACTCCGTTATACATAATATGAGTAGTTTATTGATAAATAAAAATATAAACTTGGTTCAGTCGTTTTTGCGCTATTCAAGTTATAAGTCTCATGAAAATTACATTACTTTTATCTGGATTCTACCGTATTAGTCCAGAAGACAGTGATTTTTCTTTCGACTAATCTTCCCAGTCGCTGTATTTGAAATAATCTGTTCTACTAGTGTCAAGAAACAAGAATGTAGAGTCGATTTTTTATTTTCGCTATCATCAAAAGATACTAAGTGGAAAAAACTGAAACTTTTGTATTCAAAGTTTTTTTCCACCACTCATAATAAGACCTGTAGTTCAGGTTCAAAATATAATGGATAACTCTGTATGTACAGGGTGATTCATTTTCAGCGACAGGGTGCCAGTTCTCGTGAACTATTCATGGTAGAGACTTGCGGCAAAAAAAGTTATCACCAAAACGGCCAAGAGAAAATATTTTCAAGTTTCTGAAATGATCGCTGGGGGGCATAACAACCAACACCAAGTAGAAAAATTTGATTTTTATGGAATTTTGTCCAATGAAAATATATCGATCAGCTCATTTTCGGATTCACTGACTATTTACCTACACTTTTTGTCAAAAACGTTTTTTTCTATCTATCATAATAAAGTGCTGGGGGAAGTTCAATTGTTTTATTAAACAAACGGAGATTTCTTCCGTTTCGCTCGACCAATTCAAACGAGCTTGGGCTTATATGAAAGAGCATGATCTGCACTTCAAAAACCTTTTTTGATTTTGAATTTTTGACCTTCGCCGTCGCCGCTAGATGGCGTTAACTGAAATGGTAGCATGTTTTTGAGTTTTTTCCAAAAAAATCAAATGTAATGGTATTTCATTCAAGTGGTTTTAAAAAGCAACCCCAACTTTTGATCAGAGATTTGGATTCCGCGTTATATTCTACGTATGATACAGTGGATTTATTTTCCAGAACGTGCAGTGTTGTCAGGCTATCGAGGATTTACTAAAATTTAGGAAAAAAACATTATGTTTGTAAATAAGCTACAAAAACAAAAGATTCAAAATTGAATCTTGCAAATATGCGTATTTTTCAATGTAAGAGTCAAAGTAAATGATTGTTGAAAAATCGCTATCATTTATATAGGGTGTTTTCTACAGCAGGCCCAACTTAGAGACGAGGAAACTCATTTATTTCAAATGGAACACCCTTTGTGCTGTTATCTAGTTTTGTTAAGCACTCAAAACACTGCAACTTTGCCATTAAAACACATGTCGTAAAATGTTTCGTTATCTTGCAATCTTTGATTATGTCAAAATAGTAACCCTTAATTGGGATTTCTGGTTCATTCTTCGTAAAACACACGTGATAAAATTATTGATTAGCTTTTTTTTAACAAGTGGATCGGGTGGAGTGGTCCAGGCACCTGGCCACCTCGATCTCTCGATATTTCTGATACCGATTTTTATTTGTGAGGCTGCATCAATAAAGATCAAGTCTACCGTGTTTTTCCTAAAACTCAGAACGATATGAAAGATTGGATAAGAAAAGCATTCAGGAATATAAACAGTGATAAGAATAAGCCAGTTGAAGTTAGTTTGGGTGAGTTCAAGATAATCAGTGATTTTACTCGTGATATAGAAAAGGCTCACCTCATTATTGTCCATCATCGTATCGCTTTCCACAGAACATATTTGTTTTCAAGCACAATGACAGGGCAATGGGCTCCTTTCCGAACAAACACCAACCGAGCCGCTTTCCGGCTGCCCGTTTTGTGCATGCAATCGAGCATTTGTGCGCGCAAAAACACTGAACGCGTGTTCCAGCTGTATTGCGTTTGGAACTCCGCGTTACCTTCCTCCATACACCTATTAGTTTTATAGGTATATGCCTTTCCCTTTCCCCTGAAGCACCACCCGAAAAAAGTGGACGTAAAGCGCAAAACTAGTGTGACGAAATATGCTCAGTGAAACGAACTTCCAAGGCGGTCGACAGCGGACACGACGTTACAACCATTGCATCTCGCCATCGAATAACTTGGCTTTTGTCCAGTTTGTCACAAGCCCAAACCACTGTTAAGTTCTAGAATAGCAAGGTTTATTCGGTTGCCTACACCTAGAATATTGGAGAACGTTCGCCATCTATCGAGGCATTGAAGAGGCTCTATATAAGAAGCCGCGAATTATGATTGTTACAGCATAAATATACGCTGCGATTGTGAACATAAATATTTGTGGTTGTGTTAGTGACTTTAAATAAATTAATTAAAACTGGACAAGTGTTTTCTATAGTGAAACTCGTCACATTGGTGTATAAAGTGGGATTTATTGTGTGCTATAGAAACGGACATAAATATTCACTGCAATGGCTATGAAACTAGTGTTTTTAACCGGATTGAAGGTAACGGAGTTGAAGAGGGAGCTGGAGGAGCGTGATTTGGATACAAGTGGGAAGAAAGCTGATCTACAACAACGGCTTCGTGAGGCTTTAATGGAAGAAGGCATGGATCCAGATACGTTCCAATTTGAAATTCCTGATCCGAACGCTGTGGAGAAATTGTCGAAAAACTTGAAAGATGAGCTGAAGGATCAACTTCAAGAGAACTCGAGGAAAATGTTGGAGAAGCTCGAAGAATCTTCCAGAGCTATGGAAGAGATCAAGGAGCAACTGGCGGATAACTACAACTGTTTGAAGGCTCATGTAGCAGAGGAAATCGGAACGGAGACCATCCAACGAGACCATGCAGGAGTTTGAAGCCGATGTTGCTCGCCTTGCACGACTGGCTTATCCAACCACGCCAGAGAACGTTATGGAGAGGCTTGCAGTTCAAGCCTTTTTGGATAGACTTCGAGACCAGGAGATAAGGCAGTCCTTAATACTTCATCGTCCTGACAGACTGGTGGATGCGCTGGCAAAAGCCCTGGAGTTTGAAGCGGCTAAGCAAATCAAATCAAATCAAAATAAGCTTTATTGTCCAAGTACAACATACTTATTGACAAAGCGAAATTGGCCTTATAATAATAAATAAAAACAAATAAACAACAAGCTTTCTGCGCGCGTGCGAAGGATGGAGGAACAAGATCTTGCAGAGGAAGACTCCTTCGACGCAAATGTGAGGAGAGTCGTGAAGGAAATGGAGGCGTCCAAGCGAAGGGAGCTACGATGCTGGAATTGTGGGGAGCTTGGCCACATTCGTAGCCGATGCAAGAAGGAGATACGGGCACTTTCTTCGACGTCGGAAAACTAGCGAGAGTCGATGCGAAGGGGCAATCGTCGACCTCTATCCAGTATGCCCCGAAGATAAGGAATTACGACGACATCTTCGACAACGGGACTGGGGAAAAGGGCCAAACGAACGTGGTGCGGCACACCATCAACACAGAGGGAGCACGACCGATCCGCCAAACAGCTAGAAGACTACCTTTGGCCAAGAAGGAAGAGGCGGACAAGAACATCAAGGACATGGAGAAAGGCGGTGTCATCGAGCCTTCTAGTAGTCCATGGTCATCGCCAGTTGTTCTGGTTAAAAAGAAGGACGGTTTAACTCGACTATCGTCAGCTGAACAACGTGACGAAGAAAGACAGCTACCCGCTGCCACGGATCGACGACAATCTGGACACCTTGGCCGGATCGAAGATCTTCTCAACTCTGGACCTCAAAAGCGGATATTGGCAGGTACAAATGTCCCCTAAAGATCGAGAGAAGACTGCTTTCAGCGTTGGAACTGGGCTGTGGCAGTTCACTGTTATGCCATTTGGGTTATGCAACGCACCTGCTACGTTCGAGCGGCTGATGGAGACTGTTCTCAAAGGACTATCCTGGTCAACATGCCTGGTGTACCTGGATGACATAATTGTGATTGGCAAATCATATGAAGACCATCTGAAGAACTTGGAGAAGGTATCCCAAAGACTCAGAAATTCCGGTTTGAAGCTGAGTCCAAAGAAATGCCAACTGTTCCGGAGGGAAGTACAATACCTGGGTCATATCGTGTCGGCTGAGGAAGTAGCCGTTGACCAGCAAAAGGTGGAGGCAGTTAAGGAGTGGCCAGTACCAAAGAACCTCCACGAGCTAAGAAGTTTTCTTGGTCTGTGCACGTACTACCGGCGTTATGTCCAGGGATTTGCGAACATCGCCCGGCCTCTTCACAGGCTCACAGAGGCACAGAGACGCTTTCACTGGGACAAAGATTCTCAGGAGGCCTTTGACACGCCTAAAAGGGCACTTGCCAGCGCGCTCATCCTAGGCTACCCACTACCCGAGGGTAACTTCATCCTGGATACGGATGCCAGCAATTTAGGACTTGGGGCAGTGCTGTTCCAGATCCAGCAGGGACATGAACGGGTGATCGGCTATTTCAGCAAAGCCTTGTCGAAGCCGTAACGGAACTACTGCGTCACGAGAAGGGAACTGCTGGCAGTTCTCAAAAGGATAGAGCACTTCTACAAGTACCTCTACGGGAGAAGGTTTCTGCTAAGAACCGACCACGCCGCGCTCAAATGGCTCCTACAGTTCAAAAATCCGGAGGGTCAAGTTGCTCGATGGATTGAGAGACTTCAAGAGTTCAACTTTGACACGGAACATCGAGCTGGATCCAGCCACAACAACGCTGATGCTCTGTCCATGAGACCTTGTCCAGAACAATGTAAGCAGTGTCAAAGAGCCGAGGAAAAGGAGGCGAGCACTTGCAGGACGACTGTGGTGGATGATTCCTGGCAGACCAGGTCACTTCGCGAGGACCAGGAAAAGGATTCAAATCTGAAGCTGATCATCAGATGGAAACAGGCAGGCCATCGACCAACTTGGCAAGATGTCGCGCGATTCTCCTCCAATGTGAAGTCCTACTGGGCTCAGTGGAACTCTATGGTTCTCAACGATGGCGTCCTGAAGAGAGTGGTGAAGAATCTGGATGGCTTAGAAAATTGGAAGCAGATAGATTGTTCCCCGAAGCCGACAGACAGAAGTGATGAGGGAAGTCCACGATGGCGTCACGGGTGGGCATCTAGGAGTGACGAAAACGCTGGGAAAACTGCAAGAGCGGTTCTACTGGGTCAACTGTCAAGCAGATGTGAAGGAATGGTGCAGAAAATGTGCCGTACGTGCGGCAAGTAACGGACCCCAGAAACGGCCAAAAGCTCCTCCTATGCGTCAATACAACGTGGGAAGCTCCTTTGAAAAGATCGCAATCGACGTGGCTGGACCGTTTCCTGAATCGGACAAAGGAAATAAATACGTCTTGGTCGCCATGGATTACTTCAGCAAGTAAGCTGAAGCGTATGCCTTGCCAAACCAGGAGGCGGCTACCGTTGCCGATGTCTTGATTAAGGAATGGTTTTGCCGTTTCGGTATCCCGTTGAAGCTGCATTCAGACCAGGGCAGAAACTTCGAATCGACGCTATTCCAGAATGTCTGCGATGTCTTGAAGATCAAGAAGACTAGGACAATGGCGTTGCACCCACAATCGGATGGCATGGTGGAGCGAATGAACAGGACCATCAACCGACACTTGGCCAAAGTTGTCTCTGACCACCAAAGAGACTGGGACGAACACCTTCACCTTTTCCTCCTGGCATACCGATCTGCAGTTCACGAATCGGCAGGCGAAACCCCAGCAAGGATCATCATGGGTCGTGAACTCCGGCTGCCCTGCGACCTGAAGTTTGGCTGTCCACCTGGTGAAGATGTCGCTGGGGAAGATTACGCAAGCAATCTTCGAAGAAAGATGGACGACATTCATCAACGAGTCCGTTTGAACATCCAGAGAGCCAGCGATCGGATGAAGGAGGCCTATGACGTAAACGCCGAGGAAGGCGGGTTCTAGGTTGGGGATCTGGTTTGGCTTCACAATCCACAGAGGCAACGTGGCTTCTCCCCAAAACTGCAAAGTTCTTGGGAGGGCCCGTATGAGATTCTGGAGCGAATCAATGACGTCGTCTACCGGATAAAGAAACCACCACGAGGGAAGCCGAGGGTTGTTCATTTCAAACGTTTAGCTCGGTATGCTGAAAACCATGACGATCAGGACGCTGAAGGGAGGCAGATCAGGTTACCCAAGAAGGACACGTCATTGGAAACTTTCATGTCTCTACACTCCAATGGCCAGAAAGTCCAGAATGGCGTTGTCCAAGAAAGGCAGCTGGGTTTGTTCAAAGCACCGGCCGAATATTCGTTGGCTCACTGGGTCACTGAAGACCTTGGTATGAGGAGTGGTCTTGCTGCTGCTTTCAAGCGGAAATTTGGACAACTGGAACATCTACGACGACAAAGACCAGAGGTGGGAAAGGTACTGGAAATCATGGAAGGTACACGACATCTGTTCTACATTGTGACGAAGAAGCTTCCACAACATCTGACCACCTACAGTGATGTCTGGAAAGCCCTCAGTCATCTTCGTGAATTGATGCAGTCACAGGACCTGACTCATTTGGCCATCCCGAAGATGACCAATGACCGCGTGGACTGGCGTATGGTGAGACGCATGCTGGAAGTGATCTGCAAGGGAAGTGGCGTTGACATCTTGGTGTGCTGCTATCCTTTTAGAAAGACGAGCCAGAAGACAGTGGACTGCTATTTCCACCGAACATCACACTGCAGGTTAGGGGACAGTTGCCAATATCGACATAAGAACATTTCGGGACAAAATGCTCTGAGGAGGGAGCAATGTGATGAAACATGCCCAGTGGAACGAACTTCCAAGGCGGCCGACAGCGGACACGACGTTACAACCATTGCATCTCGCCATCGAATAACTCGGCTTTTGTCCCGTTTGTCACAAGCCCAAACCACTGTTAAGTTCTAGAATAGCAAGGTTTATTCGGTTGCCTCCACCTAGAATGTTGGAGAACGTTCGCCATCTATCGAGACATTGAAGAGGCTCTATATAAGAAGCCCCGCCATTCGGACAGGGAGTTAGTTATCGATTAGCCGCGAATTATAATTGTTACAACATAAATATACGCTGCAATTGTGAACATAAATATTTGTGGTTGTGTCAGTGACTTTAAATAAAATAATTAAAACTGGACAAGTGTTTTCTATAGTGAAACTCGTTACACTAGCTAATCGTCAAGTCAGTCAAATTCTGTCTTTGTGTGATTCTGTCATATATAAAAATCGAAACATTGGAATTTTTTGTCTGGGTTCAGGATCCATGCTTGATAAAATCACGTGATACAGATTGACGTTGTTTACATATGTATCACGTGATATTTGTTATACCAATTGCTCCAGTCCGCTTGGAGAGACTCTTTTGAGACTTGATGCAAGGGCAGCCATAAATGAATGCTTCATTTGGAATGGAAACGGAATGAAATAGGAAATAGCATGCAACCCCGATACTTGACACCATGGAGTTTTTCAGTCATGTGTAGTGTTATGAATCAAAAAAATTGAAGCACTTATTGATTTCCTTGCCTTTTGTATCATAATGGTCAATGTATTTTCATTTTATTTATATTATCTTTTATCATAATTTATTAGCATACATTAAAAAATCCAACATTTCAGAAAGAGTTCTGAAATATTACGCATCAACCTTTTTGAAATATAACTTTAAGTACGGTTCTCACGAGGCGATTTCAGTTGAACGATTTTTGTTGGTCGACAAAAATCGCCAGCGATTTGTGTTCTCAAAAGACGATTTCAGTAGAACGACTTTTGTTGATCAACAAAAATCGTGTTGAAACGATTATCGGACTGGAATGACATTGTCAAACTTGAAAATTGCTCTAAGCAAGGTTGTTCAAACTTGTCGCCCGGAATAAAAAATATCTTGATTCAGGAATTGAGAATAATGTTGCCAAAAGAAACTTCCAGAAAGAAACAGAGATTTTGGTCAAGAGGTTGGATTTCAAGAAGGGACCGATTAGGAACCTTACAGAGGCTTTCAAAAGAGTTATCAATTTGTTACACAACTTTAACTCTTGTTATCGGCTAGCTCACCAAGAGAAAGTTCAATGAGTTTATTTATCAATAATTTGCCTCATCAACAAACCATTAAGAAATTTTACTCAGGGTGTTTAGGTCCGGGCATGAAGTACTGACTTGTTTTCGTAGGTGTGTGCGTACAACAAATTAAAATCCTTCCAAAAAAACAACAGTCTATTAAATGACAAATAAGTTGACAACTTCAATAAGTTTTTTGGTGACCTCTGTTGGGTGTGTGTGTACCTTGTGGCTCTCTTGTCAGGAACGGACATCCATCAATGGTGGCAGGTTGTTTGAGTGTGTCTGGACGGGATCAGCTCCACTGTGACGTCACATTAGAGTGTCTCCACAGATGATCCAGCACATGAAAAGAAAGTACACACAGTAAGAGGTTCAACAACAGTGTCAAAAAGAGTGAATCTGAGTACCGAAACTGATGTTGATGAAAACCTCAGATCCACTTGATAATACAATCGAAAATAAGTAGGTAGAGATAATTAAATTTTTAAGCAAAATACAGACAAAATATTTAAGTGTGTCTCAATCAAAACAAATTCAAAAACTCAATTGATAAATGGAAATTCCAATCAGGAAATTTTCCAAAATACAAAATAAGGTATTTAGATTAATAAGAATTGGTATTAGTTATTGACTAACCAATCCAATCTTTAACATCAATGAAAGGAATTAGGTATTTTAGATAAGAAGAGAAAATTCTCGTCCCCTGAGACCCGGTGATGAACTTCGCAATACAAAAGGCAATTAAGAGCACTGCAGGACACTTTAAAGAGACTTGAAGGTAATTAAAGTTGAAGGGGCACAAAGTAGGAAAAAGAGAGAAAATGTGACTTTAAAGAAACTTGGTTATATTGAACAGAGACTGGGCTGTTTCACCAGACAAGATGAGTCAAAATCTTCGTAAAAAGACTGCCGAAGCAGAGATATAAAATATCTTAACAAAGCTCTGACTCACCTGGTCAAGTTTTCCAGCGATAAGGGACCCAGTACTCGTGTACACCAATGATTCAATTCCAGGTAGAGGAAAATATAGGTAAAGGTAGGTTTCTGGCTTAAAACTCCTCAGTCCACTTCCATCGATCCACTACCAGATCCAACAGAAACACTCCGGAATCCAAAAGTTGCATTTAAGCTACACCTCAACGGGTCCAGGATCCAGGTGGAACTGTGAAACGTAAATCCAGGCAGTCATCGTCTTCAGTTAGTGGTTCAACCGAGTTTTACTTCAATGTAAGCCAGAAAAGGTGAAAAGGTAAAGATAAGCGTGCCCACAGGCAAAATGGCGTACACTACGCACTAATAATGCAAAAATAAACACTTTTGCAGAGTACAGGTATATTAGATAAAAGGTTTAGATAAGTGTGCCCTTCAAAGAAAACCAAAGAAAGTAGGTGAAAGATAAATTACCCCAAAAAGTGCCTACAAACCCCTTGTACAAAAAAGTAACACCTTACCGGTACAATGGTTTCAGGAGGAGAGAAAGAGTTTTCCACCTGTTGAAATGGATTGCCCTAAAATTAGCACCTTGCGCATAAATCGATACCTTTTATGCCCATTCATTGGCCGAAACACTCACATGGTACTGTATGATATCAGAAGAACCATCTGGGAGGTACAATCATTTCAGTACTTGACAACACAATCAATTACTGCTAATTACACCTACAATACCGGGTAATTAATCAACCGATATGAACAAATCAAACTAACCCCAAATTAGCACATTATAAGTGTAAATAATCGTCAGCTGTATACGATTTTAACATTTCGAATTATATCGCTCTTTGTCTTGCACATTGGGTTCAATTCGCAGACGGTGTTGATCGGATCATAATCCTCATAGAGTAAGTATTGATTTTCAGCCTACGTTCATACAGGTGTAGCAGGTGTATTTCGATATCGACAATAATTTGACGATATTGCGGTGTTGCCAATACGAATAAGTAGTACCAGGGTGGATTGTAAAGATGTCAAGCGATGTTACGGGAAATTAATGGATTCACCGTAACACACTACCCTTACCACGTTAAAAAAAAAATTGAACTGGATCAAATTTTTTTTTCGAAATAACAGACCGATGAACTCACCGAAGAGAAACAAGAAAGTTTTTAAACTTTGAAGAAATGACAAAGTCGATAGGAGAAATAAGTCAAAGCGAGACTGAAAACACACTCAAGATATGAAAAAAAAATATTGAAGAGAAGATATGAAAGAGAAAATATGAAAGAGAAGATATGAAAGAGAAAATATGAAACAGAAAATATGGGCGCCATTGTATATCACTATACAAAAAGAAAAGTTCCTTAAATGGCAGGACTTAAGGATCAACCCTACGCCAATGTAAGTCTCAGAACCAAATTAACTTTTCCAGAAAGCTTGATCCTGAAAACGACGTTTTCTCCCCAGTCGCAAAAGAGGAATCGTAGACCACAGCGGTTTGGTAACCGTGGGAGCTGTGCGGATCAAATGACTACGCAGACCATCCTTGCAGCCATCCAAGAAGTTATCTATACTACTACCAAATTACCCCAATCCAGGGTTATAACCTAAATGAAGCTAACAAACAAAAAAACTGAACAGAGAACCTGACCAAGCCAACACCGTCAACCATCAGGACTGTCCCAGAATACTTTTTCACAGAAAGAACACCCTTAGCACAACTGTTTGGTTTTAAACGGGATTCAGCCAGATTTGCGTAAGCCTCTTGAAGTATGAGGGAACCTCGTTTTCTGACCTTGTGAAAAATGACCTGTTACAATCCCTAAAGTCCCAATGCTAACAAAATCAGGTAGTGAGTAAAAGAAAAGGAAGAAAAAAAAAACGACAAGTCACCCCTATGACTCACCAAACACAAGGGAGTGTATTCAGCATAGACCAGACTACCACATTGTAGCATGTGATAAGCTAAAAAACGTTTCCATGACGAAAACACCAGGTGGCCTCAAAAATGACAGGTTGTACGAGTTCCACATGGATTAACAAAATGAATTTTAACAAAGAGAACCACCGCAAGAAAACCAGCGCTGACGGCCTCTGGAATCCAGCACTTAGAGGGCTCCCACCTAAGGGTATTCTGCACAACCCCCCAAACAGGGTCCACAGCCTCGTAACACGGAAGACAAACACAACAATAACCAGGGAATAACCGGAATACGGGGCTGAGATGAAACGCAGTAGCTACGCCTCGTGGAGTCCATGTCGTGGAGGAGCTTCAAACGGTTCAATACCCCCAACCCACACCACTAGGAGTACCACCCCAGCAATAGCCCCCCAACGCCCATCCTCCCGGATCCGATGTGCAAAAGAAAAATCTTGTAACCACCAAAAAGTGCAAGAAAACACGACGGAACCGTCATAAACCAAAAAGTCACAATCGGGAAACAACCACGTAGGTTGAAAGTCAAAATCGGTAAACCATAAAGGTAAAGTCACAATCGGTACGATAAATCCCAAACAACCGTAAGGGTTTATCAAAGTCACAATCAGGTAAGCTAGGTACTTTATATCCATCGGGATATCAAAGTGAAGATAAGGCAAGATAGGAACTTTATAACCATCGGGATATCAAAGAAAGATAAGGCAAGATAGGAACTTTATATCCATCAGGATATCAAAGTCAAGCTAATAGAAGTCACGATAAGGTAAGGTAAAGACAAGTGTACCGTGTTGGACGGGCACTTACAATACAGAGTGAACACTTGAGGGACTCTTACCCCCGACAGTTTTCCGTCGCGGACCTATTCTTCCATCGCCTGGTGCCGCAAAGCGTTAGAAAAGGTAAGACAAAATCAATCAGCTGAAACATCCGATTCTGGTTCGGATTGGTCATCAGAGTCCAAGTCATTTGTAACATCAGGTTTAATGTCACACACATGCCAATTGCCAAGATCATTTCCATCACGATCTGTCAGACCGTACACCAAATTGGAAATGACTTTACTCACGACACAGGGTATGAATTTAGGAGCAAGTTTCCCAACAAAATTATCAACAGCTTTTGATAAGACATAATTCTTCTTCCACACGTAATCTCCTACATGATATCGAACATCCCTTTTCCTAAGGTCGTATCGGTTTTTACTCCTTACATAGGCTTGATATAGCTTCTTTCGAACATCCTCGTAAATTCCAGGTAGTTGTTGTATGGTTTCAGGATTGTGAAGTTTGGATGAAACTTCGACTTTATTCTGAGCATTATCAGATATCAGTCCATAAAATTATCCATCCACCGGAACTATTCGTCCGAAAGTTCAAAAATGAGGGAGTAAATTCAGTGATATCATGTTTGGCTAAGCGAATTGCTTGGGCTATTTGATAAATAGACTGGTCCCATGTCTTGTGATTTTTATGAATGTATGCTCTTATCGCTGTTATAATTGTTCGATTGACACGTTCGGTATAATTTATTTGTGGGTGATACTTGGCGTTATAGAATATCTTCTGAACCTGGTACTTCTCCAGAAAGGCCTTGAACTCTTTACTTATGAACTGTTAACCATTATCACAAGAGAAAATTTGACAAACTCCAAAAACCAAAAAGACTCGATTTTCAATAAACTTGATAATGGGTTTCGAGGTCGCCTTCACCATCGGATGCACAAGTACAAACTTGCTGAACCAGTCCACAATGACCAGAAGATATTGGTTTCCATTCTTGGAACGAGGATAAGGGCAAATGAGATCAGCAGAGATCATTTGAAAAGGGAAATTGATATTCCTGTAGTTGCCCATAAGTCCTGCTTGTGGTAGGTTACTGGCCTTGCTAGCTGCACAAGTTACACACATCCTCACGTACCTGAAGACACTCTGCCTCATTCCAGTCCAATAATACAATTCCGAGATTCGAGATAAAGTTTTAAACACTCCTAAATGTCCGGAAGTTTCAGCATCATGGTACATTTTCAAAATTTCTACTCTATGAGCGGAAGGCACGACAATTTTCCAATCGGAAACATTTCCGTCCAAACTGTATTTAGCAAAGATGTGTTTATACAAAACACCGTTTTCCACCTTGAATGCAGGATACTTTTCGGGAGACTCTTGGACATTCTGCAACATGTCCCTATACCATTTATCAAGCTTCAGAAAAGTCAAATTCAAAACACAAACGTCCTCCAAACTACGAAAAAGAGCGTCAGCGACGGTATTGTTACATCCTCGACGATGCACAATATTGAAAGAGTACTGGTTCAACTTAACGATCCATCTGGCAATACGAGCAGAGGGAGATTTCATACTGTTCAACCAAATTAGAGAGGAATGATCAGTATGAACGGTAAAGTGAGTTCCTTCAAGATAATACCTAAACTTTTCAATCTCAAAAATGACAGCAAGAAGTTCCTTCTCTGTAGTCGTTTACTTTCTTTGAGCCTTATTCAACATTTTGCTTCCATAAGCAATTGGGTGCTCCAATCCATCTTCTTCCTGGTACAGTACACAGCCAACACCAGTATCGGAAGCATCACACATCAGGGTAAAAGGTTTTGAGTAGTCAGGACTAGCTAACACAGGGGCTGATGTCAAACACTCCTTGATTTTATTGAAAGCAATATCCGCCTCCATAGTCCAAACAATGGGCTGTCCCTTCTTGCGGCCTTTTAGAAGATCAGTAATCGGACTAGACAGAGAAGAAAAATCCTTCAAGAAACGGCGATAATAACCAATCAAACCGGTCAAGCGACGTATTTGAGTGGTGTTTTTGGGAACAGGGTAATCTAAAATTGCAGAAACCTTTTCAGGATCGGTTCGAAGTCCGTCCTGATCAACAATATATCCAAGAAATTTAAGGGATTGTCTACAAAACTGACACTTTTCAAAATTAATAGTCAATCCAGCATCCTTCAGTCGATGAAAAAGTTTTCGAAGCGTTTGGCAGTTAGTTTCAAAATCAGGGGTACAAATGATGATATCATCAAGGTAATAAAATACATATGGTTCCAAAGCAGGACCAATAACCATATCCATTAAACGACACATGCTTTGAGCACTGTCATTCAAACCAAAAGGTAACACCCTATATTGGAACTGACCCTTTCCATGGACTGCAAATGCTGTCTTCTGATGAAAGGCTTGTTTCAAGTCGATCGACGAAAGGTACTTGGCATCTCTAACTTTGGTTATAATGGAATCAATCAGTGGCATAGGGTAAGCTGACGGAATACTGACTTCATTCAATTTCCGAGCATCCAAACAAATTCGGAACGAACCATTGGATTTCTTCACCAACCACACAGGAGAGGACCACGGAGAATTGGTGGGTTCGATAATTCCCATCTTCAACATGTCTTCAACTTCGTGATTCAAGGTAGACTGCATCGCATAGGACAGTGGGTATTGTCTCTGCTTGAAAGGTCTGGCATCGCCAGTATCAATGACGTGCTTTAACAAATGCGTACGTCCTAGTTTATCAGCTGGAGCAATGGTTTTAAACAAATCTGTCACTGTAGAAAGGCTTGCAGTCTCTTCCTCATTCAACTCGCCAAAAGCTTGGAGTTTGTTGACAATACAGATAGAAGCTGGATTGGCTTTATAAGAGAACTTTTGGAAGTTCATCTCGATGTTGAAGTCCTGGAGAAAGTCGATTCCCAGAATCAACGAATTTTTCAGGGAAGGTACCACCAAAACTTCAATGGGATGGGTTATATTTCCCAACGAAATAGGAACCCAAACATAGCCTAAAACATTCTGTGGCTGTCCGTTTGCTGTAGTGATATGGAAAGATGAATCCTGAGATAAAGATAAATTCAAAGCTTCAATTATGGACATCCCATCAGAACCAATGATAGATGCACAACTGCCACTATCAACCAAAGCTAACAACTTGTGATTGAAAATCCCAACTCGTAGATATGGTCTGTAGTCAAATTCCTTCTTGACGAATAAAGGACTAACTACTGCAGGTTTAGGTACAGGGAACGAAAAAGGTAAATTTGGAGAAATTGACTTGGACTTGAGATAAAAAGACTTGACATGATCCACCCACTTCTTCCAATCAGGAATATCTGACTTTATTGTTGAGGAGGGGTTTGTCTGTTTTCTCTGACAGGGGGTATCTTTCCTCTGCCAGAGGGTTGGCCGTTTTTTGAACACTTTTTACACTTACTTTTCATCACTTCAGGAGATCCACAACCATAACAGAACAAGGTACGCTTTCTGGAACATTGGTTAAAATGGTGACCGTTTTCCTTACAATTCCAACATTGGAAGGAAGAAAGAGCTGAACAGTTAGAGAAACTGGGTCTGGTGAGATCTGGTTCCATGAATCTACCCTTGAAAGATGGAGGTTTGTAGGAAGCGGTAGATTGGGCAGTGTTTTCCAAAATGTTGCACAGCCTTGTAAGTTCTGTAATGGTCTTCACCTCATGTAAAGCAAGGACTCGTACATAATCTGGTAGAAGAGAACCACGAATTATGTCAACGATCTCTTGTTCGATAGGAGCAGAATCAAGACGATTGAATAAACCCTCCATGGAGCAAATAAAAATAGAAACTAATTCCTTTGGATCCTGTTTCTTGGCCTTAATTTCCTCCAACAAGTTCTTGTCGTAGTGATCACGCAAGAAAGTCTCCTTTACTTTCTGGACTAGGTCTTCCCAATCAGAAAAGCGACCTTTAATGTGGTTATTATGCCACCAAGTCCAAGCCTGTGATTCGAACAAATCACCCGCAGAAGCAAAAACTTCTTCAGTCGAACAGTCACGTGACACCCTCAAAAACACTACCTTCTCCAAAAATGCCATGATAGAACCTTCCCCAGTGAACTTTTGAATGCCCCATTTGTACACAGGAACAGTATGATGGTGACTAAAAGAATTGGTACCCGGATTGAAGTTAGGACGTTCGGACGTTCAAGGAACAGGAGTTGAAGTTACAGGAGATACTTTTTGGTCTAGTTCACACTCCAAAACAAGGAGTTTCAACTCAAGGTCATCCTTGAGAGAAGCTTCATTGTCACTCTCAACATTCATCCGGTTAATCCGACCAGAAAGATGCCAGAGACGAGAAGTGATAGTCTTATACGCACTATCGGTTTTAAGACCAATAAAAGTTTCCACTTTAACCCTGACGTTATCCAAGGACGATTCAACCGCCTTTTGATCCTCTTAAAAGGATTTTTGATAGGACTGAAACTACGGTTAGCATTCTCCTGACACAACAAACCCCGTAAGACCTTCCGTTTGTCTTCAACGGTACCCCTAGGTTTAACATCCCTAATGGTCAACTCATAATCCAACTCCGCGACAAGCAAGGCGTTAATCAAGATGGGCATTTTAAATCAGGCAAAAATAATGGTATCAAAGTGTCAAGTAAATGCGCAAAAATATGGTTCCGGAATTATCAAAGGTATCAACAAAGTAAAAATCGAGAAAGATAAGCGAAACTGGAAGTCACCAAAATCAATTTTGAGAAAATTTCAATTTGAAGCACACAACACACCCTTTTTGTGTGAGGCCCCACGTTGGGCGCCAAATTTGTTACACAATTTTAACTCTTGTTATCGGCTAGCTCACCAAGAGAAAGTTCAATGAGTTTATTTATCAATAATTTGCCTCATCAACAAAACATTAAGAAATTTTACTCAGGGTGTTTAGGTCCGGGCATGAAGTACTGACTTGTTTTCGTAGGTGTGTGCGTACAACAAATTAAAATCCTTCCAAAAAAACAACAGTCTATTAACTGACAAATAAGTTGACAACTTCAATAAGTTTTTTGGTGACCTCTGTTGGGTGTGTGTGTACCTTGTGGCTCTCTTGTCAGGAATGGACATCCATCAATGGTGGCAGGTTGTTTGAGTGTGTCTGGACGGGATCAGCTCCACTGTGACGTCACATTAGAGTGTCTCCACAAATGATCCAGCACATGAAAAGAAAGTACACACAGTAAGAGGTTCACCAACAGTGTCAAAAAGAGTGAATCTGAGTACCGAAACCGATGTTAATGAAAATCCAGCTCACTATTCCTCAGATCCACTCGATAATACAATTGAAAATAAGTAGGTAAAGATTATTAAATTTTTAAGCAAAATACAGACAAAATATTTAAGTGTGTCTCAATCAAAACAAATTCAAAAACTCAATTGATAAATGGAAATTCCAATCAGGAAATTTTCCAAAATATTAGTATTTAGATAAATAAGAATTGGTATTAGTTATTGACTAACCAATCCAATCTTTAACATCAATGAAAGGAATTAGGTATTTTTTGATAAGAAGAGAAAATTCTCGTCCCCTGAGACCCGGTGATGAACTTCGCAATACAAAAGGCAATCAAGAGGACTGCAGGACACTTTAAAGAGACTTGAACGTAATTAAAGTTGAAGGGGCACAAAGTAGGTAAAAGAGAGAAAATGTGACTTTAAAGAAACTTGGTTATATTGAACAGAGACTGGGCTGTTTCACCAGACAAGATGAGTCAAAATCTTCGTAAAAAGACTGCCGAAGCAGAGATATAAAATATCTTAACAAAGCTCTGACTCACCTGGTCAAGTTTTCCAGCGATAAGGGACCCAGTACTCGTGTACACCAATGATTCAATTCCAGGTAGAGGAAAATATAGGTATAGGTAGGTTTCTGGCTTAAAACTCCTCAGTCCACTTCCATCGATCCACTACCAGATCCAACAGAAACACCCCGGAATCCAAAAGTTGCATTTAAGCTACACCTCAACGTGTCCAGGATCCAGGTGGAACTGTGAAACGTAAATCCAGGCAGTCATCGTCTTCAGTTAGTGGTTTTACCAAGTTTTACTTCAATGTAAGCCAGAAAAAGAGAAAAGGTAAAGATAAGCGTCCCCACGCGCAAAATGGCGTACACTACGCACTAATTATGCAAAAATAAACACTTTTGCAGAGTACAGGTATATTAGATAAAAGGTTTAGATAAGTGTGCCCTTCAAAGAAAACCAAAGAAAGTAGGTGAAAGATAAATTACCCCAAAAAGTGCCTTCAAACCCCTTGTACAAAAAAGTAACACCTTACCGGTACAATGGTCTCAGGAGGAGAGAAAGAGTTTTTCACCTGTTGAAATGGATTGCCCTAAAATTAGCACCTTGCGCATAAATCGATACCTTTTATGCCCATTCATTGGCCGAAACACTCACATGGTACTGTATGATATCAGAAGAACCATCTGGGAGGTACAATCACTTCAGTACTTGACAACACAGACAATTACTGCTAATTACACCTACAATACCGGGTAATTAATTAACCGATATGAACAAATCAAACTAACCCCAAATTAGCACATTATAAGTGTAAATAATCGTCAGCTGTATACGATTTTAACATTTCGAATTATATCGCTTTTTGTCTTGCACATTGGGTTCAATTCGCAGACGGTGTTGATCGGATCATAATCCTCATAGAGTAAGTATTGATTTTCAGCCTACGTTCATACAGGTGTAGCAGGTGTATTTCGATATCGACAAAATTTGACGATATTGCGGTGTTGCCAATACGAATAAGTAGTACCAGGGTGGATTGTAAAGATGTGAGGCGATGTTACGGGAAATTAATGGATTTACCGTAACAAATTGAAGATGAGGCTAGATAAAAAAATCCTCTACGTATGAGCAAGCCCATATTCACAAAACTTCTCCTTTGGCATCCTTGTTTTTTATCGATGGTGTGATTCCACAGGCACTCTTGTTGCTGATAATGGTCTAGGAACTTGAGGGTCAAACAATCACTCCATATAATTTTTTTTTATGGGAAGTGATGTTTTCTTGCAATATTTTCAATATTTCAACGGAACCTATTTTGATAACTCCAACTTCTGACAGGAGGTTGTCACGATGACAATTTTGAATTCGCTTGACGACGACCAGCCGATTCAAAGTTCAGAGCCTGGCAACTTTTTGTCGTTCAACAGAAGTTGTTCAACTTCTATTGAAAGCATGTTTTCATTGAACGATTGTCATTAAATTCGACAGCGATTCTACGTTGGCCATCAAAAATCGCCTAGTGAGAATGGGACAAAGCGATTGTCATCCAATTCCAAAGCGATTTCAAGTTGACCGATAAAACTCGACTCGTGAGAACCAGGGTTTTAAGCCGTTTCAACAACGAAAACACAAATCGCTTGCTATTTTTGTTGTTCAACAAAAATCGTTCAACGTAGATCGCCTCGTGAGAACCAGGCTTCTTAGTAAGGTTACTGAAGTATCGTTTTTGAAATATTGCAGATGATGTAGGGGAAATGTTTCAGACATTTACCTTTTGTAATGTAACACATAAGAAAGGTTTGACATATTTTATAAATATTTCTGAACGATTTTGTGTTGTGTGGGCCATTCCCATCGAATTTGTAACACCCTGTATAGCTCCCAATCAACCAACTACGTTTGCATTACTCAAGGAAAAGATGGTCTACAAAATCAAATTTCTGATGTTCTCCCTAATACTTCAGCTGCAACATCATCGCAAAAATGTTACTTCTGCGGTAATAGATGACATCAGAGCATTCTTAGTCCAGCATGAGGAAGTGTCTTTAGAAATTGTAACATGAAAGGATATTTTCTTAGGTTTGCATGAAAAAAATAATGGAGAATACTTCTTTTTCAATTACTCCATTCCACTTGATAGCTGCTGCTCCGCATTGCCTTGAACAATCAATAGTGAAAATAGAGATTATTAATGAATCTGCTGGTCATTATCAATCAAGACTTTGCCGAAAGGAAATGTGAATCAAATCATCCTGTAGCATTCTTTTCTACAACATTATCTTCAGGTGAACAGAGACATTCTGCTGTTGAAAAGAAAGCATATGCCATAGTTTGGCAAGAAGTTCACTCTACTAACCGACCATCATTCATGTTTAATATGAAACAAGGAAGTAAAATACAAAATTAAAAGCTTCTGAGATGGCGTTCAGACCAATCATGCATGCTACAATTTTGAAATAATGCACAGATACTGTCGCTGATACATTCTCCGGGATATGCGGCTCAGTCAGTAGTGACATACTATTCAACCTTCATCAAAATTCATGTCATCTTGGGACAACCTGTATGTTGCACTGGATAAAATCAAAAAACATGATCTATTCAATTGAAGACATCCGGAGAATGATAGGATCATGCCCTATTTGTGCTGAAATCAAACCAAAATGTGTTAAAACAAAGGGCAACACAACCATTTGAAAGACTAAACGTTGACTTCAAGGGTCCTTGGTTCTGTACCGACCTTTCCGTTTAACATCGGATAACCTTAAAAAAATGTCTCTTTATTCAAGGGTCCTCTGCCAAATTGTAATCAAAAGAAATATTTATTAACAATCGTTGATGAGTTGTCAAGATTCCCATTTGCTTATGCCTGCAGGGATATGGCTTCTAATACTGTGATCAAAAACAAACAACTATTATCAGTATTTGGAATGTCCAGTTATGTCACAGTATAATAAATCACAATAAAGTCAATGGCGCACATTTCACATTTTTTAAAAAACTTCAACACTCTATATCTTATAAGCAATACACTGTTATGGATACGGACTTTTTTCATGCAATTAGCTCAGACAATTCAGGTACGTAATACCCGAAGTATTGGCATTTCCTCATGAATTACCATTGTTAACAATGATGGACTGGCAGACATTTACTAGACCTAGGATTGCCGTACCACAGCGCAGGCAAAGTCCGAAAGAACAAAAATAATTTTGGACTTTGCCTGAAGTTGGCTGCCAATGCGCACTTTCGCTAGGCAAACCTGAGTATGACTGCACAACGGACATTGCCGGTAACAGGAGTACCAAATTGCTCCATGTGGCCTTCGGAGTTGCTCCACCGTTCTCTCTTTCTAGTGTAACTTTGTTTTGAAAGGCTTGTTTTTATTTTTGTTAGTATTTTTTCAGCAAGATATCACTCCTCATTGTTATCAGAGGGTTCTTGATTGTGCTGGTGATTTTGGTATGTCCTTGTATGTTCAAATTTCTCCAGCTTTCGGTCAAGGGCGTAGATACGGGAGGGTGGAGGGGGTAACTACTCCCCCCACAACTTGATATGTTGTGTTACACTGTTTATTTTTCTTCTGTGTATTCCATCCATCTCAAACAAACCTATAATCGTAGCATGCTCAGTGAAGCTGCTCTTCAACCAACTGTGCTACTTGATGTAGTAGCGTCGGGAAAATTTAGAAGTATCTACTTTGAAATGAAGTTCCTATTAGTTTTGGAGAATCGCTAGTACGTAGAAAGTACTAATACTTAAAGTATTAGCATTTACTTCTTTTTTTTTCATACCACTCGATGTTGAAGAGCTATCAATCTCTTCAGTCGACTAGTGGCGGAGATAGGGGTTAACGAGAAAAATGATTTTGCAAAAAAATAATGTGTGTAATAACTTTGAATAAATGATTAAAACTGGACAAGTGTTTTCTATAGCCGAAAAATATTACAAATGTAACAACTAGAAATGAATCTTGTTTTGTTTTTGCACATTATACGTACAGGGTGACCCAACGAAAAGATTGCACCCCTATTTGGCACGTCTTCTCTTTTCTAGCCGTACAATACAGGTTGATTCAAAAATAAGATCTTGCGTTACAATTTAGATTTTAAATGGAATTCTCTATTTTTCATTCCAGATCAATTTTCCTTTTTGAAAATAAAGGCAAATTTATTGAATAATATCCAAGACCATCTTTGACCGTTTTGGAAATATTTGCATTTTATGAAAAAAGTTCACAGTTGACTCTTTGTATCTCAGAGACTATTAGAATCAGATGTAAAATAATGAAAATTTGAGAGTACCTAGAAAAAATTCTGATCGTTCAATAATCTTGATCACATTTTCATAATTATCGACAGGGTCTTAAAACATTATAAAAACAACATACATCAGTTTTTTCAAAAAAACTCGAATTTTTTGAATGGAATGGTCTGTCTTTTTATTCCAGATATCAATTCTGGACAAAATTTTCTTTCGATTGGCATTACATTGTCCAATAGCTGAAATTGATAGTTATCAAGCCATTTACATTTTTTCTAATTCGTGAATAACTTGAAAACTATTAATTTTAGTACAAATCGAAAAAAATTTGTCTAGATTCAATATCTGAAATAAAGAACAGGCATTCCATTTGAAAAACCCAAGTTTTTTTGAAAAAACTGATATTTTTTATTTTTCATAATCTGTCAAGACCCTGTAGTCTATTGTGAAAAATGATCAAGGATATTCGAATGACCAGCACTTTTTATAGGTACCCCCAAAATTTTATTGTTTTACGTCCAATAGTCTCTGAGATACAAAGCGTCAAAGTACTCCTCTTTAGTGTTAATTTTTTTTTTCAAAATGCAAATATCTCCAAAACGGTCAAAGCAGCCGAATCCTGTGGGCGTGCATAGATTTTTTTTGAGAAAGTCGCCAATGTGGTTTGTCAAAATCTTGATTTTCAGAACTGGCAAAAAAGGCCTTGAATTTTGTATGAGCGGTGGGAAGATAGAGTTTGTCAACCTCTTCAGTTTAAAAACAGATCGAGCCAAATCGGTTGATTGATAAACTTTTTTTCGGGGTGACCCTAAAACAAATGGGTCACACCGTATTTCCAAAATGCTGCATTTTAGAGGGTAAGATGATAGTTGATAAAAAATTCATCATATTTCTGGACAAGCTATCACATCTTGAAGTCCTGTGCGTATATTATGAAACACCCTGTTTATGGGGGGAGTAGAAGGGCGCCTAAACTAGAGCTCGCCCCGGACGCAGTTTCACGTTCGGCCCTGCAAAGATGGTCATATATATTATTTATTGAATGATAATAATAACAATAATAATTTCTTTATTGTCATAAGTTTCATTGAAACAACAATCGTCAAGTATTACAAATTGTGAAAAAATAAAAGAAAAATTTAGAACAATGAAATTTCAGTAAAACAATACAGTACAGTACCTTAAACAATTAGTTATACAAAATGAAAAGTAACAAAGTTTGAAACAAAAAAAAAATTAAAAAAAAATAAATAAAATGTCATCACATAGAAAAAGTAAAATCATAAAATTCTTCCAGATTGTAAAACGCCTGGCTAATTGAAATTGACTTAAGTGTTCTCCTAAAGGTGCCCAAGTTTTTCATTTCCTTCAATTTCAATGGCAGTTTGTTGTATACTCTGATACACTTGTAAGTTGGTCCTTTTTCAAATAATCTTGTTCTGTGTGAAGGAATACAGAGCTCCCCATGGCCTCTATTCTTCATGTTCTTCTTCACATAAACAGCTATGTTGAGGATATACAGGGATGGCATCGTCAAGATTCCTAACTTTACGAAATGTTTTCTGCATGAATCTTGAGGTGGAAGCCTCAACATGCATCTGATAAATCACTTTTGAGCAATGAAAACTCGTCCGGATTCAGCGGCATGATACCAAAACATAACACTGTACTGCAAAAACGACTGAACGTTTGCGAAGTAATATGATCTTATAGAGTCAATAAACAGCTCACTTCTCAACCGGCACGGCGTAAGAAATAACAAGCCGTGTGAATCTTTGACACCAAACCATCAATTGGATTTGACCATGAGAGAGACTCATCTGAGTGAATTCTCATGAACTTGGTTGACTCCGTCTGAGGAATAGACTTTCCATTCAGTGGGACGTATAGCGAAGAAGAAGATGCCTTGTTGTGGTATGAAACTACTGCTGTTTTTGTTACATTAAGCTGGAGCTGATTTTGTTGACACCATATATGCATCTTTGAAACTGCTTCACTGGATGCGCGAGACAAAATCTCCACTGAAGGAGCAGATAGTACAATCGATGTATCATCCGCAAACTGGACCACTCTCATGGAACCCATAGCATTATAAAGGTCATTCACATAAACTAAAAAAAGTTGTGGTCCTAGAATGGATCCCTGTGGAACACCCATTGTAGAGTAAAAGAATTCCGAATGAATAAAAGAATTCCGAATGAATAAGAGAATTCCGAATGCCGAATAAACTGACCTTAATTTTCAAAAAGGAATCTAAATCTGTGATGAAAAATAGGGGTTACCATTTACAAATCTGAAGTGTAACGCAATGGCTTATTTTTGGATGACCCTGTATTGTACGGCTACACATGAAAAGACGTCCCCTCAAAAATCAAAATTGACGTGTCCGAGGATTTTTCCCACAATATACCAGGAGAGTCACAAATAGGGATGCGACCTTTTCGTTGGGCCACTCTGTATTTCCAATCTACTTGGAACGCAAAAGTGAACCTGGGGGTGAAGAATTGAATTCAATTTATTAGGTTATTCAACGAGATGTTAAAAAAAAGTCCCCAACTGCTCTCATGCACAATCTGCACTTGCGAAAAAAAATCATTTAATTCGCGTAGAGCTTCTTTATTGAGCCTGATTTGCTCCGCAACAGCTATTAAGTGGTGTTAATCTTTTAAGAAGTGTTAGCTGACTGTTAAATGCCCTTCTTTCTCAAAATAACCCCATAAAAAATCAAGTGGGCTCACGTCGGACGAATAAGTTGGCCATTGTGTTGGCCCTCCTCTTGTTTCTCGAAACGATCAAAAATTGGATAACACTGTTTGTGGTTTTTCTTATTGCAAATGGCATCCTCTATCGCCCAGAACCGTTTGACCCATGACTTATTGGACACCCCGTATTCTGTATAGGAAAAGTATTCCACAAGTTTTCATGGTGCCTCAAATACCTGCTCAAAAATTATATGTCTTCTCTCTGGGCAGTAGCCTTCATTGATATTGAAATGCGACCCACAAGGTAACTGTGAATCTAACCATCCACATGTAGGTGGATACACAACATGCTGCAGTACCAGAAAGTGAAGGTCTTCACGATGCAACAGTGACACAAATAAGCCTTCAAGGGAGTGTCCCGTGGCCATTTCTGTGGAACCTGGTGTTGGATGAACTGCCCACTCTGAACCATTCCGACTTCTACGCCCAAGACATTGCAGACGACGCGACGTGGCTATCTTCATTCATCATCCCACCGTAATATCAGATCTGATGGACTACACAAGTATTTGGAAAGATTTTTTGAATAGGATTTTCTGGATAGTACATTTCACCACCCCCCTCAAGGAATACCTAAATTCGTTGAGGAATCTCAAGGCTTGTGCGCATTCCAAACTTTGACGAGAACTATACGTCTGTGTGTCTTCAAGCGAAATATCAAGGCAATTGACATTTTTTGTCATTGCATTTTGTCGGGTAATGTGAAGGGTTTTCAGTATTTCACGTTTTTTCCGATAATAAATCAAAATTTTGTTGGAGTGCAAACTGTATTAAATCGGAATGTTTACAATTGTTATTCGTAACTATAACATCACACTAAACAAGGCTGTGTTCCAAATCAAATGAGCATTACAGAAAACTGCATAATGCAATATTTGGTCGAACATAAACCGCCCTCCTTGAAATCCCCTAGGATTTAAATAAAGTCCATAAAGTTGATTTTCACTGATCATGCATATCAACGTCAGTCTGATTGGGTAACACACAGATTTTCACAACAGGTCTTTTGACTTCACCTGTAGCTGTTTGGATTGTAATTGTTCGTATGATGTCATCATTGCCAGCATGTGTTCGCAAGATTCCGCCCATACGCCATCTAAGTGGTGGAAGTCCGTCATCCTTGATAAGGACCAGGAGGCCGGGTTTGAGGTACTGTTGTGAATGTTCCTTCCATTTAATTCTTTCTTGGAGGGAGGATATGTACTCCTTATTCCAACGTGACCAAAAATGTTGTAGAATTTGTTGGGACAGCTCAAATCTGGACAGGTAATTTGGTTTTGCGTTTGTGAAATCAGGTTCTGGAATGCTTGTTAGAGGTTCACCAATGAGCAGATGTGCAGGAGTGATGGAATTGATATCGTTCGGGTCAGCAGACAATGGATAAGGAGGCCTTGAATTGAGGCAAGCTTCTATTTGGTATAATACCGTGCAAAATTCCTCAAAAGTTAAAGCTGCATCGCCTACTACACGCTTCAAATGATACTTAACAGACTTAACCCCTGATTCCCACAAGCCACCGAAGTGTGGGGCACGTGGTGGAATAAAATTTCATTGTATGCCTTCATTTGACAAGTCATTGATAATGGTGTTTGCATTATTTCCAATGAATTTCCGTAATTCATTATTTGCGCCGACAAAAGTCGTACCATTATCAGAAAACATTTGTGAACATTTGCCGCGCCTAGCCATAAAACGCTTTAGTGCTGCCAAAAAACAGGATGTAGTTAGGTCACTAACAACCTCGATGTGTATTGCCTTACTTACAAAACAGACGAAAAGAGAGACGTAGGCTTTGGTGGTCCTTGCATTTCGACCTTTTCTATCTCGTAAGAGAAAAGGACCTGCGTAATCGCCATTACCCATTAAATATTTTTCAGGATTGTGATTAAACCTAAAACAACGTACACAATCATGCACAACCTTTTTAACAAGATTTTGTCCCGAAATTGGCCAAAAATGTTCTCGTAAAGATGCAAGAACTGCTTGTGGACCAGCATGTAACAATCTACCATGTTCATGTCGAACAATCAAAGTAGAAAAGTGATGCTTGCTGGGTAAAATTATTGGATGTTTCTTAGAAAACTCAAAATTAGAATTGTTGAGTCTCCCACCTACTCGTAGAATTTTGTCATTGTCAATGAAAGGGTTTAAGGATAGAAGTTTACTTTTGCGGTTTATCGTTTTGTCCAGTGATAATAAGTGATACTCGTTAGGAAAGGACTGCTTTTGTACAGGTCGAGTTAAAACTTCAAAAGCATTTTGAAGTTCTTTGACAGATAGTGACTCTTCTGTCATGCGAGCATTTTTAGGCTTCGAAATATTATTGATAAACCTAAGAACGTATGCAAATACTCTTTTGAGCTTTGTTAAAGAAGAAAAGTTTGATATTTGTTCAAAGAAAGCTTCATTTGTACTGTGGAAAGTTAATTTTTTATCGCAAACTTCTGGTAATTCAGTAGCATTCAAAGTTTCTGTTTTGTGTGTATGAGAAGGCCATTCAGAATCTGACAATCTTTACCAGACAGGTCCGTGGAACCAAAGATCACAATTCAGCAAATTTGAAGGATTTATTCCTCGTGTCAACAAATCTGCTGGATTATCAGACGTACTTATATATATAATTTCCAAGACGCTGTTTTTGAAAGTGAATGTATTTGTGAAACTCTGTTTGCTACAAATGTTTTTAAAAGATGTGGTGAAGTATTTATCCACGAAATGACAATAGTCGAGTCACTCCAGTAAGTGATATACTCAAAATTGCTTGAAGTGGATGAAGTGTCAAATAATGATTCAACTACTTTGCTGGCAAGTTTAGATAACAGCAGGGCACCGCACAGTTCAAGTCTGGGAATAGAAATTAGTTTTAAAGGTGCAACGCGTGTTTTTGCACAAGAAAGGTTAGAAGTATAGTATCCAAATGAGTCTCTACAACGTACAAAAATACAAGCCCCATAAGCTGACTGCGAAGCGTCGCAGAAGCCGTGCAGTTGTACAGACACTGGGTTAGAACAAAACATATGTCTTGGTATTTGTAAGTCATTGAGTTTTAATAACTCAGAAAGATATTTAGTCCACAGGGTATGTGAATTTGCTGGAATTAATTCATCCCAGGAAATTTTGAGTTTCCAAAGCTCCGGAAGTAGTATTTTAGCTGTAATAGTAAAAGGTGCAAGAAGACCAAGTGGGTCAAATATCTGTGCAGTATAAGACAAAATAGATCGTTTTGTGACTTAAGAGCCACTATTAGAAAAGTTAATAGAGTATTGAATGCAGTCAGTTGATGAATTCCAATCAAGTACCAAAGTCTTTTTCTCATCGTCACCAATCTTTAAAATATGTGAATCAGGATTGTGTATTGACTTTACGTTAGAAGCTCATTTTCGTAAAGGAAAGCCGTATTTGGGTAAAAGTTCAGTAATACAATTTTTCATCTCAATAAGTTCGTCTAGGTCGTCACAACCGGTCAATAAATCATCAACGTAAAAGTCATGTAGAATGATAGAGCATATTTTTGGAAATTCGTCCATGTGGAGATGTGCCACTTCTTGAAGTGATCGAATGGCGAGAAAAGCAGCAGACGCAGTACCGTATGTAACGGTGTTCAGAGTATACATAGAAATGTTATCCTCTTGATTGAACCGCCAAAGTATTTTTTTGAGATCTCTCTGATCTTTCTTCACAAACCAAAAGCCCAAAGGCTAGGGGTTGCGAAAGACATGCATTTCTCTCCCACAGATCCATCCACAGACGCGTTTCGCTGTATCACAGCTCATCGGTGCGGCTAGGATCTGCAGGAGAGAAATGCACCGCTTCGCAGCGACGTACCAAACGGTAAATGAAACACTAAGGTTTGGAGACAGAATCTCCATCTATTGGTGGTGATGAGAAACCTACTGTCAAGAACTAACAATGTAGCATTCACATGACGTAGAAAACTTGAAAAGGCATTCGCCACAATTTCAAGAATAAACGTTTCTATCCCACACAATAGCAACAATGCAGTTGCGTACTGCCAACGTTTATTATAACCAAAAGCCCAAAGGCTAGGGGTTGCGAAAGACATGCATTTCTCTCCCACAGATCCATCCACAGACGCGTTTATTCTTGAAATTGTGGCGAATGCCTTTTCAAGTTTTCTACGTCATGTGAATGCTACATTCCACATTGTTAGTTCTTGACAGTAGGTTTCTCATCACCACCAATAGATGGAGATTCTGTCTCCAAACCTTAGTGTTTCATTTACCGTTTGGTACGTCCCTGCGAAGCGGTGCATTTCTCTCCTGCAGATCCTAGCCGCACCGATGAGCTGTGATACAGCGAAACGCGTCTGTGGATGGATATGTGGGAGAGAATTGCATGTCTTTCGCAACCCCTAGCCTTTGGGCTTTTGGTTATAATAAACGTTGGCAGTACGCAACTGCATTGTTGCTATTGTGTGGGATAGAAACGTTTATTCTTGAAATTGTGGCGAATGCCTTTTCAAGCTTTCTACGTCATGTGAATGCTACATTGTTAGTTCTTGACAGTAGGTTTCTCATCACCACCAATAGATGGAGATTCTGTCTCCAAACCTTATTTCTTCACAAAGACTTGTCGATACATCTTGGCGACGTCTGCGCTCAAAACGTAATTGTGTTTTCTGAAACGTAACAGAATACAAAACAAACTGTCCTGAATAGTGGGACCAACCATCATGATGTCATTGATTGATATTCCAGAAGAAGACTTAGCAGATCGGTCAAACACAACTCTCAATTTGGTAGTACTAGGAGACAGTTTCAGTACACAATGGTGCGGGAGAAAAAACTCTGTTTCATTGTTTTGCTCATCAGAAAGAGACATATGTCCAAGTTGAATATATTCGTTGATAAAGTCGTGATACTGAGATTTCAAGTCAGAATTTTTCTCAAGTTTTTTCTCTAAGCTGAGAAAACGGTTATATGCAGCAGTTTTTGAGTCACCTAAAACTGTTGGGGAAATCTTTAGAGGAATAGCTACAGTGAAATATCTGTCAGTTGTTCGAGAAATGTTTTGTTGAAAATGATTTTCACAATATTTTTCCTCCTCAGATAAAAATTTGACTTTTGGACACTCTTCTATTTTCCAGAATTTTGTCAATTGAGTACCAATATCTTGGTTGGTTGAAAAGAGACAATATGTTGGAAACTTTGATTGAGGATTTTTTGTTTTATGCAATGTTGAAAGGTTATTGCCCAATTTGAATTGTCCTATACTCAAGAGATCCCAAAAAGTATCTGCTCCTATTAAAAGATCTACAGGAGAAGATTTGTTGAAGTTTGAGAACCCATAGTAGATCTACGTTTGACCTTATTGGCGTCAGCCTTATGTAGTTCAAGTGAAATTGTTAAAAAACAATCAATCAATAAATATTGTTATCAAAATGTTCGGACGAACCAAATAAAAGCTAAAAATGGAACGCACTGACCTCCAATTGGGTTATGTTGGTAGTTGCGAAATCTCCAAGTACAAAAATCCGTCAAAGCTGAATTCTTCACTTCTTCGGTAGTATCCGTCTGCGACGGACCGTTTAATGTCGGGTAATGTGAAGGGTTTTGAGTATTTCACGTTTTTTCCGATGATAAATCAAAATTTTGTTGGAGTGCAAACTGTATTAAATCGGAATTTTTACAATTGTTCTCCGTAACTATAACATTAATGTAACTATGACATCACACTAAACAAGGCTGCGTTCCAAATCAAATGAGCATTACAGAAAACTGCATAATGCAATATTTGGTCGAACACATTTTGAATTTCACAATGAAATAAAAGTGAATATATACGTGAAAGAGTATATTGTAGTCCTAGGCAGTGAAGTGATATTTTTCCAGGCTGAAAGAAGAACTGTACACTTCTTGAAGCCTGGAAAAATCACTTTATCGCCGTGGTCTACACATTATTTTTCTGCTGACACAGAAAAACAGTAGAAAAATCACAGGACTTTATAAAAAAAAGCATGCCCGAGCTGGGATTTGAACCCAGGTCTTTCCGCACGCCAGGCTAAGATCGAACCACTGAGCCACCGGGGCCAGAAATACTCAATTTTCAGGTTTTAGCCGCCATGTTGCATTTGTCTTGTATCTTGTATTAGTCACTATGAAACAAACAGCGACGTAAAAGTGTGAACTTCACTTTGTATCCTGAATGTATAGGATTCAATTTACTCAGATTCCATAAAAATATCTGAATAAGATGGTTTTACAATTCATTGAATATTAATATACCTATTATGCTCACCGCCTAGCCATTTTTCACTACTTTGTCGGACTAGCCTTAGAAAGTCCCACTTTCTCGTCTCTTTGGCGTCAGTAAAATTTAGTCTAATGTCGTGTCGGCAAAAAATATTTATTATCCATGAATTGAAAATCCCTATAAATTAAGATTTAGGTCTCAAGAAGATAAACGATAGTAATACATTATTTTGAGATCTTGAACATTATTTTTTGTTTTTATTTGATCCTTTAAATTTAACGTCCACTTGCTTTCTTTTCCTAAGAAGTCTCTTATTGTTTGATGGAGTCGTCTGATTTAGTTCGGTCTCAACCTCAACTCTATTATCATCATTATGTATAGTTTCAGTCTGAGTTACGGCATCTTTCAATTCAATAAGGTCCTTATTGTTATAAGTCTTCAACATCTTTGGTATTGGTATCGGTATGGGAATCGGTATTGGTAGAGGCATAATTACTGGATATGGTACAAACGTAGTTGGTGGGGGTAAATAGTTCCCAAGTATTGATCTCACTTGTTCTGGTGTAAGATTTGAGGATTTGTTTTCAGGTTCCTCATCACATGGGAAAGTCACACCTTGATGGTTATAAGGCTTGTTAATTTTTGATTCAGTTTCACCATCATCCATATACTCAAACTTGGGACTTGTCTTAGGACATGTCTGCACAGGAACAGGTGAAGATTGCCTCACTCGTAGATCTTGAGGAATGTCGGAAGGCTCGGTGTTGGATGTTATTGTTGAAGGATATGCTCTTCTTGTACGTCTTGAAGATTTTGACTTGTTTCTTTTTGTGTCAGTAGCAAACAGACTACTTCCAGGAACTATGTTGATCACAGGTGCCTGTTCCGAAGATGTCTTAAAACTAGATCTGTGTGGTAGAATTGGGGTTGGAGAAGATTGTTTTGGTTCAGGAGTAGTGGAAGATCTTAGCCAAAGATCTGGAGTAATAAGATTAGCACCAGTCGAGTCCGATCCATGAAGATGTGGATGAAGCTCAAGGTGAGCCTGGGTTTCTCTACAAAAAATGTGCATTTTGTATTGGTTGAGGCATTTTTCTGAGCAGAATTGAAGCTGAGCTGCATTTTCCTAAAACATAGTGCCATTAAATAAGACGATCTTATTTTTATTGTCCGGATACCTGTAAATCTTCGGATGACAAAGTATTCTTAGCATGACGACACCAGTCGCATGTTTTATTTTTCTTAAAAGTGGCTCTTCGGGATTGAGAGAAACAAAGTTCTGAACAAAAGTTTGTTGAGCCAGAGATAACGCTGGAGTTTTCGTCTGCTGTCTTGCCACACCAACCACATCCCTCTAGAAAAAATCAAAAACATCAATCCAAGAAATGACAGGACAATCTCCGGAAGGAAGCGATTTTTGAAAAAAAAAACGACATTTATTGTGAGATAACAATTCAATAGTTTTTTCGCTAAAAGTTTTTAGTGCTTAGTTGAACTCAATTAATCTAGAATTATTGTTTTTACCGGGAACTTATACAATAAGTATGAATATTTTGCGGAAACCGTCAAACTCTCTTTTACTTTTGAAGATATGAGGGTTTTAAACAGTGATGAAGAGTTTGATTTCAAGTTTTTCTGGTTGGTTCCTCTTAAACTAGATAACTATCATATATCATAATCAATAATAACATAGGTACCAGAACTAGGCCCCATCAATATCACGCTCTCACTAACAATCATCTCACATAAGTTGGATTAGAATTTACCATTTATGCAAGAAATGCATTCATGTATTTCTATGTTATTTCCAAAGTTATAAAATACGTTCACTCCATATTTAGAAAACAATTAACAATGCATATCTAAATCCGAACAAAACAAAGACCAACATGAAAAATGATACCTTTTCAATTTTTGCCAGTATCCGGTATGAAAATAAAATTGCGAGATACTACAAAATCTACAATCTATATGTAAACAAATATTGGATGAAAAAGAGCGTTCCCCAGTGGTTTCTAGTTCACCAACAAGTTTTCAAATTGTTTTCGTATTGTTTCGCCACAGAGTAGAAAAGATCCTATGAACATGTGTTTTAAATAGTCTGGTTGTCAAGATAGATGATAGAGCTCCATTTATCAAAGGATTATAATATTAACAATCTCACTTTTATACTATAGTGGAGTATTTACAAAATATATCAAATTCATACTATATGTATACAGTGTGACCCATTTGTTCTCGGGTCACCTTCAAAAAAAGGTTATTAGTTGACCGATTTTGCTCGAGTTTTTTTAAAATTGTAGAGCTTGAAGAACTGTAATATCTTCTTGCCAAAAAATGACCTCGCTCATACAAAATCCAAGGTCTTCTTTGTCAGTTCTCAAGAGCAAAATTTCGACAAACCACATTATCGATTTTTTAGAATGAATCTGTGCACGACATTAGATTTGGCATCCTCCAAAACGGGCCTATACCAACTTTTATCAAGAAGTAAGTATTTTTTAGAAAAAAATAGAATATATTATTATGTATGTACATTAATTCTCAAAACTCCACAGTTGGTCATGAAAAACAACCAAATTCTATTATTCATCAGTTTTGCGAATTTTGAAAACTACATCCGGTTTTAGAGAAAAGTGATTTCACCACAGGCTCGAATCAAGAAAATTGCACACGAAAACTGTCAAAGTTTGCCTTGGATTTTGTGTGAGCAAGGTCATTACAGTTGGTCAAGCTCTACATTTAAAAAAAAAACTCGAGACAAATCGGTCGATCAATAAACTTTTTCAGGGTGACCCGAAAACAAATGGGTCACACTTTACATATAAACAAAGATATCAGCAGAATAAATTATATCTAACAGATAAATTGCAAAGTTATGAACTCAAAGAACATAGTTTTTATACAATGATATACAATAATGTGAAATACACTGACCAGGAATAAGCAGCTATCCAAGTATGAACCACTCAACTATCTTGGTAGGATTATTTTTCATTATTATTATTGTACAGTCAGCAGCTTTCCAAATATTACATTCTCACTAAATTTTATATTCTGTGGTATATGATCGAATTGTACCACACCCTTATGAAATAAATTTCTCATTGAAATTGTTTTATTGCCAGTTTTCACATACAAATTCATAGAGCTTGCTGATCTTGTACCCCTTTCATGTATTTGTGAGATGGGAATCAATTGACAATTTAAATATTGCGGCAAGAGGTTTTTCATGATTTTATAAATGAATATCATGGTTTTCAAATAAAGAAACTCATCCATTTTCATTTTTGACCATCCCAAACATCATCGAAGTCACACTATATAGTATACCTATTACAACACAAGATCACTCTCATAGCATAGCCTTATTTTGAGTCATTTGTAATTGCTCAAAACTAGCTTTGGAGCAACCCGTATAAATCAGAGATGAAAAGATACGCAGGTTGTTGAAGGTTACGAAAGAATCGGGTTTATTATTCTCGAAGATCCTTTTGCCGATTTTGTTGAGTTTCTCATCGTAAAAAGACGCCAAATTAGCACTAACTACTGTATGGTAACTATGAGTTCCAATGGCGCCCGAGGGGCAGATTCACGAAAAATATCAAGAAAAATATATGCGGCACTGACTTTTCTTGAGAGAAGAATGAGAGTAACTGGCGCTCATTTGAATCCGACTTTTTTAAAAATTTTCAATACTTTGTATTTTGAAAATCAGTCGACTTAGGATTTGGGATATATGTTTTACCTTTTTTACTTGAATCTGGTTAAGAAATACGCCTTTGGAATGTTGGCCTGTCATCAAGTAAAACCCTGTATAATAGGTGCCAGAACCATGGAGGCCCTGGATTTTTTGTTGTATGCGAACAATTTTATACAGGACTTTCCATGGAACTATAAATAGATAATTCATATATATTAAAAAATATATGAATCAATAGATCCAATAATACACACACCTCCAAAAGTCTTGCACCACCATGTTTTTTCCCAGCTCTACATATATTAAAAATCTGATCACATTAGTACTCAATCCTTTTTCCAGCCTAGGTGTTCACTGCTCAGACTTTTTTTTGAATATTCTGCCTTTTAGACCCCTGAAACAAAAAGAAAGCCACTCTTGACGGTTTTTCAATGGGGTTTTAGAAAAAAATGGATATCTCCATTCGAAAGAGAGGCAAAAATTATACCGATCCTGAAAACTATGATTGACAATTTTATTCCCTATATGCGGTTTTGAAGTTGTTCAAAATTATACATTTTTCAACCTCCAAATTGCCAATTTTATGCAATTTTTGACATCTTTTAAATTGCATATCTAGTCTATCAAAAGTTCAATCGTAGTGTAATTTTCAGCATGGGTAAAATTTTTGCCCCTCTTTCAAATCAAATCCAATCAAATCAAATCAAATCAAATCAAATATGCTTTATTGCCACAGAAAAATTTAAATACATTTTATGGACAAAACAAATACAAATGCAAAATGCTAGAGTAAAGACAATACAAAACATGATGATAGTATACATTACGGATGGAGCTTTCCATTTTTTCTAAAACCACTTTGAGAAACCGTCAAATTTGGTTTTTTTTTCTTTCAGTTTTCTGTTATTTTTTCAATAGAACACCCTGTATGTAAGAATTCTAATCATTGTTCGTATCTCGTACGATCATTCTGATAAAAGGTTTATTGGGTTTATAACTTATAGTAAAGGAATGGGAGGCGATCAAAGTTGCAAAAAGACTCAAAGTTGGGCCATTTTTTGAGCGAAATAAAAAAAAGTATCGAAAAGCCAACTGACCCTGAAAACATTACATATCTTTGAACACAATAATCACATACACTTTGGATAAAATTATTTGTTATGATACAGGGTGGTCAAGTTTTGCAAACACGAACTGAACACATCTTTTTTCAGATGGAACACCCTGTATATTATATTTCCATCTTAAAGGTAACATCATCAGCTTTACAAAAATACAACACATCATACTTTTCTGTTCAATAGTTTTTTCACCCGCGAATATGAAGTTTCCCCATTTTACTTCAAAATCTTACCCAGTTTATAAAACTATAGGTGGTCATGTATAAAGCCATGACAACATCAGGAATTAAACAAAATATCGACAAACTTATCAAAAAGCCGATCTCAATCTCACGATACATGTCCAAAGAAAAATTAGAAAAAATTATTGATCAGAAAGTTATGATGCATGGTGTTTTCTGAAAGCTAATGATGTTATCTTTAATATGTGAATATAATATATCGTAGGGTGTTCTATTTTAAGAAAGTCTTGTTTGAAAAACCTAACCACCCTGTAAAAAAAGAAATAATTTTAATAAAAGTTTATGTAATTAGTGTGTTCGAGGATAAGTACTTAATGTCTTATGGGTCAGTTGGTTTTTCGATACTTTTTTCTATTTCGCTTAAAAAATGGCCAAAGAATGAGTCCATTTTCAGTTTTGATAGCCTCTAATTCCTTTATTATAAGTTTTAGACCCTACAATCCGCAAATTAGAATGATCGTACGAGATAGGAGAAGAGTTTAAAATGTTCACAGGGTGTTCTATTGAAAAAAATCAAGTTCAGTTTTCCACAAACTTTCTGGGACACCCTGTACTATGGCTATATTTTTAAAACATATCCTTTTCAACGAACTATATAATATACAAACAAAATCATCCAAATTCCTCACCATTTTCCCACAATCGTCCACCCTATCTTGGTTGCACCACCCTGTATATCTACCGAACTTAATACTTGAATAGCTTTCGGGAAAATAATATTTTAACAAAATAAAACAAATGTAACGATTTTTGTTGCGATTTTCTACAGTTTGCAACAAAAAAAAATCGATTTAATTTCTCTCTCAAGTCCCCTATTACATTCCTGATAACTTTTCTTTGATACTTTTTCTCTAAAATCAATGATAAAAATCTACAGGGTGATTTCTCAATATGACATAAAATTAATTGAGAATATGATTCTAAATAACTTTGGTTCCATGATGATTTATCGTAAGCTTAGTAGCAACGGAGAAAAACTCGTAGCGCCCTTATTTCCAAGATGTCGGGATAAGCTCACATGCCATTTTGTTGTTAAGCTATTGAGTATCCCCTCCACAAATTGAAAAAAAAACTCGCGTATTTTCCGAAATTCTCAGATGCATTTACTGTACTAGTATGCGACACTTAACTGTAGTAGATGTCAATACTAGTGAATCTCAATTATTATTATTTTATTGGGTCAGATATGAGGGCAATGCCGCAAATGTCTAAAATATTTATGTTCATTAGTGCCAGACGAACTAGTGATGTAGAATACGTAGATTGGAAATTATTATTTCAGTACACGTTGGCGAATGAACCAACAAGATACAAATGAAGTATTATTCGGATGATAAAATTATTATTACAATCAAACGCAGTCAGTAATCTATTGTATTGGTTGATGAACTTGGTACACTTCAACTTCAATAGAATTTGTGCAGAAATTACAGAATTATGTGATTGTGATACCTGCTTATCAATGTATAATATAATGCAACTCGCCCAGTCGCCCTAGATATGACTAAAAAGTATAGTATTTTTGAAGTCAATTAAAACAGCAAAGAAAACCGTCTCCTCGGCATAGTACGATAGACCAAACAAAATATGAAAGATTTGACGTGCCGCCTAATATTATAAAATGATAACTGACCAATACCAGAGAACGCTCGAGAAAAATTTTTATTAGTTATTTTTTGAGTTTAAAAATACTTTACCTATTTGCAGCATGTTATTAAAACTATAACTGATTTTCGTTTCTATGATAACTATATTGTGTACCTAGTTCAAATCGAACTTGATATCCATGTTTTAACTGTTCGGCCATTCAGATGAATAATAGGTTGGGTCTAAAAAGCCCCCCACTTGGTGACGTTCCTATCGCGATGATCTTTGACGTATTATTTATTATCAAGTTTCTTTATGAAACTATTTTTTTGCAAATTATTGTCTATAAAAAACTCACTGCTTGAC
This sequence comes from Orchestes rusci, assembly GCA_958502075.1. Lineage (NCBI taxonomy): Eukaryota > Metazoa > Arthropoda > Insecta > Coleoptera > Curculionidae > Orchestes > Orchestes rusci. Next base: position 59,514,301 of record OY293305.1, on the reverse strand, counting down.
AAGGACATCCATTTTATACTTTGATGTACAGATTTAGAATCTGCTAGTTCTGCATCCATCATTTGTGATGAATTTCCCTAAAGAATTATTAGTTCAGTCGTATATTTCCTTGGATCTCTCTTCTCTGAATTTCTCTGAATTTTTCTTCGGGATGGAGTTCCATTTGAATGTTTAAAATGGGAAATAGGTCCAAATCTCCAATTAAAAATCAATATATTAAATCCTACGCGTTTCAGGCATACAATCCCATTTTCAAGGATCTTTGATCATACATCTAATGATAATATTTCCTTATCAAAAATGATCTTCATTACATTAATCCTACATGAAATCCATCTCGACCAAGTTTTGAAAACATCTTTTCAATAACAGTTCTGATACCTTATTTTTCCAAATCTACTATTTTTTTCAGAACATTCATCAAAAATAATAAATTCAAACAACAGGTACATTGAATATCTATCTATCGACTCTTTGAACGGGCAAATCTATAGCAACATGGAAAAATCCGTATCGTTGGCAACGCAGCTACACAGATAAATATGTTCATATCATACAGTTGATCGAACCTCAGAAAACGACGGAAGCTGCAGAAAACGACATAAGCCATGATGCGTTCTCATGGTCACCAAAAAAAAAACACAAGCGTCACGTGACACACGCTCCAGTTCAATTCAGTTTCCCGCCATACTTCGGCCAACACAACCTATTTCAAGGCGGTGAGCTTTGGCTCGTACTTTTACTTTTGTAGTATTCTTCTGCTGGTACCAGCGGTACATAAACTATGGAATGTAGAATTTTTTTGTTTGAAAAAAAAAGCCTTTGAGTTGAAAAATATTGGTTTGTTTAATTATTGGTTTTTGGTTAAGTGGCACAGCATGATATTATGATACATTTATTTATGAGCTTAAAGGTCGAAGAAAAAAGGAATTGTATGGTTTTTCTTAAAGTTTTGTGCTATTGAGTCAAATATTTCTTAAACTGTCAAATGTCAAAATTATTGACATGACTCCCTTTTTTCAATGGCATACCCCATATATCATCAGATATTCAAAATAGGCATCTTTTTCATGATCACGAAAATATAGCACACATGCCCTTTCCATCCAATTGTTAAGCGTAAATTGGTATAAATATGATTAAAATTGTGATTTTCAGCATGAAGATACACGAGTTTATTCATTTGTTTCCAATAATTGTCATGGTTGCACTCGAATTGTTAAATGTTTCACGTGAATACACTGTTTCCTTACAGTAAGTTGGTAAAAATGAAAATACTTGATTTGAGTAGTTCATCGAAATGCTGTATTTACAAAGCAGAAAATCTAAATCTTCGTAATTATGAAGAACAAGAACCATAACAATTGTTGGAAACAAAATACAACAGGCCTGTAAATCAAAATGTGGATCAGATTTATACCAATTGACTCTAAACTATTGAATAGAAAGGGCATGTGTGCTATACAGGGTGTCCCTGAAACGACTGTACAAAGTTTAACCACAAATTCTTCAACCAAAAATAAAGCGATCCAGGCAAACTTACCTATATCCAAAAATGCGTCGTAAAGCCTACAGAGGGCGTCAAAGATCCAAAATTTGCAATCATGACTGTTATTTACACGACCGCAAGTCTTGACATCATTCGTAGCACGCGTATGCGATCGTCTGCGAAGGGGATTTTTACGAATGGTTCAAGCGAACCATATTCTTGGCCGACCTTCGAGATAGAACGTTCGCAAGTTCACATTTACGAGTGCGGCTAGATTCATTGCAATAATTATTTTCGTGTCAATAAAGTGTCAATGTCAAGTCAAGCTGAGAATAACATTTGTTTATTTGTTTGCATGACGTTGATGCTAGACCTAGACAAAATGGGGCTTTTTCACCCCCAACCACCTCAGTATGACGCACACCCCTAACATAAACATTTTAAAATTTTTGAACTCTGAATTATTTGGCGTCAAAAGTTTATGCAGAGGTTCCAAATTTTGATATTTCAGTGTAAGCGGTTTCGCGAATATTGAGGAAGGCCCGTCTTTGGAATGCCGATGCATCGATGTGAAAAATTACAATTTTGTCAAGAACTACTAGCTTTATCTTTGTGAACTGAGTATAACTTTCTTACCTTAAAATCCTTCTATTCTTAAATCTGTATGTTGAAAAAAGTATACATTGAAATTTTGAGTTCAAATTCTGATTCAGCATTGAAGGTTCATGCGATGTATTAAATCGCATGATTTTTGTCTAAACGATTTCTGAAAAATTGTCTCAGGGTGCCCTATTTGAAGGGACTTGAATCGCATTTTTTGAAAAATGTTTATGGGAACTTTTTTTCTTGAAAATACCTCAGAAATGACCCGACGAATTTTTTGCCTGTGTCTAGCGTAGCAACCCATTTTTCTGGTGACAATTTTATGTGCTTACTGATCATTCTTCTCCACCTCTATTTTTGACAGTGGTCAAAGTGATATTTAAAAGCTAAATTCCTTTTGATGGTATTTTGAGTGCAGAATGCAGAAGATGGGCTCTTATGCTGCCAATGTGCGTTGTAATGATGAGCCAGATACCCATTTTACTGATTATGGTGAGTGGTCTCACAGAGTTACCTTACCTAATTTAATATTACGCGTTATTAACTAATTAAGAGAAATCCTATTGTGTTTCTATTCTGCAGCCACTTCTGGCGAACTATGGTGAGAAAATCTTACCAGCGGTCTAAAGAGTTTGATTCTTGAGCTATCATGAATTAGGTTGAAATGATCTGCCGCCGCCCCTTTTTCCGAGTGATGGAGATTGAGGAATGACTCACCATCAGTAGTCTAGAGAGTTTCACACACTTAAATGATCTGCTACAGCTCACTGTTCCTATAGCGTAGTTTAAGTACATTGGTATGAAATATAATCATACTTGTGGTATGGGAGTTTGGTTCTTGTGAATGAAGTGATCTCGAGTTATGAGTATCTAGTTAAATAATCATTCATAGGGCTTCATCGACTTGCCACGGCTCTATTTGAGGCGATTGCGTTAGAGACTAAACATATAACGCGTAGGTTTCACATATTGGCATGACGTAATTAGCTGTGAGTTGATATTAAAATGGATTAAAGAAGAAAGCTATTTGTGACAAGTTATATGGTTGTCCTGCAGCCAAGGGACGCCTTGGGGGACGCTCCATATTGTTGTTCATTTTTGGGATTATGTGTAGAATACTACATCAATTTTTGTGTGGTGGTCAACCATTGATCAAATATAATATAATGGAAGGTCTGTATTTCACTTGCATTGTATTCGGAGGTTGATTATTGCATTTATCCCTGGCATTGTACAGTAGTATAGATTTTACAATTGGTGTATTTCTCTTATTTTGATCTCAGTTTGACCCATATTAAAATATCTTAAACGTGACAAATACCTTAAAGTATGTTAACATCAATAAGGAAGGTGACTCAGCCTACTTTTTAATTCCAGGTGCGTTTGTTCTGGCCAAGAGTGAAGCTGAGCTCGGTGAATCAGTCAATGATTTATTTGTTATTGTTACAAATAAATCCTGACAATTGTTTGAAGTGAATTTTAATCTACACTGGTAAGTACCCTGTAAACTCAAGATTTTCAATGTTTGCAAAGAACTCCAATCAACATGATCTCGAATAATAAATTTTCTAACCACAAATATGTCTTGCGAACACTATGCTGTATGATGCGAGCGAGAAAACCCGCTTGTTGTCAAATTCAAATACTCGTTCATGAGACAAGTTCTCAAGAATGACATGCGAACGATGTCGATAGTGGCACGAGTGATCTTGAGCGATACGATCCGTCAAGAATTGGGCAGGACCGCAATTCTTGACATCATTCGCATGCACGCGTATGCGATCTTCTACGAAGGGGATTTTCACGAATGGTGCAAACGAATCATATTCTTGACCGGCCTTCGAACTAAAACGTTCGCAAGTTCACAATTACGAGTGCAGCTAGATACATTGCAATCATTTTCGTGTCAATCAATTGTGAATGAGTCAGCTGATAAAAACATTTGTTTATTTGTTTGCATGACGTTGATGCTAGACCTACAGAGAATGAGGCTTTTTTACCCCCAACCACATCAGTAATGACGCACCCCTGATAAAAAATTTGAAACTTTTGAGCTCTGGATTATTTGGCAACAAAAGTTTTTGAAGAGGTACCAAATTTCGATATTTCTGTTTGAGGAAGGCCCGTCTTTGGGGTGCCGATGCATCGATGCAACAAATTACAATTTTGTCGAGAACTACTACCTTTATTATCTATGTGAACTGAGTATACCTTTTTCACCTTAAAATCCTTCAGGGATTCTATTCTAAAATCTGAAGGTTGAAAAAGCATGCATTAAAATTTTGAGTTCAAATTCTGATTCAGCATTGAAAGCTCATGCGATGTATTCAATCGCATGTTTTTTGTATGAACAATTTCTGAAATATGGAAGAAGACCGTCTTAGGGTGCTCTATTTGAAGGGGCGTATCTATCTATCTACCTCGAATCGCATTTTTCCAAAAATGTTGATGAAATTACCTCAGAAATTACATCACGAATCATTCACCTGTGTTTAGAAAATACCCTGTAAACTCAAGATGTTCAATGTTTGGAAAAAGCTCCAATCAACATGATCTCGAGTTCAGCAAACGCTGAAAAAAAAATTTTCTAACCACAAATAAGTCTTGCGAACACTATGCTGTACGATGCGAGCGAGAAAACCCGCTCGTTGTCAAATTCGAGTACTCGTTCATGAGACGAGTTCACAAGAATGACATGCGAACGATTTCGATAGCGGCCCGACTGATCTTGAGCGATACGATCGGTCAAGAATCGGGCCCCAGGGGGTCAATCCTTGACCCTTCGCAAATTTGAAACGCATATGCAAAAATGCGATCACCATATTATTTAAAATGCTTAACGCACAATTGCGTTTACGCTTTGATTTGGGAATGCTCAAGAATTGCTCTCCTGGCCCCTTATTCTTGAATGTCTGTGACGGGAGCACTCCCGGAAATGTTCCCAGAAATCATCCTTTTTATTTCCATCCACTCTTCAGTGTCTTCAACATCTTCTACATCATAATATGATTGAAATCATCTACATCCTCATATAAACAGCACACAAAAACGACTTCAACAACAAAATTTGGTAATCGGATTGTGAGGTCACGCCCAAAAGTTCTTCTCCCAGATATTCAAGAATACGGGTTCTGGGCGCTGCCGCGTTGTTTACAAATATGCGACGAGCAGAAATAAACGCACGTTTTATGAAGTGAAGTACTGAGTGAACACACTAGACTGAATAAACTATAAGGCCGTATTCTTTCCATGAATGATTGCAATACCGACGGTCAATCTTTTTTTTAGGTGATTATTGTCTATGACATTTCAAAAATATGAAAGAACGAATCCAATTACATATTATTGAGTCTCAGACATTTGTGGTGGGTTGAGATACAGCGTGGCGCATTAGTGTGTGGAAGTCCATTTTCCCCCTTATCAAAAGAGATAGGAAAAATGTTTCAAGACAAAACTTATAGGGTTCCAGCAGGGTCACAATTTAAAAATATTACTGTTTATACAGGGTGTTCTGGGTCTAGGAAACCGTGGCCTCAAAAAGACACTTTTTTAAATAGCAACCCCAACTTTTGGTTAGAGATCTGGATTCAGCGTAATACAGGGTGTTTCCTAAAGATTGGTAAAAAATTCGTTGTGTGATTCCTGGGATATTTTCATGAAAAAAAGTTCCTATAAACATTTGCCGAAAAATGCTTCCCAAGGGAGCTACGCCCCTTTAAATAGGGCACCCCGAAGACGGTTTTTCCTCAATATTTCCGAAACCTTACATACAAAAATCATGAAATTTGGTACATCATACAAACTTTTAATGCTGAATGAGAATTTGAGCTCAGAATTTCAAAATTTTAATCTGGGGCGTACCATACTGGCGGGGTTAAAGGTTAAAAGAAAATTGGATTCTTTTAACCTTTAACCCCGCCAGTATGGTACGCCCCTGATTAAAATTTTGAAATTCTGAGCTCAAATTCTCATTCAGCATTAAAAGTTTGTATGATGTACCAAATTTCATGATTTTTGTATGTAAGGTTTCGGAAATATTGAGGAAAAACCGTCTTCGGGGTGCCCTATTTAAAGGGGCGTAGCTCCCTTAGGAAGCATTTTTCGGCAAATGTTTATAGGAACTTTTTTTCATGAAAATACCCCAGGAATCACACAACGAATTTTTTACCAATCTTTAGGAAACACCCTGTATACTACGTATACAGTGGTTTTATTTGCCAGAACGTGCAGTGCTGTCAGGCTATCGAGGATTTACTAAAATTTAGAAAAAAAAACATTATGTTGGTAGATTAGCTACAAAAACAAAGGATTTGGAATTGAATCTTGCAAATCTGCTTATTTTTCGATGTTAGAGGCAAGGTAATTGATTTTTGAAAAAATGTTCGCTTTAATTCATACAGGGTGTTTTCTTCAGCGATCCCAACTTGGCGAATTTAGAGACAAAGAAACTCGAAGTTTCCAAATGGAACACCCTGTGTGCAGTTATCTAGTGTTATTAGGCAGTCAAAACACTGCAACTTTGCCATTAGAACACATCTCGTAAAATGTATCTTTATCTTGCAATCTTTGATTATGTCAAAATAGTACCCCCATGGTAGAAAGAAACAAGGTATGCCAACGCGCATCTAATTGTGACGTTATTCGCTACAAAAATACAGTGTTGCCATATCGGCGATTTATCCCAAATGGGCTTCTTTCAGAAACAATAATTTACGTCAAAATTTCGAGAAAAATCGCAAAGCGGTACTTGTATTACTTTCTTTGATTTGAGAGGCTATTATTCCAATATCTTTTTTGCCAAAAATCAAATATATGTTTTTAATTAACCTATATTTCAATTGGGAGGTGTGAAGTATCATTTGCAAGTTGGCAACGTTGATTGGGCATCTTGTCAGATGTCGATTTACTGACATATGAGGAACGAGGCTACACAAAGTCAATCCAATCATTTTTATTTGAAATTTGATCAATTTGAATATTTAAAGGAATAATTCGTCTTATCTCTTAATGCTTCGTTCGTGATTTGTTACCTGCGGTCACTCAAATCTGGTTTTTGATTGCTTGATATCAAACTTCAACGAAGATGGGAAAGTTGGGGAAATATAGCAAATGCAGCAAATGGCATAAAAATGAATGAAGACAAGAAGTCATTTTTCAAGGTATGTTTTGTGATTATGTATTTATAAGTATTCATCCATAGTATTCATAAATGGGATTATAATCGCAGCTTATGAAACAACTTATGTGTTATGCTATTAATCATAAAGTGTCAGGTTTCTATGTTACCATGGATACTATGAACAAAATTTTAGCGTATGTCGATGCGCAATAAAAGCCAATTTTTTCTCGAGAATCTACATACCTTGTTTCTTTCTACCATGAGTACCCCTTAATTGGATTTCGAGATGACAAATTCGAACGTGTTAATGGATCGTTGCTATGGCGGGAGAATCCGATTCAATTACCATGACAACCAGCATCACCAAGTATTGATATTTTGAGTGAAATCTCGTCAAAATTCATGTTGTAGTAACAATTCAAAATTTCGCAAAAATAAACTTTCCCAAAAATGATCTTATTGATATGGTATTCATACTTGGAGAAAGTCATCGAAACTGTCTCTTAGCAACCAGACTCTATAAAGAAGATTTTCCTCAAAGGAGACAGCCCAGAAAGGACGTCTTTGAAAATATTTTGGATAGATTTAATCGAACTGGGAATGTTGATTATGAAAAGCATGAACGAACAAAAACAGCCATCTCGGAAGATAATCAGCTCAAGGTTCTTCTTAAGGTTGTTGAGAAACCCCACATTTCGCAGCGAGAGATTGAAAATAAATGTGATGTTTTCCGGCAAACGACTCAAAGGATTTTGAAAAATCATCAACTGCACCCATACCACATTCTGCTTATGCAGGAGCTACATGATCAAGATCATGTCTCTAGACAAACATTTTGTGAATGGGCCCAGGAACAATTACGACGGGACAGGCGATTTTTTGAATACGTGCTATTTGCAGATGAAGCCACCTTTCATAAGAACGGCTGCGTCAACCGTCATAATTTTCACTACTATTCAACAGAAAATCCACACTGTGTACAGATCAATTCACAAATCAGATGGTCGTTGAACGTTTGGGAAGGTGTGATGGGATCTTTCGTCATTGGTCCCTACTTTTTTTATCAACGTGTGACCGGATAAGTATGTCAGCAATTTCTGCAGAATGAGTTACCACGACTTATGAAATGTTTGCCAAATTACATCAAGAACAGGATGTGGTATCTACATGATGGAGCTCCGGTTCAAAATACCGCTCCGGTACATTAACAGTTGGATCAAGTGTTTCCCAACAGGTGGATCGAAAGGGGTGGTTCAGTCCAGTGGCCTCCTCCGTCTCCCGGTATAACTAGAGCTGATGTTTTTTTGTGGGGCTACATCAAAGATCAAGTCTACCGTGTTCCTCCCACGACTCGAGATGATATGAAAGATCGAATAAGGGAAGCATTCCAGGATATAAACAATAATGACAACATGCTAGTTGAAGTTGGTCGATCATTTGAAAACCGTGTACAGGCCTGCATTCAAAATAATCGCGGTCATTTTGAACATTTGGTCTAGTTCCGTAGTTCGTTTTGTTGATTCTGTTTATGATAAGAATTGTACCATTTCGATTATACCATAATGGATATTCAACTCGATTTTAAATAAAGATCTTCAACCTCTTTTGTTTTCAGTCATTGTTCTGTTAGAGAATGAACCAGGAATCCCAATTAGGTACTATTTCGACATAATCAAAGATTGCGAGTAAGACACATTTCATGAAGTGTATTGTAATAGAAAATTTGCAGGGTTTTGAGTGCTTAACAGAACTAGATTACAGCACACATGGTGTTCTATTTGAAAAAATTGAGTTTCTTCCTCTCTAAAGTCGGCCTGCAGTAGAAAACACCCTCTATAAATTATAGCGATACTTTTTTCAAAAATCAATTACTCTGACTCTTATTCATTGAAAAATACGCATATTTGCAAGATTCAATGTCAAATCGTTTATTTTTGTAGATAATTCACCAACATAATGTTTTTCCCCAAATTTTAGTAAATCCTTGATAGCCTGACAACACTGCACGTTCTGGCAAATAAAACCACTGTATCATAAGTAGAATATTACGCTGAATCCAAATCTCCAATCAGAAGTTGGGGTTGCCATTTAAAAACAGTGTATTTTTTGATGCCACGGTTTCCTAGAACACTCTGTATACACAGTAATATTTTTCAATTGTGACCCTGCTGAAACCCTATAAGTTTTGTCTTGAAATTTTTTCCCTATCTCCTTTGACAAGGAAGAAAATGGACTTCCACGCACCAATGCGCCACCCTGTACATCGACAAGATTTGTTGTTTAATAAAACTCAAAATGGTTCCCTATTTTCAAAGATTTTTAGATAAATCAGTCCTCTTGACATTTTTGTTAAGATACATCATACATCAAGAACAATACCTGTGAATTTGATAGATTCCGCCTCTGAGTCATTGCTTCCCGAAAATGATCGACAGTCTCTTGAAGTCACTCCCTGCCTGCCATCATATCCATACCATGATAATAGCTCATTCATTGTGGAGTCTGCAAATGACTAAAATAAAAAGAATATCTATTAGCTGGAGTCTTACATCTCTTTTTTTATCTTCAAACAATGGCGACATTTATTGTCAAAACGAGTTCATATCAACTCTACAGAGGACTCAGGTTCAATTATTTTGGAAACTCATTATTTTGATCTGAAACACAACAGCGAAGTTCAAAAACAATTATTATCCTCGAAATTATCGCATATTTTCTGAATCAATCTTCATTTAGCTAAAACAAACTGTTCAAATGTTGACGAGATGAAATAACGTAGGTATTATAAAAACCGGACATTTTGCGGAGTTTTGCCGTAAGTATATTCACATACATGATGGTGCGCTATTACAAAAAGAAGGGCCCACGCATGTTTATCCCCCAATCATCCGCTTGATCAATCAATTAAGATCTGTCTACAAAAGAATAAAGTGCCAGGAAATCATAACAAATAAAAATGTTCCTGCTATACACAGGGTGTTTCCTAGTTTCGAACGAGTTTGAGGGCGTACTCCTGTGCTTATTTTATGAAATAAAAGTTCATGGGTCCGGAATTGCATTGTTTTTGCGATATTGGGTGTTGAACCATTGAAAACACGGTTTCTCACAAATGTTACAAATATATCCTTGAACCAACTTTTTTGAGATTTTGTAGATTTATGTTTAGTAACAAAAGCCTACTTAAGCTCTAGTTAGGTAAAAATTATAAAAACCATGTTTACAAGGACTTTCTTTCATGAAATCAGCTTAGGAATACGCCTTCAAATTTAATGGACGCAATCAGGAAACATCCTGTATATCTTGAAAACAATGCTTTTCCTGATCCGGACCCATAATGATTTTTTAACTCACTTTTAGAGAGCGCCACTTATATGTCTTTCTACTCTTTCGAACAATCACAAGTTTTTGGTACGACCCAGTATCACATTTTTGTTTAAAGTAAAAACGAGCAACCGTTTTCGAGGTATTTGGATTTGAAAAAAAATCGACGCATGTGAGTTGTTTATCAAATAGGTACCTACACATAAAGTAGTTCAGTCTGTTGAGAACAGTTACAATGTTACTTAATAACGATGCCAATAGCAAACGTCATAAGAATAAAAACAGGTATTTGCAGCATGATGGTTCACGTATAAGAGATTTTTAAACCAAACCAAAACTTTCCAAACCGATGGATTGGTCGGGTGGTCCATTTAATTGGCCACCTATATCGCCAGGCCGCAATCTCTTAGACTATTGCCTTTGGGGGTGGCTCAAATCAGTGGTATTCCACTAAAGTAAATACAAAAAGAAGCATTACTGGATCGGATAACAAACTCTAATAGTTTTTTTTTTAAATCCAGATATCTCGAAAACCGTTTCTCGAGCAACTTTTATCAGGTAAATAATCTAAAATCTTCAATTTACAATTTACTAAATTGGTAGGTGCCAAATCATACGTCAATCGTTTCAGAGTAGAGTTAGAGTGGCCTTTGCTACCACACTGAACATACTCATACTCATATCCATTTTCTTGCTGATGGTGTTTAATCATGGCATTTTAACATACAATCTCTCCTAATTTAAAAATATTGCTCGTCTATCACCCTAGTTCCTTGACCTGAATCGAATTAACTGACATTTTTGGTCACCCTAGTTTGATGTAAAATTGTCCTATACGTCTTCCTGTATAGGAAGGTAAAGTCAAAAATAATAGAGCCTATCATAGAGGAAGCGAAAATATTGTTTCTAATTCGTACCAAATGTTTTGATATTGGGCTTCGTTATGGAGTCATTCTCCTTGAAAGTGCGAAAAATATTTTTGATTCTAATATATTCATGCCTGTACGACTGATCCTGTTCAAAACTGGTACATGGATTTTTTTTTAAGTGGAAAATGAGAATCTAGTGTCTATCTTGTTACACCTGATAGGGGACGCCACAGGCCGGCCGTTTTATTTGCCTATCTATTAGGCACTAACTTTTTTCTGCGTAACAGTAGAGTAATTCTCATTGCAAAGTATGATTCTCCTATGCTTTTTAAATAAAAAAGAGGTATACTTGATTCATTTTGTTGAATCGCTGCGTTTTTGAGAAATTCCGGTTTCAATACACGCGAATTTTATTCAGCGTGGACAATAATCAATGCGTCATATTATGAGTGTAGATTACAGACGTCAAAATATCTCGATTTAGGTGAATTGACCTTGATACCAAAATCGATAATAACCGAGATACAATCGGTTCTGTTCTAGCAGGTTGAGTACGTCGGAGTCATACCATATGGGTCGCAGCTGTCCAAACTCATTCAAGAAACACGTAAGGTCGAATGATTTCGTACAGTACCACAATACGGCGGACAGTTCTAGAGCAACTTTACGATCCAGGAGAACATCAGCAGTACCTACCCAGCTTACTTCCCAAATCCTTAGCCGCTCGTCTACAGTCAGCATAGGAACACAGATACTGAATTCCAGCTCAGTGACAAAGTGTCATTTTTTCGGACGAAATCAGATTTGGTTTAGCTGGTGATGGTCAGGGCCAGGGCCACAAGAAAAACTATCTTTTGTCAGATAAGAAACTCCATACCAAGGACGATCCGTAATGTTTTGTAGAGGCATAAAGCACAGTCTTCGTACGAAACTTTCAGTTTTTTTTCCAGACACTATAAAAGGGAATAAATGTTCGAAACATTATTGAGCCCATTATTTATCGTCTCCGAAATAAAATTGTAGATAATTTCATTTTCATAAATGACAACGCTAGGCTCCATCGCACAAGAAGGGTACAAAATGCGCAAAATGACATTTCGTTGGGCAAGCAATTTCAATATGAGATAAAATTAATCTCTCCATCACACTCCAGGAACTCGCACTCGCGATCCAAGAAGAATGGAACATTCCAATGGATAACATACACGCTCTCATTATTTCTGTACACAGATGATTCAACACCTTACCACAAAAAGGAGGAAGACACACCTACCATTCATGATTTTTGTTTCAATTATCTCTAAAGAGAGAAAAATGTTCGTTTGTATTTTTTGAGATAAAACTAAATTACTGACTATCCATATTATATGTATAGTTTCCTAGAATAATTGTGGTTCGCAACCAAGAAGTGACAATGTTTGCTTAGGCTACGCATAATCGATAGGTAAAACAAGTGTAACGAGTTTAGTTTCTGCAGGTAGAGTAGTTTGAGAGTTTCAGTCTTCCTTCATTCTAAGCGCGTCTTGTAATAATTCGGTTCGGTTAACTTAACTCCATAACGAAGTGGATACTATCCATCGTAGAGGCTTGCGGTAAAGAAATTATAGCTATAATGGCCAAGAGAAAAACCTGGAAAATATTTTCAAGTTTCTGAAATGGACGATAGGGGGCTTAACTGCTCACTTGAGTCAAAAAAGAGATTTTTCTGTGAATTCCGCCATATTAACCTGATCTTTCGATGTCAAAGTCGATGATAATCTGTTTGAAGAGTTTCTCAGATACAGTACCTCGCATTCTTATTTGTCCACCCTGTACATGGCACTACATGGGGATATTGCAAACGGTAGAAGATGCGACTTTGCTCAAAGGGTAGAAAAGTACAGTATGCCCAAAAATATTCTACCTCTGTTTTATTTTGAATCGATACCGTTATGTTGATACAGGGTGAAAAAGAAAAACCACAAAATTGTTGTTATTATAAGAGCTAACACTTGCAAATTTTCAGGACATGGCTTAGGATACGAGGATTCTAAAAACGGCGTCAAAAAACTGAAGGCCTTTACTATGTTGCGTGGAGTGTGTGCTCAATCCTTTTTCCTGAACTACATGTTTTATTTGGTCATTGAATTATTTCACATCTAGTCATGATGCAGGTAGGAGGTAGGTGCGTATACTTGTATCACTTTTGTTGCTGTTTTTCTACTAGCTATGAAAATGACAAGTTAAAATTGACATTTGATATAGAATATTTATTGCTAAAAAACTGTGGCGTACCTTTTTTTTAAATACCTACAACACACACATGTTCTACAAGTCCGGCCCTGAAATGTTAAATCTGCTCTAATATCTTAAAAAGTTTCATCAATACGTATAATATAATAAAGTATCAAGAATGGTATATTATTCTGTGCTTTTACAATTTAGAAACGTAGATATGTGTAATATATAACGGACTAAAAGGGGTACAAAATGTGTAACTGAAAACGAAATAAAATTAATACATTATCAAGAAAATCGAAAAGATCCATACTTTGGATTAGATTGAATAGTCTAACAAGCATTGCAAATTTCAAGTTCGAATGGGCCGGCCAATCCAGTGCATAAAACCCACAATAATATTTTGAAAATATCCAGGAAAAGCTCTTGTCTGGGGCAAGCAAAGTTCTACGGTCATTAATAACAGCAATAGGAAATGCACGGTATTTGAGATGAGACGCCGACTAACACTTTTTTTAACATGTTTTAATCTACGAGTAGTTGATATTTCATTGCATTTACTTTTCACAGAATCTTCATTCGATCTACCATATTTCTGTATGTTGTAATTCAATGGCGCGGAATGAAATCCTACTGAAGCGACTTTTTGGTTACTTCTTCACATGTTTCCATCCCTTTGTCACATGAACTATAGTATATATAATGAGAGATCGGAATTGATTGCTCTGTAGATTAAACAAGCATGGGATAAGGTACCGGGCCTTAATTACTAGTAGAAACATTTTGTAAACGAACACCCGATAAAGGATAAAGACTCTGCTTTCAACTCGCTGTTATTTCCTTCGTCTCATCTCTCACCACCCTTTGGCTCTAACGAAGTATTCGATTTCCGAGTTTCGCCTACATCCCATATGATATTTCTGTATACAAAATTTCATATCAATTTGCGATTATTAACGAATTGGACTAATCGAATTCAGATAATAGATATGCGGAAAAAGCTCGACTGAAATTGGGCATCACCATTTAAAACCTACAATATACCACGGTAGGTAAAGCTACAGTAGATATTGTTAGTCAATAATGCTTTTTTGTCATCGCTGGCAAAAGTGTTGTCTGAAGTTCGATTTCCTTCTGCTACTTTCCTCCCTGACAATTTTTCATTTTCATGCATTTCAATTCTGCCATATCACTTTTGTGGGACATTTTTTGCAAACTTACCAAAGATTCATCTTTTGTTCGAAGGTGGTACACGATATGGATCATGAACCTGAATTTCAGACATCATCGTCTTTAATTTATCATTGTCTAAGATATACCTGATTAATGGATAATTTGCACATTTTTTGGAAATATAAAAAATATAAGGATTAGTAGGTACTGATGCCATTGATGTTATAAAAATCAACCTACGACCTCTATTAATGTAGTGATCACCGATTAAAGAGCACCAATCAACAACCACTACGTCACAGAATACGTTATCTATCTCAGTCTGGCGTATGGACTGAGATGAGAGAGAGAGAGAGAGAGAGGGTGATTTGGCTCCGCCCTGTTTTCGATCATACTGTGAAATTTGCGTTTTCTTTTTTATTTTTTGGGTATTTCGAAAAAAAAAATTCGCTGATGACTTTCTAATATTGTCTAGAATACGTATCTAAAATTTCAAGTCATTTGAAAAAATCTGCAAATTGTCCATTGAAGCATTTGAAACAAAGATACTTTTTGTTCCCAAAACCAGATCCATTGCATCGATATGTTACTTATATTAGCGGTTCTGATGGTTGGCATTATTTTAAGATCATTGATGACTTAATAATAGTACTTAAAATGTTACACGATATAAAACTAAAAAAACACACAATAATTTCCACAGCTGACTTTTATCTTTGATTCTAGTTTTATATCCATCTGAATCATCATATGATCTTTCCCTCGACATTCCTGATTTTATTACTCACATAATAAGGTTTGTCTGCCGTGACACAATATTAATCCAAAGATAACAATGATTCTTAGTATTCCTATTGTCCACAATGACTGATATAAACATAATGGGTATTGATGAATAATCGAGATTGAAACGTGATGTATGTATGAGTATTGGTAGTGATTAGTAATAAACCTTATCAAAATTACTCAAGATCTATTAAAAATTATGAGTTTTTGAAGAACCGCTGGAAATTCAGTTTTTCTAGATTTAAAGTAATGTCTGGGTAGTTTGCATAAATTTGGGTTTTGGTTTGGTTGCATATAATACAGGATAATTATTATCAAGGAGATTTCTATATAGGGCTGCCAGACATCCCGATTTAGGCGGGAGTCTCCCGATTTCTTACTGTCCCTCCCGCTTCTTAAACAAAGTCATAATACTCCCGATTTTGATGAAGAGCTCCCGAATAATCCCGAATCTATTGATTTTTTCCTAAAATCAGCTTATTTTGGTCTCAGAAATATGTGGTGAGATTTTGTAAAAAACCTTTTTACAGGCAACCTGTCTGTACCATGCGTTGAAAACCTTGATTTGTTCAAGAATAGTGATTTTTGTACTTTATTTTCATATTTTATTTTATTTTTTGTTAAGTTATTGATTAAGAAACCATAAAACTTCATGATATTTCGAGATCTATCTTCTTATCACAATAAAGCCAAGATTTTTTTTGTGACGAACGTCTCAGCAGCCAGGGGCGTAGCCACGGGGGAGGGGGTTTGGGGGTCAGAACCCTCCCTTGATCAGAAAGTATAATTGAAAAACACATTTAAATTTAAATTATGAAATAGTAGCGGTCCTGCAATCTCTTGGAAAATTAATGCATTCCAGCAAAGAGAGGTCATTTAGGAGGCGTAAATGTCAAAACTAAGGACTACTAAGGAGATAGGTATAATATGAAAATGCACATTTTGTGTATTGCTATGCTCACCAATATAACAAGGAACAAGCAATGTCAAGTATAACGAGCGTAATTTTTTTTTATAAATCTGAATGGGATTTCCATTTTTGTTCCTCTGACATAACAGCAGCCTTAAAAGATGTGACAAACGATTCAAACGAATACCAAGATCAGTAGTTAGTAGTTAGCACAAACGCGTTGGAGCACTAATTCGTACTTTAGCAGCCGCCGGAGGTACCCATAAATGTTATGGGTCATGGATTTGAGGGGAAATTGATTAAAAAGGAGGGGAAATTTCTCAACATTTTCCGCCTGCGGCGCGCTTTGCCTGCGGCGCTCTATCTATCCGAACCCAAAACTCCCCTTAGAAATTTTTTGGCTACGCCACACTTTGAAACAATCAAACCACCTACCTCCCGCTTTTTATTTTTATAAATCTGACAGCCCTATTTCTATATTTTTAATGATTTTTTCACAAGTGGTCGGTTTTGCCAAATTTTATAGCGAGACTATCCTTGGTTCAATAAATTAGTGCAAAATTTTCAGAAAGTATGTACATAATAATCAAAAACTGCACAAAAAACATACAATTTTTAACTTTTTTTCAACGTGGAAAATGGGACAACTTTTTCAAAAAAAACATCAGGTCACGTAAACAGATAAATGGATACTTTTTAAATGCACCATTTCTTCTTCAATAACTGATGCAGCATCAATGTTTTATCAAATTATAGGCTGTAGCTATAATTTTTGCCAATACTGTGGATACAGTCCATTTCTTCTCTGTTGTTTGAATTTATGACTAAATATTTCAAATGTGAACATTGAAAATTCGACAACACGGAAATAAACTGCTCATCAAATTGAAGAACACAGCATTTTTTTTGCCCATTCTCAATACGCTGTAGATTTGGGACGAATAAACAGATTTTCTCGGCTGTTTTGAAGGTCGACTTACGTAAATTGGACTGACTTGTATGGAGTGGATTTTGTGAAAGATGAGGTTTTCTATGATATACAGAGTGCAGAAGAAAGTGGTGCAATTTTTAAAATTTCCATGATACGCCCATTTTGCTAAAAACAATTCTTCACTGAATTTATACCTCAAGGGTATAGCTAAGATGAGTACCTCGGGATATATTTGGGATTTTTCGGATAGATCTTCTGAAACAAAAGATGATCATTTTCTGTTCCAATTCGTATTTTGTGATGTTTTTTCAAGACACAACTTCAAAAATTTTAGAATATACGATACTATTGTATTGTCACCATTCAAAACGAAAATGATGATTTGACTAAGGCGGAAATATACAGGGTCCCTCAAAAATACGACAAACAATCTTTTTTTGGTATCGCGAAATTTTTGACTGATATACCTACAAAATATCTTTTCGATAAGAAAGTTTGACATCAGGTTTATCAGGTAATGATTTCGCAATACCAAAGAAAATTCGACACAATAATTATTATTGAGTATCGTTTGCAGTTACAGCAGTTCAAAATTACAGCTCATTGACTATGGGCAAAAAAATTGCTATGTTAATTATTTTGACGAGCAGTTATTTGGTATACCTAGGTGATAAACAGAATCCTTAGAGTTGAATCAATAATCATTGATAAAGTTTCAGGGGAAATTACACTCAGAAAAATGCAAAAAAGTTTATATGAATTTGATTTGAAGCTACGGTTCCGACATACAGGGTATCAAGTTGGTTCTAAAAATCCCTTGTGATGTCAAACGGGTGAAGTGATATCAAAAAAGATAAATACAGGATGTCCCACTTTAAAGTATCCATGCACCCTAAATAACGAGCCCCCGGAAAAAGAGAATGAAAATCGCTCATCGATCCTCGCAACTTGATCGCCTAAGCGTTCAAAATCTTATATGAAAAAATACTTTATTTTGAAGGTCTTTTCACCTTAATAGTTACAACTACCGATTTTGAAGCCTCTGGTGTTTCTGTCTACTTACTAATACTACTGGGAAATTAATCAAAACAGTTATATGCTTTGAACTTGGGTTATGATAATAATAATATGATAATCAAGAGACAGAAGATCTTCAAAATGCGCTACTCAAATTTCTTGTCAAGGCTTTTTTTGCCCGTGAATTCTTAATCTCAATTATCTCAATAACTTCCATCTCAAGTTACAATATCAACAAACATTAAAAAAATCCTGTTATATCGTTAAGATTTTGCACATAATTCACAAAAATTACAACTAAAAATAATAATCTGCGATTTTTTTGTAGATTGTGATTTGTCTAAAATATGATTGCGTTGATTACATATTATCAGAACCAAAAATTTGTAACCTACTGGTACAACTAACATTCCCAAAACACATCAAGATGAAGGGTATAAAGTATCCCGTATTTACGAGGTCTGCTGATAGATATCGCTTGCACGCCATCTGTAACGCGATATCCCCCTATCATTTTACCTGATCGTGTTTCACATCCAAGTTAGGATACCGTGCACTGGCTTTAGCTTTTTGCTATTTTGACGATACGATGTCGGGTTACATAGGTATCATAATAAATTAACAGTCCCTCAATGATTGATCAAATTTTGATTGCCATTTGCCTCTGCAATCAGATATTGTCGATTCAATGAATCTTTCCGTACTCACTTTTAAATTATTTTATTATTATAGATTCAAAGTTGTTGCACTCACCTTCATATTATCATCCGAATCTTTCAGTGAAACTTTTGTGATGGACACCTCATTTATCGGAGCTTTTTTATTTTCCATTAATGCAGAATTTGATCAGATTACTTCTCTGGATGCTATTATACCTATTCATAAGTATCACTACCACTGATCACGAAAACTCAACCAAGTAGACAAATATTTATAAAGGAAAACTTTCTACGCACGATAGACGGAGATGTGAATGGCTCGATCACTGAGCTGCTCAATGTGTTGTGATTATTTTCGTCCAAACTCAGCGGGACCGCTTCTGCTTCCCGCCAGCAGCTTTAAATACACCGCGCAAGTTGAAACGCTAAACTACGCTGCGATTATAATATGCAGAAAGCAACTGAATTATCGTTACGTCTTTTCTGTATCGTTTGATATGGAAATTGGAAGAAATCATCGACCAATAAATTGGAGGGGTCATTGCAGATAAAATTACTATTTTGATTCACCACGTATATTTAAAGTTTTTTTTTATTTATGAAAAAATAAATCCGGTCTGACCAAGAACTATCATGAAACAATTTACTCATTTTTCATATTCACTTTTTGCTCATTTCTGTTAAGTACGTGTCAATTGAAATATTGATGCAATTAGATATGCGAACATGGTATCAAATCCTCAATTTAAATTAACAAAATGTTTAATTTTGATTATTTTTTTAATGTACAGCATTTGAAAATTAAAGATGACTGATCCTATAGAAAATGATCGCAGATGTTTTGTTTCTGGTATACAAGGTATGGACATTGAATTTTCGTTGATGTTCCCTTAAATAGCTTACCCTGAAAAACACAAAATTTATGCACCACATTGAGTATATCTACCTTATCAAGAAATGTATTTGTGCCTGTTAATTTGTCAAACGTTTTTTTCCAAAAACCATCAAGCAGCGTCACACAAAACTTCTCCCTTATATGTTATACGAACATATTTATCTCCCTTGATACGTATGCTTTTTATTGTTTCAAATGGATTTGGAAGAAGTGATATTTTGTAAAAAAAATTGAGGAAAATCTTTTTAGCTCATTTTTTCTCATTCAAGAAGGGTCGGGCAGTTCACTGATGGCGCCAAACAACAGAGGGGTCCCAAAGAGGTGTGCAGTGAGTGGAGGGGAAGAAAAATGACCTTGTTGCTTGGTATGCCTGCCAATATTATTCTTCAGGCCGAAATCAACGCAATAACTCAATGTGCGCACTGCATCCTTGAGAGTGGAATGAACCATAGAACCATACTTGCTCAGATAACACTTGAGCACCGAGGGCTTTTGTGAGGAATTGAGTGAATACTAAGGCAGTCATCAAAAAGGATTTTGCATAAGATCATACAAAACAGCGATAAATTTTTGCTAGGCCACATACAGGTTAATTTTTAATTGAATGCCGATACTCAAGAGTGATAATCCTTGAATGATTTTAAGACAAAAAGTTCATATGGACATAGGTCCGCAAGAGTCTGAATCTCAAGATACCGGGTGTTGAAATTTTAAAAAATAAATCATTTTTTCATAATTACTTTGATAATATTCCAGATATCTTTATGAAATCTGGTACACGTCTTCTATGCATCAATATGCATCTTGTGATGTACAAACAATTTTATTATTTCTACGAGTGGCGGGTTTTCCACTCAATATTTTTGGAGAAAAAACTTCTACGCCACTGCTTCCTTTCAAAATAAAAATTATTTTTGAAATCTTCATTTATTTCTGAGCCAATTATTGTTCAGTTGATTTTTTTTGGTCGCTCAAAAAAATAAAATTCACTCAATTGCATTGACACCCTGCTGTGCCCTTTATAGCATTCCCATGCATAGTATCAAAGTAATATTATAAAAAAAAACATTAAGAAATAAATAAAAATCAACACACTGTATCTTAAAATCTAGGCTCTTGTGGACCTATGTCCATATAAACTTTTTGTCTTAAAATCATTCAAGGATTATCACCCTCAATTATCGGCATCCAATTAATAAACACCCTGTATAGGCATAAAGGGAAACACTGAGGACGAGGCGAAGAAGCTACTTTTTGAAAAGGGCACTCTATGAACAATGCTTCATTTCAGTTGGATGCAATGGGCTCAGGGGGCCTAACATAGATTGGCACAGCCACCAGCTCATCATCATGATCATTAAGTGATTTTTTAAAATTAGAAGTCATAATTTGGGATCATTTCTTGTCCAGTACAATCACCCCAACTGAACTGCTTGTCAAATTGAAGAACATAGCAATGTTTTGTCCATTTTCAATAATATGTAGCTTTAGAACTATTAAACGAAATTGTTCGAGCGTTTTAACGTTTTGAAAGTCAACTTTAGTACAACAAACTGACTTTTGTAGATCTTGTGTTTCCCATGATACTCACAGGGTGCGGAAGGAAGTGATGCAATTTTGAAAAGTGGTCAGATACTGCCATTTTGCTAAACACGATTATGCGTCACCAAAGTGATACCTCAATGCTCAAGGGTATAGCTAAGACTAGCACCTCAGGACGTACTTGTATCTTTCTCATATCTCTTCTGAAACAGAATATGTTCAATTGTTATCCTGATTCGTATTAATTGATATTTTCTTCAGATGCTTACTTGAATACACTTCAAAATTTCAGGATATATGATACTAAAGAAATAGAGCGGGCATGTGCCAAAGATAAGAATGACTTCTACGCAAAATCATGTCAGGCAATAAGAGCACATGCAGAAATTAATCAGCCAAGAGACCTGTTCAAGAAAATCAAATACCTCACAAAAGAATTTAAAGCAAGTGTTGGACAATTGAAGATCGGCACGGACAACTGCAAACCGACGTCAATGAAATCACTGATATTTGAAGACTATACCGCGAAAACTTGTACAAAGATGCAGACAACTCCCCACAATACATTCCACTCTTTGACTTGGACAATGAAGAACCAGACATGTTGAGAAGCGAAGTTGAAGCATCTTTCAAGAAACTGAAACAACACAAAGCTCCAGGTCTAGACCAAGTTACAGCAGAAGTATATATATCTACCCGCTTTCTTCAAGCGACAGAAGACATAGGGGTAGATATATTCCACCAGCTATGTAATAGAATTTGGCACACTAAACAATGGCCTGACGACTGGACGAGATGTTCAATAACAACAATTCAGAAGAAAGGTTCGACCGCCAAATGCGACAATTATCGCACTATAACCCTCATTTCTCATGCTAGTTAAGTCCTTTTGAATATTATCAATGAATGATTGGAAGCTTATATCACTCCACAAATACCTCCAGAGTCCAGAGCAGGCTGGCTTCGTCAAAGAAAGAGGTACACGTGAACAGATTCTCAATATTCGTCAAATAATTGACTCTGTTCCGCTCCAGTCACGAAACTAGCAACAATCAAATAATTGAGAAATCCCGAGAGTTCAATAATTCATCATACTTGTGCTTCATCGATTACTAAAAGGCCTTTGACAAAGTTAAATGGTCACAACTATGGAGAGTAATGGGAGAAATCGGGGTACCACCTCACTTAACATCGCTTGTGATGAGCTTATATGGGAATACGAAAAGCTGTGTTCGAGTTGATGCGACGTACTCCAAGGACTTCCAACCACAACGCGGAGTAAGACAAGGATGCATACTTTTCCTCAATTGTTTAACCTTCACGGAGAATACATAATGAGAAGAGCTTTGGAAAATCGAAACGGGGACATACCAGTCAATGGACATAGAATCAACAACTTGCGCTTTGCTGACGATACTGTTCTTTTGGCAGAGAACGAAACAGAAATACTTCAACTAATAAATGTTGCCGAAACAGAAAGCAGGAAACTCGGTCTAGAGTTGAATATATCAAAAACCAAAATTATGATTGTCGACCGATCTAACAACAACAAACCAGACTTAAGACAAATAGGTCGTTTTGAGGTAGTTGATCAATATATATATTTGGGATCGATGATAACTAACACAGGTACATCAGAGATCGAGATACGCAGAAGGTGTGAAATGACAAAAGTCGCCATGAGGAAGTTATGCAGAATATGGAAAGATAGACATGTATCGATACATTTGAAAAAAAGATTAGTTCAATGCCTTGTTTTTCCAATACTGATGTATGATTGTGAAGCTTAGACCTTGCGGCAGGAAGACAGGGAGAGAATAGACGCCACAGAAATGTTTTGTTGGCGCCGAATGCTTAGAATTTCATGGACGGCACACCGCACCAACATATCAATACTGGAAGAACTTAAGATCCAACAGACAATATCCGTAGCTGTAGCCGTAGCAAAACCGGTTGGTAGATACTGTATGGAAAAATTGATTATTCAGGGAAGAGTGCCAGGTAAACGACCACGAGGTCGATCGCCATCACGTTGGGTAGATCAAATCACACATTTCACGCATAAATTGTTCCACGAATTGGTAGACCAGGCACAGGACCGAGAATCTTGGAAACAATTGATCAACGACACACAGCAGTGACCACCACATTCTGTAAGGAATTAGGACTGAGAGAGAAAAAAAATCATTTTGCTTATTATCAATCAATTATCACTGTGATTAGTTTAGTGTTTGGTTGTGGTTCCACTTCCTGTTCTTTTGTTATTTTTATTATAATTCAACTTCTGTTTTATCAAAATTCTGGAAGGATTCATTATTGTTTGTTCTGTTTCTATGATAACCATGTCCCACTAAATATATAATTATTATTTTATATATAAAATATAAAACGGCTGAGCGGAATGTCAACAAGTATGTCATATTTGAGATAAAAAAATGACATCTTTCATTATGGCTAGAAATAATTGGAGCTTTCCATTTAAAAATAAAAAACTCTTTGTCGCTCCTCCGTTAAGCTTTGAAACCACCGCACATCACAATAATTGATATTTGAACCGCAAAAAACTACCTCATGAAGACAGTATTTACTGTGCGATAAAAAATTAGAAAGTTAAGGGGGGTGTCAGTTTATACGGTGTACCGGGTGATACCGTATACACTGATGTCGTATCTTTTACCGTCTCCAATATTCCCATAAAGTGCCATTTAGTTGAGAGGAGGGACAAACCTCACAAGACAAAATATGTTTGTAATAGATTTTTTCATTTTTTCTAAAAATTTATTAATTTTTATGTAACGTACCTACTAACAAAAATGTATACGCAGGGTGCTCAAAAATTGACGGATATGTACAGGGTGTCCCAACGATAGAGTAAGTAATTTTGTGGATATCTAATAATAATTAGTATCAAAATCATAAATCTGCATATGAATATATTTTCTTAACCCTGTATGTGCCACAGGGTAAAGGAGTGAAGACACACACTCTGAAAATATTTTGATGTATACAGGGGTGTCACAGAAGTGTAGCGTGAAAAAGTTTGATTTTTTTGAATGGAATAAGTACCCTATATTTGATCTTCTTTCTTCTATATGATTGATAGGTCTAGAATTGATGGTTTTTGAATTATTCGAATTTCACTGCAGAATACATTCTCATGATCCCGAAAATCAGTTATTATTTTCTGTCAACTGATACATTATACGCTTGATATTTGCTACGAATAAGTACTAGTGGCCTATGTGAACGTTCGGCCATGAAATATGCGCCGTTCATTATACAGGGGTGGAGTCCAAACTTTCAAAACAGAAAATCTTTTTTTTTTCAAATAACACACCCCTCATATTCTTATTACATTGAATTTATGATTACAAAAACCTATTTTTTTTTTCTAAAGTATCTTCAATAGTTACCGAAAAGTCTTTCCTCGCCTCCCCCTCCCTTATTATGACAGATACGAGAAAATGTCATCAAGTAGAATGATCCGGTATCATCCAAGGTATAAAATGGCGTTTTCGAAGTTATAGCTCATCGTATTTCCGAGACAGCGTTAATTTTATGTTTCTTCTCAGCAGTTACGCCCACTTATTCACATTAATTTATATCACAACTTATTCATGTTTTCAACTGTCCGATCACAGACTTATTCACTACTGAA
The DNA here is from genome assembly GCA_958502075.1 of Orchestes rusci. Lineage (NCBI taxonomy): Eukaryota > Metazoa > Arthropoda > Insecta > Coleoptera > Curculionidae > Orchestes > Orchestes rusci. The sequence continues at coordinate 59,489,112 of OY293305.1, read as the reverse complement.
CTCTGACGGATTGCGTAGTCCCCATAGAAAAGTGTATATAATATATCAATATATTTTAACACTTTAACTGCCATCTGCATCTCTGCGAATACACAATAGCATGTCCCAGATCGCCACGTGTATATTTTAGTATACACATACAATCAGTAATAATCCGCCGTGTGTAGACTACAGTAGCACGCTTTACGTGCATTTCTTATGGGATATGGTTTGGCGTGGCGTGGCACAATGACAAAATTATTTTAGCGCAGAGTTTCAATGAAAAATATTTTTTTATAGTTCATTTGTATGTCATTGTGGCGCGCGGGACCGTTCTACTGAATTCGGCATGGCAGTCAAAGTGTTAATCACTTTTCTATGGTAGTTCCTTTTGGCGTATATACAGGGTGGCCCAACGAAAAGGTCCCACCCTTATTTATGACTTTCCTGGTATATTTTGGGAAAAACGCTCGGACATGTCAATTTTCATTTTTAGGGGGACGTCTTTTCGTGTATCACTGTATAATACAGGGTGATTCAAAAATAAGATATCGCATTACACTTGACATTTTTAAATGGAAACCCCCAATTTTTTTTCTATTTTTGGATTCTCCATGAAGTTTTTAGTAACTTTTGTAAAATACAGTTTATACCTATCTTCAACCGTTTTAAAGTTATTTGAATTTTTCAACGAAAAGGTCCCACCCTTATATATGACTTTCCTGGTATATTTTGGGAAAAACGCTTGGACGTCTTTTCGTGTATGACTGTACAATACAGGGTGTTCCAAAAATAAGATATCGCATTACACTTGACATTTTTAAATGGAAACACCCATTTTTTTTTCTATTTTTGGATTCTACATGAAGTTTTCAGTAACTTTTGTATGATACAGTTTATACCTATCTTCAACCGTTTTAAAGTTATTTGAGTTTTTTATAAAATTAGGACCTTTTCGTTGAAATATTCAAATAACTTTGAAACGGTTGAAGATAGGTATAAACTGTATTTTACAAAAGTTACTAAAAACTTCATGGCGAATCCAAAAATAAAAAAAAAATTGGGGGTTTCCATTTAAAAATGTCAAGTGTAATGCGATATCTTATTTTTGGAACACCCTGTATTGTACAGTCATACACGAAAAAACGTCGCCCTAAAAATAAAAATTGACGTGTCCGAGCGTTTTTCCCAAAATATACCAGGAAAGTCATAAATAAGGATGTGACCTTTTCGTTGGGCCACCCTGTATAAGCACTTCACTAATACCTCGATAGATGGCGAACAAGGCGGATTTTTCTAGATCGACAACTGAACATACTTGAACGATCTACCACATTGACAGTGGTTCGAATCAGAATCAGAATAAGCTTTATTATCAAAAAACCAACGGTTTAACAGACAAAGCACAGTATAACAGTCTAAAATGAAATCACAAATATAAAATATGAAAAAAAACTAAAAGTACAATAACTAGAAAAAAAAACACTTAAAACTATACATCATATTATAAAATAGAACAATGATTACAATAAAGATACTACATTGAACGAGAGAATAAATTTGACTAGTCATAAAGTTCATCTCTATAAAGGTCATCCAACGTATAAAAAGCTTTATTCAATAAAATATCACAGAGAGAAACTAGGTAAGGATTGCACACTTTTTGGTAGGTGGTTGAACATTTTAATTGGCTCGTATACCACAGATCTTTTTGACATTTGGAAATAAGGGATAGGCAAATGCAACATATGTTGTTGACGAGTGGGGTACCTTGCACTTCCCTGAAGAAACTGCGATTTGTTTCGAAAAATAAGGCTCACTGACTCCAAAATATACAGACATGTGATCGTAGGGATTCCACATTTTGGGAAAAGAGTCCTGCTAGCCTGGCACAAATAACGATTTGCTCTTTTCTGAACCTTGAAGTGGATATCCATCAAATTATTGCTTGCAGATCCCCAGAACACTATGCCATAACGTAGACGCGATTCGATGAGAGCGTAATAGACATGTTTTCCAACATCAAAACAAAGTTCCGCAATAACCGTGCGCAAAGCAAAACAACCCGAAGCAATCTTTTTACTCAGATCAATGATGTGAGAGCTTAACTTTGATTCATCATCAAGAAGTAGAACAAGAAACCTTGTTTCAGACTGCGCAGATATTGGATAATTTCCCACAGACATATAAAGTGATATCACACTTGAAACACATTATTTAAGTTGTTGTTGAAGTTCAGGAGAAGGCGATTTGAGTCACACAGTCCTTGACTAGTTTCAAATCATTCAACATTGAAACTGTGAGCGGGGTGACTTCCGGAGCATGCCACAAAATTGAGGTATCATCGGCAAACAAAGTGAACGCACCCGTTATATTCAAACTAGCCAAGTCGTTTATATGCAGAAGAAAGAGCAGCGGTCCCAGGACTGAGCCCTGCGGGACATCGCAGCTTAGAAACCCCTTTGGTGAAATATTTCCATCGACATGAACTCGCTGTGTTCTCTCCTCCAAATACGAGCAAAACCATGCGAGTGCAATGCCTCGGAAACCATTATGATCTAGCTTCTGCAACAAAATTCCATGATTGACACAGTCGAAGGCCTTCGACAGATCACACAAAACTGTCGCCGAAACCAACCCCTCATTTAAAACAGTGTACAGGTCCTCCAGAAAATAATACATGGCATCCTCAGTGCTTCTGCCCTCCAGAAACGCAAACTGCACGTCGAGAATAATTTCACACCGCGTCCATGTGTACAGGTGTACAAAGTGTACAGAAAAAAGTTATAGACAAAAGTTGTTTGGTTTATACTAAATTTTGTTAATTTAGCAGTATCATTTATACAGGGTCTCCCCAAAGCTGTCCGCAGCACCCAACCTCCAAATTTTTGATGGAACACCCTGTATTCTATTTCGTTTTTGGATTCTACGTCAAATTCTAAGGCAAATGTGTATGAGGTATATTGATCTTATCTCTTGTGGCTTTCGAGATAAAGGCTGTTAAATTTTGTGGAAAATCCAATATTTTGACCCACTCTACCTCATTTTACACAAGGTGTAGAAAAAAAAGTGTGATTCAGAAGTTGTTTGGTTCATGATGATTTTTTAAAATCGGGCTATATCATTTGTACAGGGTGTCATAAAAGCTGTTAACAACATCCAACTTTAAAATTTTAGATAAGACACCCTGTATTTTATTTTATTTTCAGATCATACGTAGAATTCTACGTCAAATCGATTTAAAATAAATTTGTCGTAGCCTTTCCCACTTTCTAGATAAAGGCTGTTCAAATTTGTGAAAAATTCTAAATTCTGGATTTGTATCTTGATAACCATATTGAATAGATTGCTTTGAAGCTTGAGTCTGCTTCATAAAAAATAAAAAACAATTCTAGATTAGTTCAAAAACAGCTGCTTTCCATTTCAAAAGGCTCACGCTTTATTATGAATTGTAGCTCTAAAAATAGGGCAAAATCCAACAGCATTTATCTCAAAAACTGCCGAAGATAAAATAGATCTATCTTTTACAGATTTAACTTAGAATTTATCGTAGAATCTTAAAATGAAATAGAATACAGGATGTTCCATGTGAAATTTTTAAGTTGGACGATGTGTTCAGCTTTTGGGACACCCTCTATAAACGATACTACCAGATTTAAAAAGATCAGTATAACAGAAACAACTTTTTTAAAAAACTTTTTTTTGTACACCTTGTATAAAATGTGTTAGAAGAGGGACAAAATATAGGGGATTTTGTATTTTTCGCAAAAATTAACAGCCTTTATCTCGAAAACGGCAAAAGATGAGATATATATACCTACCTTACACAGATTTGACTTGGAATTCAATGAGGAATCCAAAAACAAACTAAAATAAAGGGCGTCCCATTTGAAATTTCAAAGCTAGGTGCTGTGGATAGCTTCTGGGACAGCCTGTATAAATGATACTGCCAGATTCAAAAAATGTAGTATAATCCCAACAACTTTTGTTGGGGAAAGGAAAATTTCCTGTTTCCCATGAATATTTAATTGCATCTACGAGAGCCTGTATCCATTCGTTATGCTTCTGATAGTCTGCCTGACCTCAGCTAAGTCGGTTGGATTAAAGAAAAAAGAATTGGAATTTTCTTTAAGAGTTCTATGGATCTTTGGCTGGTTGAAGATTTTCCACATGATTCCCGGCAACAGTGGCGGATCCAGGGGGGGGCCGAGGGGGCCCGGGCCCCCCCCATAGACCTTCCGCTAAGCAAAATTCAGTGAGCAAAAGTCAGGAGCTAACGAAACCACACTCATAAAATGTGTTACGGGGTCCATTAAAATACTGGCCAGTTGCATCGACACTGACTTATATTTTTCACAAAACAGTCATACTCATATACTCATGACTTCAAGAAGATGGCCGCCGCTGTAACAAAGCACAATTTTAGCGGAGTCACTTCAAGTGACGCCCTCTCAGTACCATCACTATGTAGCATTTTGGAAATAATGCTACTGTTTTGTTTTGTCTTTTGCCACTTTTTGCTCTGCTTACCTTAGTTCAATCCAGTGAAATTAAATACAGCTCTATATCATAAAACCTTCTTTAATCATATTAACTTTAAAGACAATTGCCATGTAGTCACTGGCCACTAATCACTTTTCATATTGATCATAGGCATCTTAATTAACTTCTTTCTTCCTGTTTTCCGGCACTGGCTGCAAAGAAACCATAGATTTGATCTTTTTGCTAAGTCGAAACTGAATCACATCACATAAATAATTATCCAATCTAGAACCTACCTCATAGTTACGGCCGAGCATGGAACGAATGTCTCTTGATGTCTTCTGTGAATTTGAAGGTCTAATTGACTAATTAGCAGAACTTTTGTGCTCATTCAGTGCTATGTTGTTTTGGTTTCTAAAGTGAGGTTAGTGATTCAACTTGGCTGATCTCTACGTCTACATGTTGCCATATTTCCCTGGAGTTGTTCGGAGTAACAAGGTTGCAGAGCGAAAGGCATATTCTTCTGTTTGTTCAGCATAAATATTTCCTGTTCTCAAGTTGGTACTTGGTCTCTTGGTTGACATTTTGATTCCCATTTCTAAGAGGGGATATTAGTACGATCTGGTACGATCCTTCCGATTCTTTCTTGTCCGAATCCGACCTCTGACTGGTAACCTGCTGGAGACTATTTGCACCTGTTGTCGATCAGGCCGCCATAATAAGCGGCGATGCATTATCAAATTTATTGTTTCATTTATTATGATTAGGCCTTAAGGGCTATGGAGACCTTGTTGGGGGAGTCTTGATACCTTTTTTTTTGTGTGGTTTTTTTTACTTAAAGTCACGTTGTTGGATTAAAATAAGACCGACGCTATGTGGTCTCTATTTTCAACTATCTAATTTTAAGGAACTCTCTATGGCTCATAGAGAGTTTTTCCGGGAGATATTATTCTCACGTTTCGTTGGATCTGTCACCATCATTCATCTGTGGCACCCTTGGAAATAAGCTTCATCAAGCACAGCTGGAATTTTGCCCACTTGATAGCTGAGTATGACTGACACCCCTACCTGTTGTTTCATTGCTTGATGAGTACCAGTACAAGAGGTGTAACGATGCAGTGAGTTTATCCAACTTTAATTTTCATACATATTTGATTGATTTAATATTCTCAAAATTAATTATATTCTCGATTTATTTTAAACTACTGATTTATCGTTATGTACAACTGTAGGGCAAAGGCCTAACGATTAATTCTCGTTTACCCAACTTGGGTGTTTGCGGCTGAAGATTCATGAATTTTCCCCGGCGCTTTTAATTATTATTAATATTTCGAGGTATGCGTTTATTGCCTTACACTACAGTTTTTTTTAACGTTTTAAATTGAGTATTTTGTATTCCTAAAGGTACTGTTTCAGCTTGATAATTCTTTCGTCAACTCATCGAGTTAATTTCCCTTTCATACTTTTCAACTTTTCTAATCTTTATTTTTGAAGTGTAACCTAATTCTCGACTTAATTAGATCAATATCTGGTCTATAAATATTATTAGTTCATAAGATAATCCAACGACACAATCATTTTTTTTGTAAACATTCAAGCCCTCCTCCAAAACTTGGTTTCCAAATAAACATTTTTGTTTAACATAAGTATTTTTATTGGTTGATTTCCCCAAGCACAGTTTGAGAGTCTTTACAACATTTTGCATTTTCTTCATTAAGTCACAGTTAATGAAGTGGCGCCCTGATTTGTTTGGAATGCACGAAAGAACCCATGAACCCAGCTCTCCATTAATTGACTGCCGTAAGTATTAGTGGCCTTTGACAAAAAGGTGGCTATACAAATTTGGCGCCCAACGTGGGGCAAGAGAAATCTTCTGTGCATCTAAATAAATTGCTTCTAAATAAATTAAATTGCTTGGGTGGATCAATCAATGATACTAGGTTTTCAAAGGAAAAATTATCACTCAGTCTAAGTCTTTTAAATTTTAAAAACTTGCAATTTTATCAATCTTTTTCACTTTTTATATTTTCTACTTTCAAATAATTAAAAATGGCAGAAACTTTCAGACCAAATCACCTTTTGGATTATGAATTAGAATATGAGTTGAAAATCAGGTCCTATGTCACTACTAGGTCCGTTGCGGATAAGAGAAAAATGCTCAGCACTTTATTGTCTAAAGAGTCCAGCTCCCAAGTCTCTCATATTAGTAGGTCGATAGTTGATCAATTGAGTTTTGATTCGGAAAAGGTTGAAATTGATAAAACTGTCAAATCTATTTCTGACATTATTTCGGAATTTGAGGGTACTCCTCAAGACTCAACATTTATGAGAATGAAATCCCGACTATGTCACGTTTCCAATAGAATTCGTAGGTTGTCAGGACTTGAGGACGAAGCACTGTTATATCAACAGGAAGCTATGGCTAGTTGTTTAGCGTTAGAGGGTGATTTATTTGAAAAAGCCTCATCTAAAGAAGCTGATGCAGCTAATATGTCATGTTCCACTTCATTCCAGCAACCTATTATTCATGTCAGCACCAGTTGTGAATTGTTCTGGGAATATTCCCGCTATAGGTGATTGGCAGGTGAAATTTAATGGGGATGGTAGAAACTTATATAACTTTCTAGAAAGAATCTCTGAACTGGCACAATCCAGAAAAGTAAAAGAGGAGGATTTATTTTTGTCTGCAGCTGAACTTTTTGTAGGGGACGCATTCATTTGGTACAAAAGTGTTAAGGGGTCTTTAGAAGACTGGCAATCTCTTGTTTCTCATTTAAAGAAAGATTTTCTCCACTCAGATATAGAGGATGATTTGTGGGAGCAAATTAAGCACCGTAAGCAAAAGCGCTCGGAATCTGTAGCTGTCTTCATTGCTCACATGCAAAATCTTTTTTCTCGTTTATCTAGTAGGCCTGCAGAATTCACCAAAGTCAAGAATATTAAGAGAAATCTTCTTCCTGAGTATATTACCCAGCTTGCTTTAGCCGATATCAACTCTGTAGAGGAGTTATCAAAACTTTGTCGAAAGCTTGAGGAGGCGTCATATTTACGTAATAAAGGTAATGTTACCAACATCACTGAACTTTGTGACTTAGAGATACGATCTGCAGAAAATACAAACTCCCGTGAGCCATTCAATAATAATCCCTCTACCAGTCAAAATTCACAATCCCGTCCAAACTTTCAGGTGAAGAGAAATTCCAGGTATTCCAATCCGAGTAGGTTTCCTAATAATGGTTCTTCTTTTAATCCTCATTCCTCTCAAAGAAGTGGTAATTCCAGACCTACCCCTAAAGAAATCAAGTGTTGGAATTGCGATATGCCAAATCATTCTTTTCATGATTGCCGGCTAAAGAGAACTTTATTTTGTTTCAAGTGTGGTCACAAAGGAGTCAAGTCCACTTCCTGTCCCAAGTGTCGAAAAAACTGAACTCTGTGCAATTTCGAGGCAATTGCACCAAGTCTCTACAAAAGCCCTCAGCAATATATTTCAGTCCCTCTGAGTGGAAGCAATGGTTGCAAGTTGTGTCCAATTTTTATAAAAAGTCTTTCACTGATGAACTATCTCCTCTTTTCATCCAAAAACCCTGTGACAATCGTCCTTATATTTCCGTAAAATTATTTGATACTGACATTTCAGTTTTGTTGGATTCTGGGGCGACAGCTTCTGTGGTAGGTCAAAAGGGTCTTGATATTCTGCGGCGTTTTAATTTGAAAATCTACCCTGCTTCTCTGAAAAGTATAAGTACAGCGGATGGTACCCCTAAATCAGTGGATGGATTGGTAGATCTCCCAATCATTATTGACAATACTTCTCAGGTTGTTACCGCGTTAGTAGTGCCTTCATTACCTCACCATTTTATATTTGGGTGTGACTTTGCTCGTCAGTTTAAACTATCAGTGAATTTTTTGAATAATTCTTGGCAAGTTTCCAGTGGACCAATGAATTCTTCTATAGAGGTACTCAATGGTTTTTCCTTTTCTGATTTTTCAAGTTTATGCTCTTTAGATGACCTTCCAGAATTTCGTAAAAGTCAGGCTAAAAAACTCATTTCTTCTTTTGATCAGATTGATAGTAAAGACCGTATTGGCAAGACTGATAAATTAACCCTTACAATAGATACCGGTGATGCTAGGCCTTTCCATAAGCGTTCTTTTCCAATGTCACCCTACATGTTACAAATTCTCAATAAAGAGATCGATGAGATGTTGAGCTTAGGAGTCATAGAACCGTGTCAAAGCCCATGGTCTCCACCAGTACTTCTTGTCAAAAAATCGAATGGAGAGTTTAGATTGTGTTTTGATGGTCGAGCCCTAAATGAGGTGACCAAGTATGATTCTTATTGCCTTCCTAATATTGACAGAATTTTAACTTCCTTAAGAAATGCTAAATTTATATCTTCCATTGATTTACGAAAGGCTTTTTGGCAAATTCCCTTGGATGAATCTTCGAAAGATAAAACTTCCTTTAATATACCAGGTCGAGGTTCTTTCAGATTTCACGTCGTTCCATTTGGACTATGTAATGCTGCTCAGACCCAGCAAAGGCTAGTCGATGCTATCTTTGGTCCCAAATATGAACCTTTTGTGTTCACATATCTTGACGATATTTTGATTTGCAGCCCTGATTTTGATCATCATGTAAAACTTCTTGATGAAGTAAGGAATAAATTGAAGGAGGCTAACTTGACAATCAATTTAAAAAAGTGTGAATTCTTCAAAACCACTTTAAAATTTTTAGGCTATATTGTTGGTTCAAACAGCCTCGTACAGACCCTGATAAGGTTGCTGCAATGATCAATTATCCTCGTCCTAAAACCGCTACTGAAGTGAAAAGATTCATTGGTCTATGCTCCTGGTACAGACGTTTTATAAAAGACTTTTCCACTCTAGTGTCACCAATAAATGATTTACTGAAAGGCCGTAAGAAATCTCAATCTATAACTTGGACAGAGTCTGCCGAATCTTCTTTTCTTGAAATTAAAAAGTTATTAGTTAGTGCCCCTATTTTATCGCAGCCTGATTTTTCTAAACCTTTTGTTATACAGTCTGATGCTAGTAACACTGGTCTTGGTGGTTGCCTCACTCAGGAATTTGATGGTGAGGAAAAGGTCATCGCTTATGCAAGCAGATCACTTTCAAAAACGGAAAGAAACTACTCTGTCATAGAACGGGAATGCCTGGCGGTTTTATTTTGTTTAGAAAGATTCAGAATGTGGATTGAGGGAGCTCCGAAATTCAAAGTTATTACTGATTGTTACTCACTTCTTTGGCTCAATAATTTGAAAAATCCTACTGGAAAGTTAGCTCGTTGGGTTGTTCGTTTAAGACAACACCATTTTGATTTTGAGCACCGTAAGGGTGTCGATAATGTTATTCCTGATGCCTTATCTCGAATTCACGGTGACGAAAGTACCCCTGGAAATTCTGGTCTACCTAATATCTCTCTTCTTAATCCTTTTAATATTGATATCGATCGCATTGATAAGTGGTATGGTGATTTAAGAGAAAAAATTGTTGCCTCCCCAGACAGTTATCCTCAGTGGAAAGTAGAGTCAGAATTTATCTATAAATTTGTTCCACACACTCTTCCCCCAAATCAGAATCTCCCAGAATGGAAATTAGTAGTTCCTTCCCCACAATATGATGAAGTTATCAATCATTGTCACACTCCACCCACATCCGGACATTTTGGCTTTTACAAGACACTCAGCCGGATACAAGAATATTACTATTGGCCCAAAATGAGAAAATACGTTCTTAAATTCATCAAAGCCTGTTTAGTGTGTGGTGCTCAAAAGTCTCCCAATACTGCAAGAATGGGTCTTATGGGTAAAGAAAAAAATCATAGATTCCCCTTTTCAATGTATTGCCATCGATTTTGTAGGTCCATTTCCCCGTTCAAAGCGAGGTTATAAGTGGCTTTTTGTCATAGAGGATTGGTTTTCGAAATATACCCTTTTGTATCCACTAAGAGATTCTAAGACACCTCAGGTTGAGAAGATATTGGAGAATAATGTTTTTCTGTGTTTTGGCTGCCCACAAATTCTGATCTGCGACAATGGCCCTCAGTTTATTTCAAAAAGTTTTAACAATCTCTGTAAGAAATATCATATTAAAGTCTGGCATGATGCGGTTTATTCTGCTCAATGTAACTTTGTGGAACGAAATAATCGAACTATAGGTACTGCTATCAGGAGTTATACTACTGATCATTCTGATTGGGACAAAGAGTTATCATCAATTCAATTTGCGATTAATTCATCTAAGAATGAAGTCACTCATTTTACCCCTTCCTATCTTGTTTATGGTAGGCATGTTCCCCTTTCTGGTAGTTTCTATTCAGATCCTGATTTGAGGGATAATAAAGATTTGGAAATTACCCCAGGTGATAGGGATTCGTATGCTTCACATTTGAGTCATCTCAAAGATATTTTCGTAGGTGTAAGGAAGAGACTTCATGCCGCTTATGAAAGAAACTCTAAGTCTTACAATCTTAGGAAGAGAGAATTTTCGTTCAAGGTGGGTGACTATGTTTGGAGAAGAAACTACGTTTTGTCAAATGCTGCCAATCAATTTTCTGCGAAATTAGCCCCTAAGTATACGCTGTCAGTTGTTCATAGGAAATTGTCGAATCTAGTTTATGATTTAAAAAATGTTAATGGTTCAAAAGCTGGAAAATGGCATATAAAGGACCTTAAGGCTTATTCTGGTGTCGATGAGGATGCTTCCTGTGATGTGGAAGATTCTGAGTGATTTTGGTTCTTTTTTTGAACTATTTTATTTCTAGTTTATAGTTGGTACAATAAGGAATTTTGGTAATCTTATTGATAGATTAGTCCCTTCATAATATGATCTAAATTTCCCTGTAACCCTGCTTCAATTTCATACCGGTCCCTGAATTGAATAAAATTTCTAATTTTCCCTGAATTGAATAAAATTTCTAATTTTCCCTGAATGGAATAAAATATCTAATTTTCCCTGAATTGAATAAAATTTCTAAATTTCCCTGAATTATGTAAATAATTTCCCTGTAGGATACAGGCTTCATGATTCCTTTTTTTTTTGTGATTTGACGGATTTCTAATTTTCTTGGTCAAGACCCACACTTTTAAGTAACTTACCCAATTGTGACTGATACCCGATTTTGACTTCCCTAATTTGTCCCTTTCAAAAGGCGTATGATACACGTAGATATCAAATCCAAGTATTTTGAATTAGAATTCTTATCGTCAAATCATTACAAACTTCATGAATAGTTTAATAGTTGGTCTTATAGAATTTTTTTGTTTCTTTGAAAAATATACTATCGAGATAGTCTATTTTTTTATCTGGACGGGGGTAGTGTAGCATTTTGGAAATAATGCTACTGTTTTGTTTTGTCTTTTGCCACTTTTTGCTCTGCTTACCTTAGTTCAATCCAGTGAAATTAAATACAGCTCATTTATCATAAAACCTTCTTTAATCATATTAACTTTAAAGACAATTGCCATGTAGTCACTGGCCACTAATCACTTTTCATATTGATCATAGGCATCTTAATTAACTTCTTTCTTCCTGTTTTCCGGCACTGGCTGCAAAGAAACCATAGATTTGATCTTTTTGCTAAGTCGAAACTGAATCACATCACATAAATAATTATCCAATCTAGAACCTACCTCATAGTTACGGCCGAGCATGGAACGAATGTCTCTTGATGTCTTCTGTGAATTTGAAGGTCTAATTGACTAATTAGCAGAACTTTTGTGCTCATTCAGTGCTATGTTGTTTTGGTTTCTAAAGTGAGGTTAGTGATTCAACTTGGCTGATCTCTACGTCTACATGTTGCCATATTTCCCTGGAGTTGTTCGGAGTAACAAGGTTGCAGAGCGAAAGGCATATTCTTCTGTTTGTTCAGCATAAATATTTCCTGTTCTCAAGTTGGTACTTGGTCTCTTGGTTGACATTTTGATTCCCATTTCTAAGAGGGGATATTAGTACGATCTGGTACGATCCTTCCGATTCTTTCTTGTCCGAATCCGACCTCTGACTGGTAACCTGCTGGAGACTATTTGCACCTGTTGTCGATCAGGCCGCCATAATAAGCGGCGATGCATTATCAAATTTATTGTTTCATTTATTATGATTAGGCCTTAAGGGCTATGGAGACCTTGTTGGGGGAGTCTTGATACCTTTTTTTTTGTGTGGTTTTTTTTACTTAAAGTCACGTTGTTGGATTAAAATAAGACCGACGCTATGTGGTCTCTATTTTCAACTATCTAATTTTAAGGAACTCTCTATGGCTCATAGAGAGTTTTTCCGGGAGATATTATTCTCACGTTTCGTTGGATCTGTCACCATCATTCATCTGTGGCACCCTTGGAAATAAGCTTCATCAAGCACAGCTGGAATTTTGCCCACTTGATAGCTGAGTATGACTGACACCCCTACCTGTTGTTTCATTGCTTGATGAGTACCAGTACAAGAGGTGTAACGATGCAGTGAGTTTATCCAACTTTAATTTTCATACATATTTGATTGATTTAATATTCTCAAAATTAATTATATTCTCGATTTATTTTAAACTACTGATTTATCGTTATGTACAACTGTAGGGCAAAGGCCTAACGATTAATTCTCGTTTACCCAACTTGGGTGTTTGCGGCTGAAGATTCATGAATTTTCCCCGGCGCTTTTAATTTTTATTAATATTTCGAGGTATGCGTTTATTGCCTTACACTACAGTTTTTTTTAACGTTTTAAATTGAGTATTTTGTATTCCTAAAGGTACTGTTTCAGCTTGATAATTCTTTCGTCAACTCATCGAGTTAATTTCCCTTTCATACTTTTCAACTTTTCTAATCTTTATTTTTGAAGTGTAACCTAATTCTCGACTTAATTAGATCAATATCTGGTCTATAAATATTATTAGTTCATAAGATAATCCAACGACACACTCATTTTTTTTGTAAACATTCAAGCCCTCCTCCAAAACTTGGTTTCCAAATAAACATTTTTGTTTAACATAAGTATTTTTATTGGTTGATTTCCCCAGGCACAGTTTGAGAGTCTTTACAACATTTTGCATTTTCTTCATTAAGTCACAGTTAATGAAGTGGCGCCCTGATTTGTTTGGAATGCACGAAAGAACCCATGAACCCAGCTCTCCATTAATTGACTGCCGTAAGTATTAGTGGCCTTTGACAAAAAGGTGGCTATAACTATTCACTGTTTTGATTTTGTGTAATTTTGAATTTAAAATAACGTTTAGGGGTTCAGGCAATTTTGTGCTGATGTAAGATATGTTTAAATTAGATTTAGGTCCAACATAATGTTCAAACTACTTTAAACGAACCTTATTTATTTGTGAGAGTTAGCATGTTAGGACTTACTAGTCAGTGGTTAGTTTATTCTTATATTCCATATCCATAGCAATATTGAATATACCTATCATGTTCCTATACAGAGCTGTCGGTAATTGAATTTCAATAATTGAAAAATGTAATTTAATTACTTTTTGGTAATTGAATTACTTTAATTCAATCACTTTTCAAAAAGAGTAATTGTAATTGTTTTTTCAATTACTGAGATAAAGTAATTGTAATTAGTAATTGGTTTCAATATATCGCAGATAATTCAATTACTCAAAGAGTAATTTAATTACTCGAAGAGTAATTCAAATACTTGAAGAGTAATTCAATTACTCTTCGAGTAATTCAATTACCTTCAGAGTGCTTCAATTACTTTGAAAAGTAATTCAATTACACGAAGAGTAATTCAATTACCTTCAGAATGCTTCAATTCCTTTGAAAAGTAATTCAATTACTTTGAAAAGTAATTGAATTACTTCGAAAAGTAATTGAGTTACTTGGAGAATAATTGAATTACTTTCATATCTGTTAGTGGAACCGCTTTTTGCTCGAGACGTTCGGTTTTCGGTTTGACTTTTGCCGTTGTAAACGCCGTGGCGTTCTCCGTGGAAGTCTTGGATCTTGAATCTCTTGAACTGATGTGAGTGTGGCGGTAGTTTAATAGTAGGCCATTGTTTTTTGGTCACGTGACTGCCAGTTTGATGAAGGTTTGATGGTCACATGATTTGGATTCATTCTGTCTATATTGAATGAGAGAACGATAGTGGGGGAATTTTTTTTCATATTCCTGGGCCTGGGGGAATTACATATTATATTACAAAATTATTCAACATCACCGCATCCATTGCTCGCCGGTTTTCTTTGAGTATATTATATGATCAAAGACAAACATAAAATATCAATATAATAATTCATCATATTTCATTACACTAGATAGTGTATGTATTGTTTATTGTAATTTGGGAAACCACATACATAGATATACGATAGTCCATAAGAAATATATAACAGTATGCACTTTTTCACATAAACACCCCAATAAATGACAATTTTCTGAAATTAAATGCATAATTTGATAGTAGGCCATGAATAACAATAATAAACAACTAAATCTTCTTAATGTATGTACTATAAATATACAGGGTGTTCCATTTAAAAAAATAAAGTTGGGTCCGATAACTTTTTGACCTTACCCTGTATACTAATTCCGAAGGCAGAATCGAGTTCTACGGGAAAAGTTATATAAGAAACAGTTTTCACATTTTCCATAACTTATCTGATAGTTTAGATACGAGGGGTACCTTAAAATCCAACATTTTCAGTTTAGCCCTGTATCTTAAAAACTAAAAAGGCTATGCAAATTTTGTTAACGACATCTACTGTTTCACGAAAAAGTAGCACACTGTCGCGAAAACCGCAACTTTCTATCTATAAGAATAACGGAGATACCCTGCAAAAGTACCCAAAATGGGACACCCTGTACATACTTATCAAATTACTCAAATATAATTTTCCTAGAATTTGGGTAATTCAATTACTTTTCAGGTAATTCAACCACTAAAAAAGTAATTCGATTACCAAAAAGTAATTCGATTACTTTTAAAAGTAATCGAATTAAAATCAGTAATTGGCATGTGGTAATTTCATAAAGAATCAATTACTTTTGGTGGTAATTGGTAATTGAACTACTTTTGTGAGTTGTTTTAGTAATTGGTAATTGAATTACTTTTGTCATACTCAAGGTAATTGGTAATTGTAATTAAATTACATTTTAAAAGTAATTGCGACAGCTCTGTTCCTATATTTCATGTTTCTGTGTCATGTATGAGTAGGGCCCTCAAATAACGTCTATTCCTTTCCATTGTTCCACTGGCTAACTAATTGAGTTATGAAGGTAATTGTGAACAATTTGTTGGGCGTGGCACGTGAATTAAAAAAAAATAATTCCGTCAACGGGCCCCCCCAAAATTTATTTCTGGATCCGCCACTGCCCGGCAACACTACAATAGTATTCATTTAATAGGTTTGGAGACAACTGAAGATTTAATTTAGGTTTCTGCAATTTTGCATTTCTAATTTCATTTACAATACACCAGCTTTCCTTTTGTCTGTTAGTAGACTGATTGAGGCGACTCTCAAAATATTTTGCTCTAGCTACCTTGATCAACTTACGAAACGAAGACCTATATGGATTGAAAAAAAAGCGAAGAGCGAAGGACAATCGCAGAACTCCGGATGTGGTTCAAGGATCTCAAATTTTTAGATGAGACACGAAGTCCCCGTGTGAACCATGGTGATCTCCCTGATTTCTTTTTAAGCTTTCTAATTGGAAATACCCAATCAAAAATATCGACCATAGTTCTGTGAAACCAATCCAATGGATCAAGTTTTCCGGTGACATCCCAGATTTTCTCGTTACATCGCTCTTTCAATTATGTGTGATTTGAAACACTGAACATTCTACAGCACTTGAATTTATCTTTTGGAAGTACTCTAGGATGTCGAAACTAAGCTTCCACAGCCTCATGATCTGAAATACCCGATCCAAAAACATCACACACCACATCGGTCGGCCGATAGTTGGAGCATATATGTAATCAATTGTGGCACTAGACTTCGAGATCCGAGTTGGTGCCTTTACATGCATACATAAATTGTATGATCTGAGCAGAGCATTTGATTATATAGTAGCTACTCCTTCACTATCCAATAAATTTATAATGAAGTCCGCAGCCGGGATCACATTTGCAGATGTTGGAATTCTGCATTCTGGATAACAAGCTGTCGAGATCATCCCAGGAACCATCAGCTTCTGATGCTGGTGACCTATACACACAAATAATATAAACCTTCAGTTCATTTGAGAAAACTGCACAGCATTCAAAAGACATCTCTTTGCACAGATACTCAAAATTACCAATTCTCACATACGAGTTCGCAACAAGAAATGATTTCCTCGCCAAGATCATACTCCTACCATGTAAGAAATTGGCTCTGCAGAAAGCTGAGAGTAGAACATACTCAGGTTTATCAGGTTTATGTATAACTTCACCATGTTTCAACCAGTGTTCCGTCAGAAGAAGAATACTTGGAAATTTGCGAGAATTCAAAAATAAAAATAACTCATCACACTTATTACGAAGTGACTGGACATTTAACAACAACATAGTAAACTCTCCGTGTTTGTTTATTTCACATCTTGAGTTTTCCTTGATAGTACCGATATCTAAAGTACCACTCTGCTTTTTTTTCTTGAGCAAATTTACGTCAATAGATTCTCCACCTGTGCCATTTGAAAATCCTCAACACCACTCTGATCATCTCCCAACTCCACATATTCAGGCTGACCTACTTCCACTGAATGTAGAACGAAGGATTTATTGCTTGGTTTAACATGGATTAGATTGGATCTTTTACTAACATTTGAGAGGATACACGAAACTAACAACTTGGAGATGGTTAAAGTGCTACATTTCTCACCCATATTGTAACAAACATCAACGAATTATATCCCATTTTCAACATACATATCAACATACTCCTTAAGCCTTACATCAAAATTCATAACCTTATATCAGTAAATATTTTGCTATAGACAGGACGGGACAAAAATACAACAACATTTGTGTCAGAGCAGTATTTTAACTTATTATTTATAAAGCGCAAATTTAGGGGCTTATACCCAGTGATAAGTCCTTGGCACCACAGGCTATTATCACCCAGTCATGTTACCCATAGTCCTTCACTAAGTTCTCCAGACCATCCAAGACTTGTCTTGAGTTTGCGTTTGGCTTCACAATTGGCATCGTTGACCATTTAGTTTCATCCAGTACACGCATCATGGAACTTGCCAGATACTTAACATACTGATCACCAACTAACAAAATCCTTCGTTTTCGAGAATTATATAGTCCATTTTTACCGCCATCCCCTTCCTTAGAACACTTGACCTCAGTGCTGCTCTGCGCCTGGATTCCATAATGGGGAAAATTGTTGTCAAGTATTATTTCCACCTTCAACCTCTGGTTAATTCTTTTCCGTATCAGGAATCCTCTTCTAGATTTTTCTCATCCCCTGAATATATTTCATTTTGCTGTTCTGGAGAATTTATTGATGCTATCAAAGTTTCAGTCATTCCGATAAGTTCTTTGATTTTTCACTCAAGTTCATCACTTTTCTGCTTCCAAATGATCATCTCGGCAGCTTATTCCGCTTCATTTTTCCTGGCAGCTGCTACTTCATCACGGAGCTCGGTGTTATGCATGGAGAGTACTCGACCAGCTTGTTTTCAGCTTCCTGGACGGGTTCTTCAAAAACCTGACTATTTCGGCGCAGATTTGCTACATGCATATCTTTTTCCTTCAGTTCTTGTTCTAAAGAAACCAGTATTTTGTTTTGGCCATTTTTCAAATAGTCGATTTCAATTGATTGATTCTGGCATAGTTCTGAACAGTAGATCCTATAACCATCAATTCTGACAACTCCCGTAAAACGTTCCATACAGCTCGGATGATACACGGCATTACACACAATCGAGCACACAATACAACAATAGTTTTGAAAGACCTTTCTTTTACAACATTCAAATGAACGTTGCATAATGAATTTCTTCAGATTATGGAATGCAAAAACTTGTCTAGCGATGCCGAAGGGCCAACTCAACTAAATTCAAAACTGCCAGTGAAGGCCGCCAGAAATTGCAAGGAAACATAAAAACAAAATAAGAATAAAGATTTGTGTCTTTTCCAAAACTCTCCTTCAGATTAACGTTTCGTTATTATTAAACACATCCAGAACTCTCCATGCACACACTATTTGCACGACTTGTTTATTTAAGTAGATAAGCAAACATTGGGACGCTGATAATGGATCATGAATGAAAATCAGAATCTCACAATTATCCCGATACTTCCAACTTGTGACAAAAGGGACAAAAATACATGAGCCAAGATGTTTGAGCGAGACGTAATGGTTGGAACGTCGTATCCGCAGTCGGCCGCCATGGATGATCGTACTGGACATGTTCGTCACAATGCACTCTCCTTGGAACATTTCGTCTCGAAATGCCTCCATGTTGGTATCGGCAACAGTCCCCAAACTTGCAGCGTGATGCACTATGAAATAAGCAGTCCCATTGGCGTAGCTAGGAGAGTGGCCTATTTTGAGTGCAACGTGCAGAAGGTCTCCTTCTAGATATGCTCTGTAGTTTTGTGACGCATTCATGATTTACCAGATTTTTCTTGGTTTTTCGTCACACCATATCAAAAAATTCTCACTTGGCTTGAACGCAAATTTATATAAAAAAATCACTTGATTGGAAATCTGTGATTATAAGTGATTGTTAACTTAAAAAATTATTCAAACCAGTGCTCATATATACCTTATCTTCCATTTGTTACCTAAGAAGGAGCCTATTGGTAAATAATAAAATATATTAAAATCAAACGTTTCGGAAATGAGTCTGCTTCCGTCGCCAGAGGAACATAAAAATTTGAATTTACACTTTTTTTTTTCTTTTTAGATTCCAATGACGACGGAAGTAGTCTCGTTTCCGAAACGTTTGATATTCTGTAATAGGTTTTATTATTCACTATAATAGGCTCTTTTTTGGGTAGCAAATAAAGAAAGTCAGGTATATGAGCACTGATTGATTTTTTGAGTAGAGAGTCACTTGAAACGACCTTAGATTTCTACTTAAGTGATTTTTTATTTGAATTCGCGTTCAAGCAAAGTGAGAATTTTTCCCGGAACTTTTTGAAAGGGGTTGCGAAATACCCAAAAAAATCTGGTAGAGGTTTTCTTCTGTCATGAGGCGGATATTCAATTGGTTGAGTGCTATCCTGATTCAAGAAAGACATTCAAACTTATCTTTGTTGTAGATAGAAAAAAGTTGATGTCGGCTTAGAGAATCTTGGGGTTTTTCCATCCAACAGCGTAGAAAACTCAACGTTTCTTGTTGATGTTCAGTACCCACTAACTTTCTATAATCATCGCTGTTTATCAGTTGATGAATTCATGTTATTTTGGAGTATCACAATCACTATAATATGATATAAGGCGTCATATTTTTCACCATTCCTTGCAACTTACAACGTACTGGAACAATTTTTTTTATCTTATGTACACCTGGGGCCCGAGGCAAAACATATTATTTCGTATCTTGTAACAAATACAAAATAACATAGACAGAGGTTGTTATCTATGTTGCGACAACAAAACCATTGATGTTAGAGTTTTCATCCAAATGGGCACACCATCTTTTCCCGCGCTTGATTGTTCAGCAATTTACGAGACATCCTGTCCTTTCAACAAACGCTTGTTCAAATGTCAAAGAATCGCGCACGGACAATTCAAGTCTGAGAAGATATGAATCTCCGGCGACTGACTGGCGATACGAGCTCAACTTTTTTCCGGCGAATAGAATGGAATTTCCTCTATACTGGAAATGAGAGGAAATCACAAAGGAGGAGAAATTTCAACAAAAAAATTTCTCCTGCGGCGCAACTGCGCTACACTATTTTAATGGCCCGTATTTCAAGTGATTGAAACTGGCAACCCTGCCTGGAGTCACGCCCTCGCCTAAAAACTGAAGCTAGCTACGCCAATGCAAGCAGTCCACTCTCCTCTGGTCCGTTCTCCGGGAAGGATGGCACCACACCAGGATTTCAATACCACTTCTCATAAAGATGCTTCAATACAACCTCCTGGCGAGTGGTGAGAAGCATGATTCTCACCACTCGCCAGTCCACTCGTTCATTGATCATCTTTGCGATTGCCAATTGCGTCAGGTCCTGTGACAGCAAGTCTCGAAGATGATTGAGGGCTTTCCAGACATCACTGTGAGTATTTCCATCCAAAAGCAGCAGCCACTCTATCCTTCATGCTGAGATCTTCAGTGAAACAACGCGTTCACGTACGGTGTTTTGAATAAATCCAGCTGCTTCACCTGAACAATGCCATTCTTGACTTTCTGGCCATTGAAATGCAGTGACATGAATTTCCAGTGACATGGTTGCCAGTGTACCGTGCCAAACGAGTGAAATGAACATCCCTCGGTTTTCCTCTTGATGGCTTCTTGATCTTGTTACTGATGTCATTGATTCGCTTCTGGATCTCGTACGAGACCTTCTAAGAACTTTTGAGGAGGAGCCACCTGCCACGTCACCTCTCTGGATTGTACAGCCAAAGCAAATCCCCAACCTGGAGCGCGCCTTCCTCGGCATTCACATCATAGGCCATATCCTGTCCTGTTCAGACGGACTCACTGGTGTATATCGTCCGTCTTTCTGTGAAGATCGCTTACGTAAGCTTCTCCAGCCACATCCTCACCAGGTGGACTGCCAAACTTCAGATCACAGGACAGCCGGAGTTCAAGACCCATGATGATCTTTGCCGGGGTTCCGCTTGTCGATTCGTGAACTGCAGACCGGTATGCCAGGAGAAGCAGATGTAGGTGTTGATTTGATCCCAGTCTTTTTGATGGTCTGGATGATCAGAAACAACCTTGGCCAAATGTTGATTGATGGTCCACCATGCCATTGGTTTTGCACATTAGATAACAAATTAGATTAACAAAACATTGACAACTTACAACTAACCACAAACGCTCAACCAAAAATAGTCATGCAAACACAAACGCATAGGTACTCTGATTGGTTGGGTCCAGCCACATCGCATGGTTTTTCCAAGCTCATGCAAGAAGGATCGAAGCTCTCCAATTAGTGATCTTTTGATAGTCTATATCTGCCCGTAAATATACTATTTGAAAATCTGAAAGAGTAAGAGGCATCCCCAAGCAGCCCCAGGTTAACCCTGTTATTACGAATTTGCTTTGTCTTATCTGTTCTCCTCTGTGCCTTATAATATATGTACCTATTGCATAGCACTCCAATGATATCCATAACAGCAGCTTGAATCAATCCACCTTTCACCTAAATCACCGATAAACTCAAAAACCACAGCACTCAAACAAGAAAGCGAATAAATCATTTTTTCTTTGACAGTGAATTAACAACCATCAACCTCAAAAAAACTCTATTGACCATTCCAGTATGACGTCACTGTCATTTTCTGGTGGCACACACAATTTATAGGTTGAAGCTTGTTATGTCAGTTATGTGTACATAAATAAAATTGGTGTTTTTGATAACATATTTTCTGATAAATACTAACCAATTTCATCCAGTAACTAGAATGATCCATGATTCTTACCTTAGACATCACAACAAATGCTTCTTCGCTGATTTGTTTAGAAACCGAAATTAGGCTCAGTTTAAATATAAACAAAAACCTTATAAAAAAAAGTATACAGGATTCGTATTGCTTGAAGGCTTGCAAACTCTCATAAGCCTTCATCTGCTTCCCAGTGTAAAAACTGTGAGTTAATATCGATAATTTACTAAATCCATCATGGTGATATTCATTAATCGAAAGAGCATAGGGATCAATATTGTTTATAACGCCGATTTTGTGGTCGTATTGTACCTTCACATCACCACTCAACGTTGAATAATAATTGCTGTGAGCCATTTTAGAAAAGAACTGATTGAAAAAGCATTATTAACAAATTTGTATGTCACCCATCAAAAATGACATCGTTGTCAAGGTCACGTGTTCTGGAATGGTCAATCGAAATTCAAATTCGAAACCAACAATGCTCTCGGTAAGCGAATCACAGTTCCGATTGAGTTACCGATCGGTGTGCCACTACGGAATTGCTTTCGCGATTTCAAACCAAAAATTACCTCACTATCGAATAAATCTTACCGAATCGAATGGATCGGGCGTTACAGAATAAGGCACACCTGCGTGTCCATTCCGTGTACCTGTGGAATTCTTGCAACACCTCGCTTTCTCATCATTTTACACAGAGAGCGACGTGTTGCTTTGGAATTCCACAGTACACGGAATACGGGTCCTGGTCCAAATGCAGCTCCAATGGAACACCAAAATGGATCCATTCTTTAATCAGAACATCAGCTACGGTATCCGCCATTTGATCTGGCAAGGCATACGCTTCGGCTTATTTGCTGAAGTAGTCAATCACGACCAAGATGTATTGAAATTTGTTTCCTTTGCCGGACTCGGAAAACGGTCAAGCCACATCTATAGCGATCCCCTCGAACGGACTTCCAACATTGTATTGGCGCATAGGAGTTTTTGGGCGTCCACTACTTGAAGCACGTACGACACATTTTCTGCACCAGGTCATCGGCATAGCAAATGACCCAGTAAAACCTGTCTCGTAGCGTCTTGGTTATTTCCAGATGTTCACCCATGACGTCATCTTTGGCCCCACTTCGGCCCGTCTGCTTCGGGGAACCACTATCTCGTGGCGTAACTACACCTTTCGCCAGTCCCCGCGATACGTAGGGGCCCGCAGCCAACGGGACGGGCCTGACTGGATTCATAAAAAATATCACATATTATGCGACAATATGTTGACAAATGAATATTGACAATTAAATATTGGAAAAAGATGCTGTCATCAACATTTGGGTATATTATTTATCCGCAATATAGATGCATTGCAGATTTTGTTCAATTTGAACATGTGATAATTTGCAAAATACGAGTCGATAGAGGGCCACGTAAAAATACATACGGGGGTGACGAAATTTTCCGCCACTGCCACTATCTGTCTTCGATATTCCGTGCCATCCAGACTCTTCACCAGCCTCTTCAGGATGCCATCGGGTCCCACTGAACTCAGTCGTAGGACTTCACGTTGGTCGAGAATCGCGCGACTTCTTGCCAACTTGGTCGTTTCCACCCGATGATTGGCTTCAGATCTTAATCTTTCTCCTGGACTCATCGAAGTGCGTTAGACTAGACGAGAAGTCTGTATATGCTCGCTTCCTTCTCCTCAGATCTAAGGCAGTGCTTACAGAGCTCTAGGTAAGATCTTCTGGACAAGGCATCAGCATTTCTGTGACATGATCCAGCACAATGTTCTGTGACGAAATCAAACTCCTGCGTAGTCTTTCAACCCAACGAGCTACATGACCTTCCGAGTTCTAGAGCTGTAGGAGCTACTGCCATCAACTCTCGTCTGGTGACGCAGTAGTTTCGTTCAGGCTTCGACAAACTTTTGCTGATGTAATAGATGATTCTTTCATGTCCTTGCTGGGTCTAGGATAGCACTGCACCAAGTCCTACATTGCTTGCATCCGAATCCAAGACAAAGTTTCCTTCCGGAAGTGGATAGCCAAGGATGGCCAAGTGCCCTTTTCAACATGTCGAATGCTTCCTGGCAATCTTCATCCCATTGGAAACGTCTATGTGCCTCCGAAAGCCAATGGAACGGCCAGGCGTTGTTGACAAACCTCTGGACATACCACCGGTTGTAGGTGCACAAGCCCAGGAAACTTTGTAACTCGTGAAGATTCTCTGGTACTGGCACTCACCCACTGCTTTTACGTTTTGCTGGTTGACAGCTGATCCCTTCGCCGACACGATATAACTCAAGATATGAACCTAACTTCTTGACAGTTGGCATTTCTTTGGGCTCAGCTTAAAACCAGAACTTCTCAGTCTCCGGAGTATCTCCTTCAAACTCTTCAACTGATCTTCGAACGATTTGCCAAACACGACTATGTCATCGGGGTACACCAGGCATGTTGACCAGGACACTCTCCATGAGCCTTTAGAACGTGGCAGGTGCGTTGCATAATCCAAATGGCTTTACTGTGAACTACAACAGGCCAGTTCCAACGCTGAAAGCGGTTTTCTTCCGATCTTCTGGAGCCATCTCAACTTGCCAATATACGATATCAAGGTCCAGTAATGAGCTTCTTGACGAGCACCACTGGCGATGACCTCTTCCAATTTCCCTTCCATGGCTCTAGTCTAAGAGATTCATCCAGCTTATCTTCTGTAGCTATAGAAGATTCTTCGATTTTCTGTTTTAATGTTCTACACCTTTCCACATGTAATTGCGAATATGCCAAGTTATATTGCGAATAAATCAATTGGTTTTGGGAATAATCAAATGATATTGCGAATTTATCAAATTAAATAGACTAGTCAATTGATCTTGCGAATTTATGAAACGTTATTGAGAATAGACAATTTATATCGCGAATATATCATATGTAAATGAGAATAGTCAGATGTAGTTGAAATTTAAACAAGTACTTATTCCATAGATAAAATACTTGATTTTCAAAATTTTAAAAGATTATTATTGTTTTTGTATGTGTGTTAGTTTTCACTGAACTATGTTGTTTTTATGTACATTCTCACGTTTTGGCATGTAGCCGTAAAAAAAGCAATTTTCAACAGCAAATTTAAGCGTGTTCTACACCTTTCCACATGTAATTGCGAATATGCCAAGTTATATTGCGAATAAATCAATTGGTTTTGGGAATAATCAAATGATATTGCGAATTTATCAAATTAAATTTAGACTAGTCAATTGATCTTGCGAATTTATGAAACGTTATTGAGAATAGACAATTTATATCGCGAATATATCATATGTAAATGAGAATAGTCAGATGTAGTTGAAATTTAAACAAGTACTTATTCCATAGATAAAATACTTGATTTTCAAAATTTTAAAAGATTATTATTGTTTTTGTATGTGTGTTAGTTTTCACTGAACTATGTTGTTTTTATGTACATTCTCACGTTTTGGCATGTAGCCGTAAAAAAAGCAATTTTCAACAGCAAATTTAAGCGTGTTCTACACCTTTCCACATGTAATTGCGAATATGCCAAGTTATATTGCGAATAAATCAATTGGTTTTGGGAATAATCAAATGATATTGCGAATTTATCAAATTAAATTTAGACTAGTCAATTGATCTTGCGAATTTATGAAACGTTATTGAGAATAGACAATTTATATCGCGAATATATCATATGTAAATGAGAATAGTCAGATGTAGTTGAAATTTAAACAAGTACTTATTCCATAGATAAAATACTTGATTTTCAAAATTTTAAAAGATTATTATTGTTTTTGTATGTGTGTTAGTTTTCACTGAACTATGTTGTTTTTATGTACATTCTCACGTTTTGGCATGTAGCCGTAAAAAAAGCAATTTTCAACAGCAAATTTAAGATTTAAGAAGGTATAGGACAAATGGCAAAATTCACATTTTTTTCTGTATTTTTTCTTATATAAAAATATAACCTACATAGTGATGATAAAAAAAGAACGGTTCATTGAAATGATGGAGGAAAATCAAAGACCTATTATTGGTATATTCTCTTCTGCCACTGCGGTAACCTGGTGGAATGTTGAATGTTGCGACGCACTTACGCATCTACAAAATGGTGATAACTTTGAATAATGGAGCTTCCACTGAAAACGTAATAAAAATAACCTGAGAAGCACAATTCTTCATAATTAATCTCTCGTTTTTTTGCATAAATATGCACCATAAATCCAGGAGCATCAACTTTGAGACACCCCTCACATATGTAGAAAAGACATTATGGGAATCACATAATGACTACATTACATAAATGCTCAATTACATTTAATACAGTCGCAATTACATTTGACTATTCTCAATTTCATATGATTTATTCGCAATTTCATTCAACTTTACCCAATTATATTTGATATATTCCCAATTCATTTTTAATCTTCCCAATTATATTTGATATATTCGCAATGTAAATTCGCAATTCTCAAATACATTTGATTTATTCCCAATGTAATTTTACTATTCTTAAAATCGAGTAATATATTCGCAATCACTTGTGGAAAAGGTGTAGAGTTTTTTTCCAGTTGATCATCTTTCAAGTTTTTCGATAATAGTTGCTCAACTGCGTTGGGATCAGGAATCTCGAATTAAAACGGATCGGGATTGATGATGATGATGATGAAACAGATGTGTCTCTGATGTATGTGTCTTTGATGTAACATTTATGTAAATTTGAAGTAATTATGACTCCCACAATAGTTTTTATGTAAAAATTATGTAACATTTATGTGAAGAAAATTATGTAACCTTTGGATCTATCATTATTACGTGAATGTTATGTAAAATACGTGATGTAACATCAAGGTGTACATGAAGTACATACATTTTACATAAACAAATGGATGTCTCTATTACATAAGCGATTCATGTCAATATTAAGTAAATTTTATAGTAACATGTGACATTAGAAAATCGACAACGTCGAAGCGTCACGCGTAAATCCTAAATCGAGCCTCTGGTCTCATCCACGCAGCTTCACCCCAACAGAGTAGAAGTAGAAGCCATTTTGTCATTCTGTTCGTGTTCTGTGTTTTGGTTGTGTTGTATGACCAAATACCGTTAAGTCACTCGAGCAATATCTAGAGGCTGAGAAAAATATCATTCTGTGGCAGAAAAAAGGTAGGTTATGTACTTATGTTTGGTAGTTTGGTAGCTAATATTTAAAGAAGTTATTTTATTTCTATGCTATTAATAATAACTATAAATCACTCCTTACAGATTTCAAAACTGTGGGAGAGAGTTATGCAGCTAGGAACCATAATATTCACATCAGATCAACACTGCAACAGCCACTCCTATTGCAAGCGTTCCATATCGTCTGAATGCCGCTTAACAAAAAATTTTGAAAGCCAAATTGGATGAAATGCTACAGCAGAGGATTGTAGAAGAAAGCGAGACCCACCGGATTTCTTTCGTAGTTTTGGTACCAAATATTTACCAATGCGTGATTTCTTGGTTATAGAAACAAAAGTACGTGATAATAATAAGATAAGGGTGACGTAGATTATTTATATAGCAATGATATAAATTTTTCGTACAACCTACACGTTAAGTCCACTTTTCAATGCATGCAAAGCAGGCGGAAACTCGCTAAATTTGGCAGCCGGGTCTAAAAGTACTTTCGCGCCCGCGGGTGCAAAAGTAGGTAGCTCAGCAACGGTTCCTTGGATCCCAACGCCTCTGAATCTAATAACCATGCACGTGGCAGTCTAGCATACTGAAAGGAACTAATCACGTGACAATCTCGGTGACAATGAATCCGCACCACAAAAGAATACGGGAACACATCTATTGTAACAATGATTGATAGTTGTCTGTTGTCTGACTTGTCAGCGGTGTAGTGTATCGATTATTTATCTTTGATTTTCATAATTATTTTTTAAAGGATTACAAACTGGTTGTACAAAAAGCACTGTCTGCACTACGGACGAAAGAAGATTTTGACTCGGCTAATATCTGCCCTCGCTTCGCTCGTGCTGCTACTTATACCCTCGTTAAAATCATCTACCACTTTCCGCCCTAGATACAAAATGTACTATTCCGTAATGTTTACATAAATAAATCGATATAAAGTCTACATAACCTTTTTTATATAAAAAAAGTTTACATAATTGTGATATAAAATTTACATGCACTGGAGGTATGACATTATGCAGTCGTTGAAGGTTGAAAGAAAAAAAAAAGGCCACTTTCTGGTTACCTTGTTATTATGTCATATTGACGTAACTGGTTACTTGTGTTACATAATTTTAACATCAATATTATGTTCTTGTGTTTGCTGGGTTTCTACCCGCTTGCACCCAAGTCACGTTCTTCTAACTCCCTCTTCAACTCGGCAACCTTTCATCCGATAAACAGCATTTGTTTCGTAGCTTTAACAACGACTATTCATTAGCGATTCTATAGCACAAAATAAATCTCACCTTGGACACCAATGCAGCGTTTTTCAGCAAAAAGCAAAACGGCTTGTCATATCTGAACGGTTAGGGTTTCACATTTGGATCACACTCGCACCGGGTGTGACGTTTCTGAACTCGCCCAAGATATAGTTTTAACTAATTTATTTCAAGTCAATATCTATGTACACTCACTATTTACACCAATTATATCTCAACTTTTTATTTTTTCAACTGTCATAGACACGGCTTATCTGATAATGAACTATGGCGGACTCTCCTTTATATGTATAAGCTCGAGCCACGATTGCGAACAAGCCAGATTTCTCTAGATTTGCAACTGAACATACTAGAATGATCCACAACGTTGACAGTGGGTTGTGACAAAAGGGATAAGAGCCGAGATGTTTGAGTGAGACGTATGGTAGAAACGTCGTCTCCGCTGTCGACTGCCTTGGATAATCATACCGCTGGACATTTCGTTACAATATGTTGAAGATGTAAAGTTGAGTTTATTGCTGAGAAATTGTTTGCAAATCTGTAAAAGTTTTTCATTGGAGTGAACATCTTCGTTCTGCAGGTATCATGTGTAGGTATATGATCAACCCAAGATAAAAAAGAGGCTCAAATTGTTTAAAGAGATAATAAAGATTGTCGATAATATTTTTTATGTTACGCCAGCGTCAACCTTCAAGGATTTTATGAAAAGTAGGTATGTTTTTAGGAAAAAAAAATGTTCTTTCTAAAGAAGGGGTTCCTAGAACTGTTCGTATTCGAGTTATCTTACAAAGATGATGATTTTCTTTTGAAATTACCAACATTTTTTAACTGATCTAAATGAGCGTTGAATTCCTCTCAACCCCCTTTGAAGGGGACCTTCAAAAATTCACTGCACGATCTCCATCTCTCCACACAAAGTCTAGTTTTCAGTCTCTTTTGCATGGGTAGTCTGCACAAGTGAGTTCGAATTTCTGCAGTTCTGGAGATGCCATCTTTAGCAGGCAAAAGCTTTAGAACTCTGCATAGAAAAAATATATATAACGAATATATATATTTTTTCTATGGAACTCTGCCAAGGGGCCATTTGTAGGGTGGTTGAGTATCATTCCGAATCAGCACCAAGGGGCCTTCTGGCAAGCCTGTGGGGAGTTCCTTCCATTTGTATTGCGTGTGACCATATTTCTTGATTGAGTTTTTGGATGTGTTGCAACCTTGACAGTTTGAATGAATTGACGTCTTGCAGGTTGAATTCAGGAATAAAGTTAGAAGAACGGCCAATGAGGAAATGAGAAGGAGTAATGGGTATTAAATCGTTTGGATCAATTGACATGGCAAATAAAGGTCTTGACTTTAGTATACACTCAACATGAATAGTCAATTTGTTGAATTCCTCAAAAGTGACATTTTTGTTATTGAGAGTTCTTTCTAAATGATGCTTTGCAGCCTTCACAACTGCCTCCCATAAACCGCCAAAGTTTGGCGTGTATGCTGGTATAAACTGCCATTGAATACCGGCTTGACCCGTCTCAGTGATTGAATCCATATTGCTGCTTAAAAACTGACGCAACTCTTTCAACTCGTTACTAGCTCCAATAAAGGTACTTCCATTGTCTGATCAAATTATGGCAGGAAGACCTCTCCGAGTGGTAAATCGTTTTCAACATGACATGAAACTGTCAGTACCCAAATTGGTTATTACTTCAAGATGCAAAGCTTTTGTGCAGAAACAGATAAAAACTGCTAAGTAACATTTTGTTACTCTTGGGGAGCACCCGGTTTGTTCAAAATAAAGAATGGGCCAGCGTAATCAATACCGGTTATTTGAAATGGAAACTCAGTTTAGATACGACTGTCTGGTAGACTAGACAGATATTGGAGATTTGCCGGGTGTAGGACGAAATCTAAAACATGTTAGACAATTTCGTGTAGTTTTCTTAGCTAAATTGCGTCCTCTTATAGGACACTAAAACTGCCTTATAGAGGCTAAAAGTTAATGAGGACCTGGATATAGAAGGCATCCATGTTTATGATCAAACATTAACTTGGTATAAGGATGCTCAGGATACAACATAATGGGATGCTCAACATCATATGATACATAGGTATGTTTCAAGCGTCCTCCTACACGCATTAGTCCCTTTTCATCAATAAATTTGGTTAGAGCTGAAAGTTTGTCCTTTTTGTTTAATGGGGTATTCTTTGCTAAAACTGAAATTTCTTCATTGAAACTTTCAGATTGAGAAAGACGAAGTAGAGCCATATTAGCATTTTCAAATTCAAGAGCACTCGATAGGACGGGAGACTGAAGGTTCGTTACACTTCTTTTGTTTTAAATTGTTAAAGAACCTAATACATAAAGCAGTTACTCGTCTTAACTTCAATAGGCAGGAATAGTTGTTGAATAGGAAAAAATGCTCTTTAACCACAGTTTGTTAGACTGAGATTCTCTTTTTTATCTCAGGTAATTCATCAATAGGAATGAAATCATTAGGGACAGGAAAATTGGAATTAGTGGTTTTTAAAAAACTTGGACCTGTCCACCATAGACTAGAGTGAAGTAGAGTTTCTGTTGTTACTCCTCTTGAAGCAAGATCTGCAGGGTTTTCTTTTGTATTAATATATCTCCAATTTTGAATATTTTTGTGTGACTGATTTTTAGACACTCTGTTGGAGATGAAAACTTGTAATAGATTTGACTCTTTCTTTAACCAACTTAGAGCTACCATTGAATCAGACCACATAAAAATAGGGATGTCTAATGAGAGCGCATTGTTCACCAAGTCAATCAATTGGGTTCCAGGAAATGCAGCACACGGTTCTAACTTTGGCATAGTAATAGTTTTGAGGGGTGCTACTTTGCTTTTAGCACATAAAATATATGATTGAAAATCATGACTACCATGTTTGCTTCTCAAATAGACAGCGGCAGCATACGCATATTTAGAAGCGTCGCAAAAACAGTGTAGTTGAGTAACACTCAAATCGTTGGGTATACAATTCCTTGGAAAATTCAAAGTCTGAAGCTGATTTAGACTGTTGATAAACTTTAAAAATGACTTTTCTAAATAGTCGGGAATAGAACTATCCCAGGTAACTCTCAAACTCCATAACTGTTGAATAATAATATTGATCTGCCAACTGGATGTTTTCTGGAATATTCCAGTTACAAGTACGGAATTGACAGGCAGGGATTTGATTGGTGATCAATGGAACAACAAAACAAGAAACAGTACAACTGAAATTGGAAGAATTGGAGGACAACGACAAGGTACATTGCTTATTGAGTTCAGATACAACTTGATTGATCCCATTAATTGAAAGTTTCGTTGAAGTACATGGAAGTTTCAATTTATCGCAAAATTATTGTTATTAGATTGGATTGTGCTCCACAATCTAAAAGTAGTCGACATGGTTGGACTCTTCATCTCTAACTCTACACAAAATAGTAGACAATAGTACCTGTTGTGGTTTGACAGTTTGTTGAAATCATGTAGAGCTGAGTTATTGCTGGCATTAGATTTGCTACAGTCACTTGTTTCACTAGTATTTCTGTA
Source organism: Orchestes rusci (assembly GCA_958502075.1). NCBI lineage: Eukaryota > Metazoa > Arthropoda > Insecta > Coleoptera > Curculionidae > Orchestes > Orchestes rusci. The sequence goes on along the minus strand of OY293305.1, from coordinate 59,457,133 downwards.
CAAATGAATCTACGAATTGTGTTTTAGTTTCTTGTTTTTAGATTTGCAAATAGTGCAGGGACCTAGATTACAATGATCATGATTATGTCTCGTTCGAAGACAGTTTTGACATAGATCGAGTCTTTTAACATTGGCAATTCTATCTGAAACTGATAGATTCAAAAAATCTTGGCAATTATAGATCAGATGGTTTTCCTTGCAAAAATTACATTTAATAGATGAATCGTGATGTGAATTTTGTTCAGAATTTTCTATACTTAAATGAACTTGAGCCTGGTTTCTCGGATTAAATGGATGTTTGTCATATCTCTTGACATTGTGATTGAATGGAATAACTTGACAAAGTCTACAAAGTCATCAAGACTAGGAAGATCAGATTTATACTTGATCTCTTTCCATTCTCTAAGACTTGTTTTGTCCAATTTACTTGCAATCAAATGAACAATTAAAAACTCAAATGAAGTTTTATCACTCAATTCCAAACTCTTTATGTTGATCATATTTTTTGTAATTTGATCCAACATGGTCCCAAATCGAAAGAAATTTTCTTTATTTACTTGTTGAATTTTGAGTAATTGCTGAAAATGTGTTTCTAACAGAAAGTGTTTTTTGTCAAACTTGGTACAGCAATGAGCGAATGCCAAACAACTTCCGATTCACGTCATAATTGCCACCAAGCGAAATATTATGTGATTTGCTGGTGACCAAATTTGGCCACCAGCAAGCTTCATAACAACGAGCTTGATGGCAACGATGACGTAGATCAAAAGTTGTTTGGCGTTTACTATACATAGAATGTTCCATGCTGTTTCAAATAGATTAGTCACATTTTCAAAACCTTCAATATATCCAGCAGGAAATCCTTCCAAAGAGGATTTTGAAAATCGAAATTTTTGCAACCCAGACAAACCAGTATTTGCAGTAATAGCTGAAGTGAAATTAACCTTGAAAATGAGCCATTCCTCAAAATTACCAGAAAATGAGGTAATTTGAGTTTTGGAAGTGACATATTGCTTAAGGTGTCTTTCACTGTGGATGATGAAGTATGAGGTTGTTTACTAGAATTAAGAGCATTTTGTTGATCAGCAATGGTAATGGACTTGGATACACTGGCAATATGTTGAGTCAAAATATCTTGAGCAGCATAAAAACGGTCTTGGATTTCTTCCCTTTCATTGTAATGGAATGGTAATTCTTGTTCATCGCATACAGATTCACTGATTCTACCGTGTCGAGTCCTTGTGATAAGCCTAAACCATTCTCTGATCTTAATTCAACATCATTAAAAACTAGGCGTTCTTTCAAGTGCAGAAGATTTAATCGTATTAGCGAACGTCTCCAAAATGGTTAATTTTTGCTTGATGCTCCCTCTATTTCTGATCAATTTTTCAAGATCATCTCTTGAACTAGATGCAGTATCGACATTATCGTTTGTGTCAGGCATTTTGGCTAATTGAATTTTGATACAAAAATAGGATGCTTTGTAAAGATGCACCTACTCGAAAGCTATAACCTGCAAGGTATGAAGAATGATGCACTAAACTAGTCTAGTTGAACAAAATTGCCTGTGGTTAACTGTATTCAAACTCAAGACCTAGATTCTTTGATATTATTGGCACCTGTCAAAAATAGAACAGTGTGGCTCACCTGTAATAGACTTGACAATAGGTATAATTGGTAATGACCTCAAATTGCTTTGATAGGAGAGAACTAGGATGAAAATAGGAAAATAGGATAGTAGCTCAACTTGGAGAACTGAATATACAGGGGGTCCCTGAAATGACTGTACAACGCTAAACCACAAATTTCTTGATCCAAAATAAGGCGATCTAGGCAAACTTACCTATATCCAAAATTGCTTCGTTAAGTCTACAGATATTCAAAAAAAAATTGGTTTTTCCTACATTTTTCAAAAACGTAAAAATCGAATTTGATAATTTTTGGTACCTAGTCTTGGACCATGAAATTACGTTTTGTTTCTATAGCGAACGGTTGTAATAATTGATCGGAAGTGTTATAAAAGTGACTTCACATGTTGTTTCTTTTGATTTTTTTTGGAAATGACTTTTTGATAATTCAGATGCTTTTATCTAATAGTTCAATGTGTTCATTGGTTCAATGTGAAAAAACTTTCTTACACACTAGGTTATTAGATGAAAACATCTGAATTATCATAAAGTCAATTCCATAAAAAATCAAAAGATATAGCTGCACATGACGTCACTGATTTTTTATGGAATTGACTTTCTGATGATTCAGATGTTTTCATCTAATAGCCCAGTGTTTAAGAAAGTTTTTTCCTCTCCTGAAAAAATATGCTGAGATAGTAGTTATGCTAGAAAAAAAAATCAATAGTAAAATATCTCTGAAGCTAGTTGAAAAAAATTTTTTTTTTTGGCACAACCACTCATCTTAGCAAAATTTGTCAAGAGAGAGAAAAACTCCCCAAAACATTAAACTTTTAGTTAAAAATATCTGAATCATCAAAAAATCAAAAGAAATAACTACATATGACGTCACCTTTATAAAACTTCCGGTTAATTTCAACTGGTCGCTATAGAAACAAAAAACGTTATTTTATGGTCCAAGACTAGGTACCAAAACTTATGAAAATTGATTTGGACGTTTTTTAAAAATGTAGAAAAAAACATTTTTGTTTTTAAATCTTTGAGGCCCTCTGTAGACTTAACGAACCAATTTTGGATATAGGTAAGTTTGCCTAGATCACCTTATTTTTGGTTAAGGAATTTGTGGTTAAGCGTTGTACAGTCATTTCAGGGACACCCTGTATATACCTGCTTTTTCTTTTGAAAAAATACTGTCAAAATCGCAATCCAATCACTTCAATCTGATATTGCTCGTCCAACTGCTTGCGTCGGGAATCACCAGATCGTAGCCTCGCGCCTCTTTCGTGGTAGCCTAACTCCGCTGGTTACCAGGATTCGACAGGACTTGTCACTTGGAATCAACTTGTAGATTTATGCGGCTCGAAGGACCAAATGTGTTTGTTTGTAATTGCTGCTGGTTCAATTATTGTGCCGTGAATAGGAGGCCAATATACTCATGCTCGATTTTTTTAAGTGGACTGTATTTTATATGAATCGATTTTTTGTTACAGGTAACAATTCTATTTTGACAACTGTCACATTCACTGGTGTCGCCACGCAGGACGTACTTAACACATGTTTCGTCACACTATGTTAAGTTTGAATAAGGGAATTTGGTCTGGAGAACTGAGCAGTCATTGATTTCTCCCCAAAAAAATCACACAGTATCATATCTGGCAATCTAGCACCCATCCATCCTCTATTTCCTATTTACTCATCAGTTATTTCTACTTTGATGAACTACGCGTAATCCACATTTGCTGGAGAAATATTTGCGAATAATTCGACCGGGAAACAATGGTTCGGGAGATTGAAACAAGCTTCTTGGCCAGAATTCCTCTCTTCTCTCTTGGGCCCTTGATCAGCGACAGGTGAGAGTGTTGTCTTGACATGCTTATACCCAGATGTATGCTGTAGTGATATTTGAAGACAAATAGATGATATTTAGTGATACACGAGTTTCCCTTCCGTCTGACTGCTGCGTTCCTAGAGCACGATAGATGAGAGTCCAGTCGAAGACCTCAAGCATAATTTTGAATCAACACAAAATATTGAATCTCATCACCATCCCGTTACACACTAGCATACACATTTCAAATAAATCTTTCTTGGTAGGTACCTGTATTTCTGAAATAATGTGTGGATTTTACCGAGTCCAAGAATAATGATTATAATGATTGGACGGGACGGAGAGATATAAAAATTAAGGAGAGACACTAGGAAGACTTTCAAAGTGGCGGAAAGCACCCACGCAACTGGGAAGAATACAACAATAAGCAGCTAAAAATTTATAAAAGTAACCCAAAAAAGAAAACGGCGTCCTGGAGAAATTTCTAAGATCTCCGATGCGTCGTTAGCCTCGAGGTTCAAGAAGGTCCTCTTGAAAAAACCTATGATGCAGCCAAGTTATCTAAAACGGAACATAATGCCACCTGCTTTGAAGACACAGCGCTTCACATGTCAATCTCTTCGACTCTTATAAGTTTAATTTAGACCTTGGTTGTCAGTTTACAAGTTTTTTTTTAAATGGACATTATCGACTTTTCGATTTTAACTTTTCATTCTCACTCCAGTCCATATAAGAGCTGCTGGGTTGAAGGGTAAAAAACCAACTACTTTTGTCCCCATCAATTTTATTTATTTCGTAGTTTTTAAATCGATTATTTAAAAAACATATTTTGCCAGGTTACAAATATTATTATAATAAATGGGTTGTAATAAACTGTACAGTATTCAATTCATTTTGTACAGTATAATATCACAAGCAGTCAGTATAATATTGTAGAAGACTCAGTATTTCTGTTAAAAATGATAAGTAAAAATGGAATTTTTGAGCAGTAAAAGTACTATTTGGCCTGTATTTCTATGTTCACTATTGTGATTCTAATGGTCAGTAAAAATTTATGAAATGTCAGTATGACTTAGCTAGTAATAATTCCACAAATGTACAGTAAGAAATAATAAATGGCCAGTATGCAATAGTCAGTAATAATTTTAACTAACTCAAACTAACCCAAACTTGATACACATAATACCAATACAGAACACGTCAATTATGATATATAATAATAATTGTAATGTTAACCTAGTGCTAACCAACGAGCCGCTGCATATTTTTATCAATTTCGATCACCAACACAAACTAACCCAAACTTGATCCACATAAAACCATTTATAATATATAATAATAATTGTAATGTTAACCTAGTGCTAACCAACGAGCCGCTGCATATTTTTCATCAATTTCTATTACCAACACAAACTAACCCTAACTAACCCAAACTAAATCCGCCTCTCAAAGGAACCTATCTGACTTCTTCATCATGACATAAAGGCAGAGTGTTTTCTTTTTACTAAGTTGTGTTTCGTTCCGTTGTAAAAATGTTTGTATTTATACGAAATAAAATATATGACCAACCATTCATTATTTTACTGTGGCTTTATTAATTTTATGGGCTGTCCATTATTTTCACCAGGCATTTACTAATTTATTTGATCGTTTTTTTATGATACTGACTCTTGATTATTTATATCTACCATTTATTATTTTTACTGACCACTTCTTTATGTTACTGACCCTTTATTATTTTTACTGACCATTTCTTTATATTACTAACCGTTAATTATTTCAACCGACCATATATTATTATACTGACCATTTATTATTTTTACTGACCACTTCTTTATGTTACTGACCCTTCATTATTTCAACCGACCATTTATTATCATACTGACCAAGGAAAATAAAATAATGGCAAAGAGTACTGTCCATAAAATTGAAATACTGACCATTTAATTTGTTGCCATAATAAATTAGTAGATATAACTGCAAGATGTTGACAAACTTAACCACTAAACTAATTGAAACAATGTGATTATAATATATTATTCTATTCCCGCATAAAATACAGTATATCTCCGACATAATGAAGTTTCATTATTTCAGTTCATTTCGCTAAACCTATACTGCTCTCCAACTCTTTGAGACACCTTTTTCCGTACTGGATGTACATCTTGATTACTATTTCATCAGTATGATGTGCATGTTGTCTGAATTCACCCCTAGCCCAGCTTTTCAATTCATCTTGATAATTTTTGTCGGGCACTTCTCTAATAGATCGGAGTATGGATCTATAGAGATTTTTGACTTCCTGTTTCAAGATAAACTGCAAAAAGAAGATTTTTTTTAGTTGGGCGATGATAACATAAGAACACACTGAATTTCCTTATTATCAAAATGAGATATTGAGATTGAGACATGTATTCATATATCTTGTTGTATTTCCAGGAAAAAAATCAAAGTCAATAAACAACAATCCCATGGTGTTTATATTTTGATAATGATATTTTGAATTTTCAAGATGTAACGTTGATGTTTTTAAATCAAATGCATCTCGAATATATTCAAGTATCAGTATCTGAGGTTTCTTGTGGATATAGACGACATATCATCAAAGATTCATGTAACAAATACATCGGAAATCGTACTACAGGACAAGGTTCAAAGCGCTGAGTAGCATGTTATAATGACCATTTTATAATAAATGGTATGGTAAGTCCAGTTCAAGTTCATCAATCAAAGACCCAATGATTATTTTTTTTACACAGAACACAGAGTAGAATCATCGAATCTGCTTGAAGAATTTAACTATAGACTCGTAGGTTGAAAATGATAATATGCTTTGAGAGGCCTGTTCAGTGACCATTACATAGAGGGTGTCCGGTAAGAGGTAAGTATATGGCATAATTTCGGGAGCGGTGAGGGAGTCAGAATGACCCTACTTTGTCATATATTTTCTTCTAAAGTGCCTCCTAGCGGAGATACAGAGCCCTATCGATTTCATTTTTTAGCTTTGAACCAACTTGTTTAATTTGATGAAATTTTAGTTGGTTGTGTAGGCTATGAAGACAGCGCCGTGCGAAGGGGGGGTCGAAGGGGGCGCCACAAGTGGGGGGGCGCCAAAAAACGTACACATTAACATTAAATGAACTTCCCCTACTAGAAATGAGGGAAAATTAATTATAAAGGAGGGGAAATACAACCAGAAAATTTTTCGCCTGCGCCGCTTTCTGACCTATTGAAAATGTGGCAACCCTAGCGCCGATCCTAGAGTTCGCCCCGGGCGCAGTTTTACCTTCGCACGGCCCTGTATGAAGTAGTATGTATGAAACCATAGTAAAGTCAATATTTCAAATCGTAGGGGAAACCAGGAAGGGACTAGCCATCAAAGCTTTTGGGTACAATGTTTGACAGGTGTCATATTATAAAACTGAAAACTACTTTTTCAAATACTCTGACCTTTTCTCAACAAAAAAGGTGGTCTTTTTTTTTCGATAGAACTTACTGTTTTCGAGAAAAATAGGTTTTTGTTTCACACGTTATTGCAATAATACATTAAAATACCACGACGCGACTAGTCATCAGTTGTTGTGATTGTTGGTATTATTTTTTTTTACTCTCAGATTGATTGCCTATACTAGAATCAGTTGAAAGTTTTTTAAAAACATGAAAATTTTTAAAAAAATACCCGTAATTTATTTTTATTATTTTTTTTTAATTTTGACCAATTCAAGTACAGTCAACCACTCTAGATTGTCAAAAAAGTTTTTCAATACCAACAATAACAACAACTGGTGTCTCGCCGCAGTGTTTAATAATAATTATAATAATAATAATAATATTATCATTTATTTAGCAATAAGCTACAAATATTTAGAGTTTATCATATGCATTCATGAAATCATTGCTTACAAAAAAAAATATGAGTAAAGTATGTATACCTAGACAAACAGTAGAGTGTAAAAAGGTTAACATTAAAAACTTAAAAATATAAAAATGTAAACATGTGTTCTCAAAAGGGTCTTCTCTCTGTTCAAGTTGTTACATTGTTTCAATTCGTTTGGTAGCTTGTTGAATTCAAAGAGTCCTTTTACAAGTAACAAATTTTGCAATAATACACGAATTTTAGTGTATTCTCGCAATAACGTGTAAAACAAAAACCTATTTTTCCCGAGCACGGTTAGTTTCATCGGAAAAAAAGAAGAGCACCTTTTACGTTGAGAAAAGGTCAGAGTATTTGAAATTGTAGTTTTCAGCTCTGTAAAATGACACCTGTCAAAAATTGGGCCCAAAAGGTATTGGTTCCCCGTACAATGGACAATTTGCATACATTTTCGAATGACTTGAAATTTTATATACAGCAAATGCCAAACAACTTTTGATTCACGTCATAATTGCCACCAAGCGAGTTATTATGTGATTTGCTGGTGACCAAATCTGGCCACCAGCAAAATTCATAGCGACGAGCTTGGTGGCAATGATGACGTGGATCCAAAGTTGTTTGGCGTTCACTATACGAAGGTATTCTACGCAATATTTGAAAGTCATCAGCGAAAACATTTTTCCAAAATACCCAAGAATATAAATGAAAAAGAAAACGCAAATTTCACTGTATGATCAAAAACGGGGCGGAGCTATATCACAGTCAATACGCCAGACGGAGAAAGTTCATGTATTCTGTGACGTCGGGGATGTTGATAGGCGCTCTTTAATCGGTGATTACTATATTAATAGAGGTCGTAGATTGATTTTTTGAACATCAATGGCACCAGTACTGACAAATCCTTATACAGGGTGTTACTTAATGGTAAGTCATAATTTTAAGGGGGAGTTCCTGGTTTTTAAGATACAGGGTGTTAAAGATCTATTTTATTTTCAGTTTTCAATACATTTTCCAAAGACGGTTTGAGATATTGAACTGAATTTTGCCACAGGATAATATTATGGTATAGGAACACACTTTTTTTATTTTTTCATTTTTATTTCATTTTATTTTATTTATTTTTTTTTTTTATTTTTCTTTTTAGTCCCAAGTTTATATGACCTTTTCGACTCAAAATTTATCCAGGAACTCCCCCTTAAAATTATGACATATCATTAAGTAACACCCTGTATTTATCATATTTCCAAAAAATGTGCAAATTGTCACTGGATAATCTCCCCGGTGCTCGAATTATTTCCGGAAATTTTGTCGAGTTGCGAATTTTTTGAAAATTTTCCGGGGGCGCAAGCCGAGGGAAATTTTCTTGAAAAATTCGCAACGAAAACAAATTTCCGGATTATTAATTCGAGCTCTAGGGAGATTCGGCAAGAAAATTTCATGCCAGAACTATTTGAGAAGATTTAATAGTAGCGGCTGGACTCACCTCGCATTTAGTGGAAGAAACCAACGGCTCCTTACTCTACTCGACATTGAGGAAGAAAGAAGGGAATCAGGATTTTATAAAACATTTGGAAGTTATAACCAATCTTGTCCATAATTGATAACATTGCAACTTTGTATTGGAAGTTGAAAATAAATCATTTATCAAAAATATTTGTGGTTAACAGCTGTCAAGCACTCGCGGCTGGATGTAGCTCCCATGCACCAACCACAGTGTTGCCGTTTGCCTTATCTCTGTCTGTGAAAGTTGGGTTGGGTTGGGATTGTTAGGGAGAGTGGGGACGGCAACACTGTAATCATTGGGAGCTACATCCAGTACATCCAGATGCGTAAAGCCAAAGCCAGGGAAATTTCCACTTATTAATCTTTCAGTCACGTGATTATGAGCAGGGAAATTTCCGATAAAATTAGGTCGTTGCCATAGCAACATAACAAAATGCAAGCCTATGATTGGTTAGAATTGACTGGTAGGAAATTTTCCATTTAATTTCATGTGTTTCATGTGTCTTCATGGCCTGCACAACATACTTGAATTTCTCAAAAGGTAGAGCTAAAAGATTATATTGATGGGTACCCCTTTAGGGCACTGTTTCTTCGTTGGGAGGCACTTTATAAAAAAAAATGTATCACAAACTAGTGTTATTTTGACCTCTCCTATACGCTCCCGAAATTTTGACAAGTACTTACCGGACACCCTGTATATTGGTTAATGGAATATGAAACTACAAGAAAATGGCGCCATCAAATCCATTGAAAATTAGGGAATATTCTAGAAACATAGGTAATATTGTACTACAATTATTACAAATTCGAGTGTATGCAAGGGGATCTCATAAACCGTAAGAGATCTGGTTAAATTAATAATTGGCTAGTTCGAATTCTACTACTTACATTCATATTATGACTTTTATACCTGTACATTGACACTTGTTTTTGTTGTAGTAGAATAACAATAATAATAAAATAATAATAAAAGTGAGATTGGTAACATGCGAGCTTGGAGAATAATAATGGTACCTAATTTTTTGAAATTTTCATGAATTAAAATGTTCATCACTAAAAGTTCGTAAGGACTAAATTTCACGTTAGAAAACTAAGATTAAAAATTAAATTGAGAAAACTGCCGTAAAACATTTGTTTCTAATGGAAACCCTCAAATTTTATACTTTTATCTTATTTTGCATTCAAAACTAGGATACATATGTGTAACATTGTCGATTACAAAAATAATAAAAAATTAAAAAATATTGATTGTGAGAAGGTATGTTTTGGGGCCAAGCTGGCGGCGTCTAGGTTTTTTTCAAAACCATGGACTACTAGATCAAATTCAGAAACTGAAAAATCCAAATTTTATATCAAAATTATAATGGGATACCCTATTTTTTCATTTAGAACCTCCAAAGGAGAGTTCGGGAATTCGTTCTTCATCACTTTTTCCTCTATTCTCAAATTCACATGAATATGGTAAGTTAATATCTATTATCTATCCTTTTTCCAATTTGTTTATACCCCCTTATATCGATTATTTTTCAATTCCGAGAAGGTGGAAGAAATAATGAATTGTTGTTATCAAGGTTAGAACCGAGGATACTTCATATCTCTTATTCAACGCCTTTATTTCAAGATATTGTGGAAAAATAGAGAGATTATTGGATGAACCAACAATCAAAGTATTGAGAATTAACGGATCTTATTGTTAAAATAATCTGCATTTTCAATTATATCAAGTAAATATTGCAAGGGAGAAATTAATACATGCAAATAATCCTTTCTTTATCATGTTAGGTACCTACATCATTACATAAGTGAACATATTCTAGAAAATAGATTGGTAGAGAAGTAGAAATAAATTGAAAGAAGTATGGGTCAGAATCGTCATACCGTTGATTGAGAAATGTTCAATCAACGGTCATACTAAACCATATTACATACCTGCTTCAATTTGCACTATTTGCAGAAAGACTACGATTCAACTAAGAACTTCACACCGACGATGTATTAGTGTCTCTCAGGCTATATGAGGCCCCCACGCATCCTGAGAGAGAGGGAGACATCTAACTAACTAACCCAAACTAACCCAATATTTGAGGTCTTCGTTTAGTATCACCTCGAGTATGACGTTCCTTGTCCAAACTTCTTTGAATCTACCTCTAGTTCATTGTTTAAACAAGCACCAAAAGCACAAAAACCTATCAAATTATTCACATTTAGGGCTTCACGAGACCACAAGACTAGTCTTGGTCTTGTCTTGGTCTTGGTGACAAGACCGAGATCAAGACCAAGACCCTAAAATCTTCTCAAGACCAACACCAAGACTCAACGTTCAAAACCAAATCCAGGGTCTTGGTCTTGAAAAAAAAAAATCGACTCAATAGGTATGGACCAGTGCAAGCTACCAGATCATTGAAACGAATATCCGTAAATTTGATCGCAATTTTTCAGTTGATTTCGTGAAAAATTAGGAGCTTCAAATTTACCATCTGAATGTGTATTTTTTTACATCACAAAAAAAATTATCATAATATTCCATCTTATCAAACAATAACAATGTTCAAAAAAAAGTATTGAACTCTGTAACAAGTAATAGATAAATGTAACAAAATAGTTAAATCATCAAGTAATGTACCTACTCCTACGTAAAAAATAAATAATGTGTTACTGAATATTGAAAATGTTCTATACAGGGTTTTCACCTTAAAACTCCGCACGCAAATATCTCGGAAACGAATAAAAATATTTGATTTCTGTAATAAGTAGTCAATTGGGCCTATGCAGGAACAATCTTGACAATAGTCAACATTGAAAACTTGACGTAAAATTGAAATTTGACGGACGTTTCAATATTTTCAGCGTTCTGTAGTATGGTATCATGAGACCATTCCAGTTTGGTCTGTCATTAACGTCCCATTCAGCCAATCGGCGAGCTGCAAGTGACGTTAATGACAGACCAAACTGGAATTGTCTCATGATACCATACTCCAGAACGCTGAAAATATTGATACGTCTGTCAAATTTCAATTTTACGTCAAGTTTTCAATGTTGACTATTGTCAAGAGTGTTCCTGCATAGGCCCAATTGTATGGAATCAAGTAGTTATTTTTTACAATTAAAGAATTCGATGCCTATCAAAAGTTAAGCGTCGCGACGCGTCGAAAATATTAATCGATTGCAGGGATTTTGAAATTACGCGCATGCAGAAGTACGTGTTTTGTTTTTACTTTTTTGTTGTTTAGTTGAACTCATTTATCTTATCGGTTCTGAGTTAAAACGGTTTAAAGTAGAGATTTCATGAATGACAAATAAACGGATGATTTTTACACGAAAGCTAGTTTGAATTTCTGTAAAAAAAAGTGAATCTATTATGAGTCAAGTAGATATTTTCCAAAGATGAAAAATTCGACGCCTTCTTAGAGCTGAGCGTCGCCAACGCGATGCGTCGAAAATATAAACCGATTGCAGGGACTTTGAAACTACTCGCATGCCAAAGAACATGTCATTTATAATTTTTTTTGTTGTTGACTCGAACCCATTTATCTCACACTTTTCACAGTGAACATTCCTTGATTGACAAAAAATGCGATAACGGATGATTTTTACAAGAATGCTAGTGCCAATTTTTGTAAGTGTCCAGTGTATGGCGTCAAGAAGATATTTTTCAAAGTTAAAAAAAGGTCACGCCCACCACGAGCTAAGCGTCGCGACGCGTCAAAAATATCAATCGATTGCAGGGACTTTGAAATCACGCGCATGCGGAAGTACTAGTTATTTATAAACTTTTTTGCTATTTTTTCGAAACCATTTATCTTGATCATTTCTGAGTTGAACTGGTTTAGTAAAAATTTCTTCCGGTTGACAAAAAATTCTTTTGAAGATTATCAGTAATCGCATTGTTTGTCATTCAAGAAATGTTTACTCTGAACCTGTATGACTCAGAAAAGAGTATAATGAATAAGTTCGAGTATCTAGATACCAATACAATTTACTAATAACATTTATATTTCCAAAGCGTCGAGACGCTTAGCTCTCGTGAGCGTCAATTTTTTAACTTTTTACAAAAATTAAGACTGGTATTCTCGTAAAAATCATCCGTAATCGCATTTTTTTCAATCAAGACATGTTAACTATAAACCGATATAACTCAGAAATAAAACAGATAAATGAGTTCAAGTGAATAACAAAACAGTTTTGAAATAACATGTACTTTCGCATGCGCCTAATTTCAAAGTTCCTGCAATCGATTTATATTTTCGACGCGGCGCTTAGCTCTCGATAGGCGTCGAATGTTTTAAACTGTAAAAATATCTACATGACCCCATACATTCAACACTTTTTACAGAAACTGAATATTTATTTATATTCGTTTTCGAGATATTGGCGTGCGGAGTTTCAAGTGAAAAACCCTGTATACTTTCATATTCATCATAGTTTTGATGAATATACAAGTATAGAGAACATTTTTAGGAGGAATAATCATTCTCTATACAGTACAACTTCCATAATCCGAACATGCGCTAATCCGAACTTCCACTAATCTAAACATCCCGGAACTATAGTCATAATCTGAACAAATCTCGATAATCCGATCGCCTTCTACCGTATCTTGAGTTAAGGAAGTGGAGAGTCTCAAAAAGTGAATATATTTTTGGTGAGAAACAAATTAAATGTTTTGTCATTAGTTTGAAACTACATTCTCCACAAGGAATTGAAAAAAAAGAGGGCAAAGTAGCAAAAACATAAATAAAAAAAAACACTTTTTTTCTCACGAAAACTGAAGTGTTTTTTATATTATGTATTTTATTTTATCGTTACTTTATTTTGTTTTTTTGCGTCATTTAGATTGTTTTAAAAAGTTGTTTTGTTCAAAAAATTAAGCTTTTTCATTATTTAGATTTTCGATAATCCGAACCAATCGATAGTCCTAACAGTCCTTCGCAATAATATGTTCGGATTCTCGAGGTTGTACTGTATTGACAAACTGTGCTAAGATCGGTTTATCGGTAGACAAAGCAGCGCTGTCAGTTACACAAACCCCGCATTTCACACTAACTAATCCAAATCTACTTGTTGTGAATAGGCGAATAAAATGCAAAATGAGCTATGTGACGCTTTTCGGACCTCCCGTATGCCGCAGTTCTAACTAAGGTGCTGATTGAGAACATCACCCAGTTTTAGTATTGAACATGCAGGATCCAAATTATTTAGGCTAATTTATTAACTTTTTGACTGACAGTAATTAATAATACTACAGCCTACTCAGTTCCATTAGCCATTCGGAAACCTATGTTAGGCATAAGTTCTTATGGTTGAAAAAGTAAGTAGAAAAGTAGATCCCGTATAATTTGAACCATTAGGCAAAAATACAATTTGCGAACCATTCACAATGAAGAAAAATGCTCTAAAAATGCGAAAGACGTACGTTTGTGATGTCAAATGTTATAAAGTTGAGTAAAAAGAGAACACTGCTATAACAATGATAAATAAGTAGTGATAAACAATAAGGAAGAGAAGTTGTCTCTTTTTTGTGACAAAAAGACCGTATGTCTTCCGCATTTTCAGAACATTTTTCTTCATTGACAATGGTTTGCATATTTTATTGCGTATTAGCGTTGATTGAACGATGAAAAACATCAATTGTAGGATTGTTATGCTGTATGTTATGAGTATTTTGAAAATTCGGTATAATTTTTTGTCAAGAACATCAAGACCAAGACCAAGACTATCAAGACCATGAGCGAGTCTTGTCTTGGTGTTGAGATATCGAGACCAAGACCAAGACCACATTTATTTTTCGAAACCAAGACCAAGAATAGCCAGTCTTGGTCTTGCGAAGCCCTGTTCACATTAACCACACATAACGATGGCTCGATCAAATACTGTCACAATTAAAATTGTAGTGTAGTTCTGACATTTTATAAGTCTCTACTGGGTATCATTATTTCGTTTAAGACAGTGGTGAATCATCCATGAATGCAACGATGGGGACAAAATAATCTGCTGACCAGAAAATAATTCTCGCGAGCAGCCGTGTTTAACGACAAAATGTATGAAACTCAATATATTGAGTTATTATAAGCATAAGTGCTGGCGACCAAAAAATGGTAGAATTCAACCCCTTCAGAGGGGTAGTTTATACTTGATGATTTATAATAAATTCGTTCGGCTAGCCGTGTTTAACGACAGAAACGTATGAAACTCGATATATTGAATCATTATCAGCACAAGTGCTGGCGACCACAAAATGGTTGCATTCGATTCCCTCAAAGGGGTAGTTTACTCTTGATGATTTTCAATAAATTCGTTCGGCTAAACGTATGAAACTCGATATATTGAATCATCATAGGCATAAGTGCAGGCGGCCAAAAAATATTTGAATTCGACCCCTTCGAAGGGGTAGTTTATTCTTGATGATTTTCAATAAATTCGTTCGGCAAGCCGTGTTTAACGACAGAAAAGTATGAAACTCGATATTTTGGATCATTATAAGCATAAGTGCAGGCGGTCAAGAAATGGTTGAATTCGACTCACCCAAAGAGGTAGTTATTCTTGACGATTTTCAATAAATTCGTTCGGCTAGCCGTGTTTAACGACAGAAACGTATGAAACTCGATATATTGAATCATTATAAGCAAAAGTGCAGGCGACCAAAAAATGCTTGTATTCGACCACTTCAAAGGGGTGGTTTATTCTTGATGATTTTCCATAAATTCGTTCGGCTAGCTGTGTTTAACGACAGAAACGTATGAAACTCGATATGTTGAATCATTATAAGCATAAGTGCAGGCGGCCAAGAAATGGTTGAATTCGACCCACCCAAAGAGGTACTTTATTCTTGATGATTTTCAATAAATTAGTTCGCTTAGCCGTGTTTGACGTCAGAAACGTATTAAACTCGATATATTGTCATGTGAATACGAACGGATCAAAGAAACATGGAGTAAATCAACCCACCCAAACGGACCACGCACAACCAGGCCATGCTTACTCGGCACTTTTCTGGTATAAATAGAAGCCCGATACGCTAATCAGATGGTTGGAAGAAACGTGATTACTCCGATCTTCCTTCCCACGAGCAGTGCCAGTCGCAAGACCACAAGTCCTCTCGTATTCACTGTACACTTCTGCCACCGCAGCGAGTCTACTGTTGGGACCCGGACTGGCCAAGGTCCACTGTGTGTGCTGTAGGCTGTATTTGGAGAAACAATAGATGTTGTTATGTGCTGCCCTAGTTTCACTTCCGACTGACGGCTACGTCCCTAGAGCACGATAGGTGAGGGTCCAGACGAAGGCCCAATCTACGCTTATCGTGACATTTGGTGGATGCGCCTCACGATCACTCTCGCACGCTTAGCGAGTACAGAGGGCCTACAAAGAGAGTGCAGAGTCCAGAGTGCAGGGAGCCTACAAAATGAGAGCAGTATGACCTGTGGTCCAGGAATAGAGATGATGAGGCAAAGGAACTTCGTCCGCGTCAACGAGGCTCCACACTCCCGGGGGCATCCGCAATGATAAGAGGCTCGACTGGCACTGCTCCTGACACGGCTCTTTCAACTTATTGATAAAAATAGGCAGGTATTAAGTAAGTAGAATTAGTAAGAAAAATGTTATCTACATATATTTTTATACAATTAGACGCCGCTGTTGATTATTATTTTCTTTCATGTTATGAACAACGACTGCTTCCGGTCCTCCGAAACCCACACAAGGAGTATGGTTCCATCAAGGGAAATACAGGTCACTTTGAACCGAGTAGAAGTGGTATTGCCCCGTAAACCAGCACGAACAAAGCATCACAATCGAGGTCAAGGAGCGGTTACAAAACCTGAGGCGACTAAAAAAAAAACACGTAGCGTCAGCAAGAATCTGAACGAGGGTGCCATTGATGACGATATGGATTGCCATGGTCATCGTTGGTGTTGGTCAGGAACATACTTACTCAGCATATTGTTAATTGTGAAATTTGTAATACTCAGGACCGGAGCAAGCAAATGTTATTAGTTTTTAAGTAAGATTGTAAGGGATGTGGCATGTTGGTTTTTGAGCATTGGAGGCCAATGCTATTGAGAAGGGGGCATGTGTCATGTGAATACGAACGGATCAAAGAAACATGGAGTGAATCAACCCACCCAAACGGACGACGCACAACCATGCCAAGCTTACTCGGCACTTTTCTGGTATAAATAGAAGCCCGATACGCTAATCAAATGGTTGGAAGAAACGTGATTACTCCGATCTTCCTTCCCACGAGCAGTGCCAGTCGCAAGACAAGTCCTCTCGTATTGACTGTACACTTCCTCCCCCGCAGCGAGTCTACTGTTGGGACGCGGACTGGCCAAGGTCCAACATGCTCATCCCACTGTGTGTGCTGTAGGCTGTATTTGGAGAAACAATAGAATGTTGTTATGTGCTGCCCTAGTTTCACTTCCGACTGACGGCTACGTCCCTGGAGTACGATAGGTGAGGGTCCAGACGAAGGCCCAATCCAACGCTTATCGTGACAATATTGAATCATTATAAGCATAAGTGCAGGCGGCCGAAATATGCTTGAATTCGACCTCTTCAAAGAAGTGGTTTATTCTTGATGATTTTCAATAAATTCGTTCGGCTAGCGGTGTTTAACGACAGAAACGTATGAAACTCGATATATTGAATCATTATAAGCATAAGTGCAAGCGGCCAAAAAATGCTTGAATTCGACCCTCTCGAAGGGGTGGTTTATTCTTGATGATTTTCAATAAATTCGTTCAGCTAGCGGTGTTTAACGACAGAAATGTATGGAACTCGATATTTTGAATCATCATAAGCATAAGTGCAGGCGGCCAAGAAATGGTTGAATTCGACCCACCCAAAGGGGTAGTTTATTCTTGACGATTTTCAATAAATTCGTTCGGCTAGCCGTGTTTAACGACAGAAACGTATGAAACTCGATATATTGAATCATTATACGCATAAGTGCAGGCGGCCAAAAAATGTTTGAATTCGACCCCTTCAAAGGAGTGGTTTATTCCTGATGATTTTCAATAAATTCGTTCGGCTAGCGGTGTTTAACGACAGAAACGTATGAAACTCGATATATTGAATCATCATAAGCATAAGTGCATGCGGCCAAAAAATAGTTGAATTCGACCCACCCAAAGGGGTAGTTTATTCTTGATGATTTTCAAAAAATTCGTTCGTCTAGCCGTGTTTAACAACAGAAACGTATGAAACTCGTTATATTGGATTATTATAAACATGAGTACAGGCGGCCAAAAATTGTTTTAATTCGATCCCCTCAGAGGAGTAGTTTATTCATGATTTCTAGCCGTGTTTGGCGACAGAAACGTATGAAACTCGATATATTGGATTATTATAAACATAAGTGCAGGCGGCCAAAAAATGGTTAAATTCGACCTCCTCAAAGAAGTAGTTTATTCTTGATGATTTTCAATAAATTTGTTCGGCTAGCGGTGTTTAACGACAGAAACGTATGAAACTCGATATATTGAATCATTATAAGCATAAGTGCAGGCGGCCAAGAAATGGTTGAATTCGACCCACCCAAAGAGGTACTTTATTCTTGATGATTTTCGATAAATTCGTTTGGCTAGCCGTGTTTAACAACAGAAACGAATGCAACTCGATATATTAGATTATTATAAACATGAGTGCAGGCGGCCAAAAAATGTTTGAATTCGATCCCCTCAGAGGTGTAGTTTATTCATGATGATTTTCAATTAATTCGTTCGACTAGACGTGTTTGACGACAGAAACATATGAAACTCGATATATTGGATTATCATAAACATAAGTGCAGACGGCCAAAAAATGATTGAATTCGACCTCCTCGAAGAGGTAGTTTATTCTTGATGATGTTCAATAAATTTGTTCGGCCAGCCGTGTTTCATACGTTTCTGTCGTTAAACATGGCTGGCCGAACGAATTAATTGAAAATCATCATGAATAAACTACACCTCTGAGGAGATCGAATCAACCATTTTTTGACCGCCTTCACTAATGTTTATAATAATCCAATATATCGAGTTTCATGCGTTTCTGTTGTTAAACACGGCTATCCGAACGAATTTATTGAAAATCATCAAGAATAAACCACCCCTCTGAAGGGGTCGAATTCAAGCATTTTTGGCCGCCTGCACTTATGCTCATAATAATTCCAAATATTGAGTTTCATACTTTTCTGTCGTTAAACACCGCTAGCCGAACGAATTTATTGAAAATCATCAAGAATAAACTACCTCTTTGGGTGGGTCGAATTCAACTATTTCTTGGCCGCCTGCACTTATGCCTATGATGATTCAATATATCGAGTTTCATACGTTTCTGTCGTTAAACACCGCTAGCCGAACGAATTTATTAAAAATCATCAAGAATAAACCACCCCTTCGAAGGGGTCGAATTCAGGCATTTTTTAGCCGCCTGCACTTATGCTTATGAGTATTCATACTTTTCTGTCGTTAAACACGGCAATCCGAACAAATTTATTGAAAATCATCAAGAATAAACTACCCCTTTGGGTGGGTCGAATTCAACTATTTTTTGGCCGCCTGCACTTATGCCTATGATGATTCAATAAATCGAGTTCAATACGTTTCTGTCGTTAAACACCGCTAGCCGAACGAATTTATTGAAAATCATCAAGAATAAACCACCCCTTTGAAGGGGGCGAATTCAAGCATTTTTCGGCCGCCAGCACTTATGCTTATAATTATCCAATATATTGAGTTTGATACGTTTCTGTCGTTAAACACGGCTGGCCCAACGAATTTATTGAAAATCATCAGGAATAAACTACCCCTTTGAGAAGGTCGGATTCAACCATTTTTTGGCCGCCAGCACTTATGCTCATAATAATCCAATATATCGAGATTCATACGTTTCTCTCGTTAAACACGGCGAGCCAAACGACTTTTATGAAAATCATCATGAATAAACTACCCCTTTGAGGAGGTCGAATTCAACCATTTTTGTGTCGCCAGCACTTATGCTTATAATAATCCAATATATCGAGTTTTATACGTTTCTGTCGTTCAACACGGCTAGCCGCACGAATTTATGGAAAATCATCCAAAATAAACTACCCGTTTGAGAGGGTCGAATTCAAACATTTTTTAGCCGCCAGCACTTATGCTTATAATAATCCAATATATCGAGTTTCATACGTTTCTGTCGTTAAACACGACTGGCCCAACGAATTTATTGAAAATTATATCAGGAATAAACTACCCCTTTGAGAAGGTCGGATTCAACCATTTTTTGGCCGCCAGCACTTATGCTTATAATAATCCAATATATCGAGTTTGATACGTTTCTGTCGTTAAACACGGCTGGCCCAACGAATTTATTGAAAATCATCAGGAATAAACTACCCCTTTGAGAAGGTCGAATTCAACCATTTTTTGGCCGCCAGCACTTATGCTCATAATAATCCAATATATCGAGATTCATACGTTTCTCTCGTTAAACACGGCGAGCCGAACGACTTTTATGAAAATCATCATGAATAAACTACCCCTTTGAGGAGGTCGAATTCAACCATTTTTGTGTCGCCAGCACTTATGCATATAATAATCCAATATATCGAGATTCATACGTTTCTGTCTTTCAACACGGCTAGCCGCACGAATTTATAGGAAATCATCAGGAATAGACTACCCCTTTGAGAGGGTCGAATTCAACCATTTTTTGGACGCCAGCACTTATGCTTATAATAATCCAATACATATATCGAGTTTCATACGTTTCTGTCGTTTAACATGGCTAGCCAAACGAATTTATAGAAAATCATCAAGAATAAACTACCCCTTTGAGGGGGTCGAATTCAAACATTTTTTGGGCGCCAGCACTTATGCTTATAATGATTCAATATATCGAGTTTCATACGTTTCTGTCGTTAAACACGACTAGCCGAACAAATTTATCAAAAATCATCAAGAATAAACTTCCCCATTGAGGAGGTCGAATTCAACCATTCTTCTGCCGTCGGCACTTATGCTTATAATGATTCAATATATCGAGTTTCATACGTTTCTGTCGTTAAACACGGTAAGCCGAACGAATTTATTGAAAATCATCAAGAATAAACTACCCCTTTGCAGGGGTCGAATTCAACCATTATTTAGCCGCCGGCACTTATGCTTATAATGATTCAATATATCGAGTTTCATACGTTTCTGTCGTTAAACACGGCTGGCCCAACGAATTTATTGAAAATCATCAGGAATAAACTACCCTTTGAGAGGGTCGAATTCAACTATTCTTTAGCCGCCAGCAGTAATGCTTATAATAATCCAATATATCGAGTTTTATACGTTTCTGTCGTTAAACACGGCTAGCCGAACGAATTTATAGAAAATCATCAAGAATCAACTACCCCTTTGAGGGGGTCGAATTCAACCATTCTTTGGCCGCCGGAACTTATGCTTATAATGATTCAATATATCGAGTTTCATACGTTTCTGTCGTTAAACACGGCTGGCCCAACGAATTTATTAAAAATCATCAGGAATAAACTAGCCCTTTGAGAGGGTCGTATTCAACCATTTTTTGGCCGACAGCAATTATGCTTATAATAATCCAATATATCGAGTTTCATACGTTTCTGTTGATAAACAACGCTGGTCGCAAGAATTGTTTCTTGGTCAGCAAATTACACACCACCCAACATGCACTGCATGCCTAAACATTTTAGCTAAATATTTTGGATAATTCTGTTTCTTAGAGATAATGACTTGATACCTTGAATTGTTGAATATATTCTTTTTTATTCATATCATCAATGTATCATGTCAAATAATCGGCATCGAGATATGAAAAGACTTATTTTCGAATTGCTGCATGCAAGAAAATATTTGCATACAACACCATACACGATCCTTACGGAAAGGTCGTTCACCAGCGGCAGCGGCGAGTTGTTTCTGGCACTTGTTTCGGCTGGAATGCATGCAGAAAATAATTTGCATGCGGATTGCGGCCTGCCGCAGTCGTGAACCGGAATTGGAGAACGCTTTTCGCTCTACGGTGAAATTTCGACGCTTATGTTCGTGTTGAGTTTGTGTTTCACAACAATACCAAATTATATGTTGAACGATACCGAAGTAGACATTATCTTCAAATTATCAAAACAACCGTTTTCTGCATTAAATTTCGGGGAAAAATTGCAAAATTATTGCACCCAAATGCCATAAATATTTCAGAACATTTGGGAGTGGCAAATCAATACAACTTTTTTTTTTTCGAAAAGTTGAATATTTCGCAGTCTTGCACTAAACCAGTGAAAATCCGTCAAATCTATCAAGAGTAAAGCACAAAATGTATTGTTGTAAACTGCAATATTTTGGGATGTGGCGGTTTTTATTAAAAATAAGGCAACATTTTGCTGAATAGTACCAAGGTACAAAACTTGGATCAAAGATTAAATATACCTAATTAGTAATTTTTGCTTAATTTCTTTGGGGCATGTGTTGAAAATATCTACAGTGTGTCTATGGATTGATCTCCCGTAAGGTGTGAATGACAAAAGAATTCCAAGTTCGTTTACGATTTTCTGGGAATCGCTCCTGCATGGTTCGAAACTAAGATGTGAAAAGAACGAGTCAAATCAATTATTACACAAGGTGGTTCTGAAGCGATTTTCTAAAAAATTACTAAGAGTAAAGTGCCGTTTGCCGTTGTTTTAAGAGATATCGAAAAAAGTTATAAAAGAGAGTTGTTCAGAATAAAAAGTAATGGCCGAATACCCATTTTGACACAGATTGGTTTATTTTGATTTTTTTGTATACTTAAAAATAAACAAAATAGGCCAATTTGTGTAACAATTGAGATTTGGCCATAACTCTTTATCCTTAACAACTTTCTTCAAAAACTTTCTTAGATAACTCTTGAAACAAAGGTACTTTAGTCGACAAAATTTATCCAAGTCCCCAAAAAAATCAAATTAGACCAATTTGTATCCAAATTGGTGTATTCGGCGAGGTATTCGGTCATAACATTTTATTCTAAATAAATTTTCTTGATAACTTTTTTGATATCTCTTTAAACAAAGGTACTTTACTCCTGTCCATTTTTTATAAAATCGCCTCAAAACCAACCTGTATACTAATTGATTTGACTCATCCTTTTCACATCTCAGTTTGGAAACATACAAAACCGTTTCCCAGAAAATCGTAATTCAACTCGAAATTGTTTTGTCATTTTCACCCAAGTTCTCACCTTACGAAAACTCAATCCATGGACACTCTGTATGTTAAACTCTCGAATATCCACAATGCTGTCCAGTAACATTCTGTTTCGAGGGATTCAGTAGGTACCTAAAGAACAATACCGGATTAGGAATCATAATTTTTCACATTAATCTTGGGAAAGAAATGTTAAATGTACTGGACAGATTGGAACAAGACCATATTGACTTATTCTCTATATAGTACGAGATCCGGTATGCGTATTGGCATTCCTTACTACGCTACAGAGCATAGATGAGCTGTATCGCAGTAAAGTATGGCTGGACTGGGCGCACAATTTGTTCAGCCATTGTTTACTACGGTACAGATCAAATGCGCTGTATGGAAGAAAAGTATATGGTACGAATGGATTTGTTCACTCCATTCATTGATTATTATCGTTCACTACTATATATAATGGAAATAAATTACATACATATGTATATGAAAATTATCTATTATAAAGGTGAATCTACAGTGTGACCCATTTGTTTTGGGAACACCCTGATAGAAAGTTTATTTCTTAACCGATTTGGTTCGTTTTTTTTTTTGGATTGTAGAGCTCGAAAAGTTGTATATTCTTGGCAAAAAGTGACCTTCGCCATTTTGACTTCAAGGCCTACTATGTTAGTTTTTAAGAGCAAAATTTCAGGAAACCATATTAGCGATTTTTTTAGAAAAAATCTGTGTGCGCCACTGGATTCAGCATCCTTTAAAACGGGTCTATACAAATTTTCAACCGAAAATATCAAGTTGAAAAAAATTAAAAATTCGCACTTCAACAATCTTTGATTCTATCAAAACAAATAAAAATGACATAAAACTAAAAATTTGTAACTTCTACCAAACCACCATCAACTTCAATGCATTTATCATTTGTTTTGATAGAATCAAAGATTGTTAAAGTGCGAATTTTTAATTTTTTTCAACTTGATATTTTCGGTTGAAAATTTGTATAGACCCGTTTTAAAGGATGCTGAATCCAGTGGCGCACACAGATTTTTTCTAAAAAAATCGCTAATATGGTTTCCTGAAATTTTGCTCTTAAAAACTAACATAGTAGGCCTTGAAGTCAAAATGGCGAAGGTCACTTTTTGCCAAGAATATACAATTTTTCGAGCTCTACAATCCAAAAAAAAACGAACCAAATCGGTTAAGAAATAAACTTTTTATCAGGGTGTTCCCAAAACAAATGGGTCACACTGTATTATATAATTTTGATGTGATGATGTGTATAATGGCTTCACGGAGCCACATTCTGTGGTGCTACCCAATGATAGGCCGCAATTCTAAAGACGCATTCCTGAACTAGATTCAAGTAGAAAAGGTCTTATTGGTAAAACTATTGTCATTGTGTCTTGAATATAAGATTCTGCTTTTCGAGATACAGGTTTAGAGAAAAATCGGACTTATTATTAGTGAATCGAGTAACTTTCGCTTGTTGCTATATTTGTTGTTATGGGGACAATGTTTTTGAATTTTCTTGACAGCCTATGATTTTTCATGTGGTCAAAAAGTAGATTTTTTTCTAACCCTCCAACAACACTGTATCTCGAAAACCAAACCAGACCATGCGTCTTTTAAACTATGGTCTATCATTGAGTAAAACTTTGTATAGGCTCATTAGAAGCACTCCAAAACATGCGAATTCAATTTAATAGCGTAGAACTCAATGTTTCGAATTGAAATACTCACATTATCATTATGAGTGAAAATAATACCATCCTATACTCAACAGTACACAATTTATTTACAGTTTGCAGGCATAGTTTGGGTTAGTCTTAAAAAGTGGACTCTATATCCTCATTTTGTCAAATTGTGTGATCATGTGACGGAAAGGTTACGTAGTTGGTACGTGATATTGAACAGTTTTGAATTCCGGTAAACAATATAGTCCAATAAAATTTTAAGTTGAAAAAAAAAATGGGCAAGATGTATTTTTCAAAGTTTGTCAACGACGGTCTCCTGAGTGTAAAATTAGCAAAATCGGATTTTTTTCCCGTGCGGTTTTTGTGCAATAGGGGTGGTTCTTTTGAATTGTGCTACAACAAAATGATGATACTGAAATCGTACATGAGAAAACTCTTCATAACTTTACCTCATGATTTTTTTTTTAATTTTATCATTTCCGGACTTAGCGGCCGCTGCATGAGCCGTATTTGGGGTGATTTCAAAAAGTTAGTTTGCCCTCAATTGATCCATAATGAAAGTGGTTCATAATAAATGGACAAGCAACTTCTCCTCATGGACTTTGTCACTTGATTATTTTTGAAGATAGCCCAGTTCATGGAATTGGGGTTATTTCGTTATTGTTGTCTAGTTCTGTAAATTTGCCAAATTGAAGATGTTCGTGATAAAATTACATATACTGTGACCGGCTAAAATATGATTTGTGATTTTTTCGTGATTTCTATTTGTGAGTGAGCGCACATGGCTCCATTCCACCGCGATCACTAGTAGGTCTATTGTGGCTCAATATGTGGATGCGATCTATTTAATGACAGTTTCATGTATACAGCGTCAACCAAAAATAAGTTACGACCATTACTTTCTTTGTTTCAAATGGAAACATGTATTTTTTTATTTTGTATTTCATATTTGAATTCTGTGTGAATTCTGAGTATATGTAATGCAATATACCCCATACCTATATCTAACCGTTTTCGAGAAAATGGCATTCTAAATCCATAATTTTAATCATTCTAAAACTGGTTGATGTTTCTATTGGTTGAAAAATTGAAATGAATTTTCATTCAGCAACGTAAATAAGTGGAACTTACTCCGATAGAGATTTCCTGATTTCAAATATATAAGAGTTGGGGGTGTTATCTTTAACGGTTATAAGGATATCAACGTTTTTCTATACATAGAATAGTTGGCTGATGGTCTCTTCCAATTAGGCATCCTTCTGTCCAATCTATATTATCATTATTCCTTGTATAGAAAAACGTTAAAATCTTCATAACCGTTAGAGATAAGGACCCCAACACTTGCATTTGAAATCAAGAAAAAAATAATTCTCTATCGAACTATGGGATAAAATACAGGGTGTCCTCAAAAATGAAAAAGTCTGATTTTTTTTGACTTCTGATACTCAATTGTTTTTTCTGATAATTCAGAAAAATTACTACAATTATGCTAATTTGAACCACTCTCCAGGGTTATTATTAACGAAGGTAGCAATTGGCCAAAATATACGAGCACACCCTGTACAATATACGTCCAACCATTGCTATCTTGTTGTAGCACATTTCAAAATAACCACCCTTTTTGTTCAAAATCCGCAGGAGGAAAATTTTCGATTTTGCTTATTTAACACTCAGAAGGCAGTTACTGACAAATTCTGCAGAAAATCAGCTTTCCCGTTTTTTTTCACGTTAAAATTTCATTGGATTATTATTGTGTACCGAAATTCTCAGCTGTTCAATACTATGTACTAACTACGTTATTTTTCCGCCACATGAATTTTACGAAATGAAGATAGAGTCGACTTTATAAGACCAACTCAAACTATCCCTGTACGCTGTAAAAATGAATTGTACTGGTGAGAAAAGCATAGTTTTATTTTTACGCATAATGATAATGTAAGTAGGTATTTAAATCCTAAACATTGAATTTCACGCTATTAAATTAAATCCGCATGAATGGTGTGCTTCTAATAAGCCTATACAGGGTTTTATTCAATGATAGGCCATAGTTACAGAGACGCATTTTTGAACCAATTTCAGATAATCATGTGTCCTAAATAGTCTGGTTTTCAAGATACAGTGTGTTGGAGGTCTACTTTTTGACCACATGAAAAATCATAGGGCGTGAAGGAAAGTCAAAAATATCATGTCCATGTCAACAAATATAGCGACGAGCGAAGTTGACTCGATTTACTGATAATAAATCCGATTTTTTTGTAAAACTGTATCTCGAAAACCAGAATACTCTTTTTCAAGACACAATTAATGACGGTATGTTAGCCTATAAGACCTTTTCTGCTTTTCTACTTGAATTTGATTCAGGAATGCGTCGTCTTTGGAATTACGGCCTTTCATTGAGTAACAACCTGTGTAGACGAAGATTATTGTTGTTGGAACATTTTTTAGTTCTTATTTGCGAAATTAAAAATGGCTCCGTGAAGCCATCGCACACATCGTCTCATTAATATGATATAGTAGGATTTTTCAAGATTCACCTTTATAATAGATAATTTTTATGTACAGGGTGTCCCAACGATAGAGTAAAGTAGGTTTTATCATATAGGATATGAAAAATATCAATATCAATATGCGTCACAGGTTAGGGGTGTAAATAGCGCACATTCTGAAAATATTTGGAAACATACAGGGTGCGTCACAAAAGTATGGCACGAAAAAGTATGATTTTTTTAAATGGAACCCCCTGTATATTAATTGATATTTCAATTCTTTCTTCAATTTGGAACAAAAATTGTGATACAACTAATGTTCCTAAATTCAACCGTTATCGAGATATCGCGTTTTAAAAATGGCATTTTTGCAACTTTGACATGCTATAAAATTCAAACTATTCAAGTAAGAGGAAAATGGTTTGCACTTTCCCATCTTAACTTTTCAAGAGCTCTTCTGTCATTTGGATAGAAGGTACCGTCAACTGTCAACTTTTTTCGGCACATTTTGACATTTTTTCACAAGAATGAATTTAATCTCCTTGAATAGCTCTTGAAAAGTTAAGACAGGAATGTGCAATCCATTTTTCTCTAACTTGAATAGTTTGAGTTTTATAGCATGTCAAAGTTGCAAAAATGCCATTTTTAAAACGCGATATCTCGATAACGGTTGAATTTAGGAACATTAGTTGTATCACAATTTTTGTTCCAAATTGAAGAAAGAATTGAAATATCGATTAATATACAGGGAGTTCCATTTAAAAAAATCATACTTTTTCGTGCCATACTTTTGTGACGCACCCTGTATGTTTCCAAATATTTTCAGAATGTGCGCTATTTACACCCCTTACCTGTGACGCATATTGATATTGATATTTTTCATATCCTATATGATAAAACCTACTTTACTCTATCGTTGGGACACCCTGTACATATGTATGTAATCAATTTTCTTTATATATCGTACCTAGTAAACGATAATAATTAATGAATTGAGTGAACAAATCCATTCCCACCATAAATGTACCTATTCATTACATGTAGCGCATTTGGTCTGTACCGTAGTAAACAATGGCTGAACAAATTGTGCGCTCAGTCCAGCCATACTTTACTGCGATACAGCTCATGTATGCTCTGTAGCGTAGTAAGGAATGCCAATACGCATCCGGTATTGGAAATATCTACCCTCATCTGTTATTTGATTATGATAAAGATTATATGTTAGATAATTTGTTCATCGATAAATCGCGCATGGGTTGCCTAGCAAAATCACGGTCCTTCACTGTTGAATAATATTTACTTGGATTGATTTTTTTTGATCAACTGCCCTCATTTGTTATTGATGAAAATCGATAATTGGTCGAAAGAAAATTGCTCAAAGAATTGATAAAATATAGGTTGCCTACTTTCCTTTGGGTACAACTATAAGGTTGCCAGGTACAAACAGGTGGACAGGCGTTGGAAATATACCCTCATCTGTTATTTGATTGTTTTTTTTTTTAAAGAATGCTTATTTAATTCCCTATCCAACAGTATAGGGTTGCCTGATCAAAAGTGTGTCCTATCCATGGTTGCGTAATGTCAAAGTTTAATTTTAATTTTTGATTTCTTCAAATAAGTTTTGAAATAATGAAGTTATTTGGTTGAGATTTGGTATATAAGGGTGGTTGGACACGCAAAATTCAAATCTTGCCTTGGTATGATCCTTACTAGTGGGCGCGCCACTTATACACCTTTTCACTCATGCAAATAGTCATAACTTTTTGGTACACACCCGTACATTCTTTTTAAAATGAAAAAGTGTTTTCTCCGTCCTTTTTATACAAAAAAGGTATACTTTGTAAAAGTGGCTGGGAGTAACCTTTTTCAAGATATTTACACTCAAAGTAAAGCATGCAATCTGGTTTTCAATGTCAAATTTTGAAAATAAACATGAGGGGCATTGAAAACGGCCTTATCAATGTATCTGTAAAAAAAATAACAGATGAAGATATATTTTCAACGCCTGTCCACCTGTTTGTACCTGGCAACCTCATAGTTGTACCCAAAGGAAAGTAGGCAACCTATATTTTTCCAATTCCTTGTGCAATTTTCTTTCGACTAATGATCGATTTTCATAAATAACAAATTTATAAAAAAAATCAATCCAAGTAAATATTATTCAACAGTGAAGGCCCGTGATTTTGCTAGGCAACCCATGCGCGATTTATCGATGAACAGATTATCTAACATATAATATTTATCATAATCAAATAACAGATGAGGGTAGATATTTCTAATACCGGATCTTAGACTAATACGCTTGGACTAGGTTGCCAAATCGGCTGCGTCAAGTTGGGGGTAACTTGACGCATAACCGAATTTTGAAAATATATTATACTCGTCTACTGTGCTCAAAGTGTGCTTTACTGTGCTGATATTATTTTGAACTGTGTCGCTCTAGCTTGGAATTTATTGAAGAAATGAGTCTCTGGGGCTAACTTGACGTTCAGCCCCTCCAAAATTTTGGAAATCAGCTCAAAGAAAAGTGAATTCTCATTCTAGCTGAAGTGTGCTGAACTGTGCTATATCTAGTTTTTGTCAAATCTTTTGCTCAGATATTCGAAAAAACTCTAGTGGAGGGGCCAACTTGACTCTCAGCCCCTCCAAAATTTTGGAAATCAGCTCGAACAAAAGTGAATTCTCATTCTATCTGAAGTGTGCTGAACTGTGCTATATCTAGTTTTTGTCAAATCTTTCATTTTGCTCAGATATTCGAAAAAACTCTATTGGGTGGGCCAACTTGATACTCAGCCCCTCCAAAATTTTGAAAATCAGCCCAAACAAAAGTGAATTCTTATTTAATCTGAAGTGTGCTGAACAATGCTGTATCTAGGTTTTGTTGAATCTTCCATTTTGCTCAGATATTCGAAAAAACTGTAGTGGTGGGGGGCACTTGATACTCAGCCCCTCCAAAATTTCAGAAATCAGCCCAAACAAAAGTGAATTCTCATTTTATCTAAAGTGTGTTGAACTGTGCTACACATCTAGTTTCTGTCAAATTTTTCATTTTGCTCAGATATTCGAAAACACTCTAGTGGATCGGCCAACTTGACACTCAGCCCCTTCAAAATTTTGGAAATCAGCCCAAACAAAAGTGAATTCTTATTTTATCTGAAGTGTGCTGAACTGTGCTGTATCTAGTTTTTGTTGAATCTTTCATTCAATTTCTCAAATATTCGAAAAAACTGTAGTGGAGGGGGAAACTTGACACTCAGCCTCTCCAAAATTTCGGAAATCAGCCCAAACAAGGGTGAATTCTCATTTTATCTGAAGTGTGCTGAACTGTGCTAGGTATATCTAGTTTCTGTCAAATTTTTGATTTTGCTCAGATATTCGAAAAAACTCTAGTGGAGAGGCCAACTTGACACTCAGCCCTTCCAAAATTTTGGAAATCAGTCCAATGAAAATGAGATCTTATTCTATCTGAAGTGTGCTGAACTGTGCTGTATCTTTTTTTTTGTTAAATCTTTCATTTTGTTCAGATATTCGAAAGAACTCTAGTGGAGGCGACAACTTGACACTCAGCACCTCCAAAATTTTGGAAATCAGCCCAAACAAAAGTGGATTCCCATTCTACCTGAAGTGTACTGAACTGTGCTGTATCTTTTTTTTAATCTCAAATTTTTCCCAACTATTATTAGATAGAATTCTTGAGGTGGAACAACTTGAATCTCAGACCCTTCAAAATTTTGAGAAGAAGCCTAAAGTAGTCTATCTGAAGTGTGCAAAAAGAACAACAACAAATCAAGAACCACGAAATATGTACTTATAATTCGCTCAATTTGAATTAACTACCAACTATATTATCTTTTCTAATTTATTTTAATTTCGATTTTAATCTTAATCATTCATTTCTGATAAAATTGATTGTTGGTGGATATGGATAAATCTATACACCTGAACTTAGAACACGGTGTGCATCATCATTATATTATTATGGTTTATGGGTCAACCAGTTATAAATGTCTTTTTTTTTTTGGTTTTTGAAATTTTCAAAGCACAAAAAATCTTTTGCGGAAATGCATCAACCCAAACTAGACCCAAGAGATAGTATTCAAGATGGCGGCTGGGCGCCATTTTGAAACATTTTTTTAAATGGAAAGGGGGGTCGTGTGACACCTCATTTTGAAGATCCTGATGAGTACTTCATAACCCTAGAATATTGAGTCGATATCTTCAAGTACTACAAAATGGCGGTACATTTAGTTAAGACATTGATACATACACTTTTTGAAAAAATTCGTCAAGTTCAATTCAAAACATGCTTTTTTGACATTTTTGTCATTTATTCCTAACCCAAACTTTATGTCAAGAATATTTCCAGCATCTTCTGAATTGAATTTGACGATTTTTTTTAAAGTGTATGTATCAATGTAGTAATTAAATGTACCGCCATTTTGTAGTACTTGAAGATATCGACTCAATATTCAAGGGTTATAAACTCGGTTATAAAGTACTCATCAGGATCTTCAAAATGAGGTGTCAAATGTTTCAAAAGGGCAGCAATTAAAGTATGCCAAGTTTCAAAATTTTTGGTGCACACATTAAAAAAAAACACCTTTTAGAGCCGCACTGTATAATGAAATACCTGTATGGATTTTAAAATACCTTGTACAGGGTTTTTTTCTTATAATTTGCCACCCCTTTAGAAACACTATTTAAAGAGATACAAAAAAATTGTTCAAATGAAAGTTTCATGATTTTTCCCGAAGATTTTATAATGACTAAGCAAAAGAACAGATCACTATTGGAAATAAAAAAATAAAAAAAATGAAGTTTCTTTGTTTTTAATGGAATGCCTCATATTTTAATTTTTAACATATTCAAGATCTCATTTTCCTCTTTTCAAAACTATATAGTTTACCTATGTTTGGACAAGCCGTTTTTGAGTTATTTTACTTTCAATAACTTGCAATGCGGAAAATCTTATCGCAACTGCTAGTTTTTTCGAATGTCTGAGCTAAATGAAAGATTTAACAAAAACTAGATACAGCACAGTTCAGCACACTACAGATAAAATAAGGAGTCACTTTTGTTTGGGCTGATTTCCAAAATGTTGGAGGTGCTGAGTGGCAAGTTGTCGCCTCCACTAGAGTTCTTTCGAATATCTGAACAAAATGAAAGATTTAACAAAAAAAAAGACAGCACAGTTCAGCACACTTCAGATAGAATAACAATTCACTTTTGTTTGGACTGATTTCCAAAATTTTTTGAGGGGCTGAGTGTCAAGTTGGCCCCTCCATTGGAGTTTTTTCGATTATCTGAGCAAAATGAAAGATTTGACAAAAACTAGATATAGCACACTTCAGCACACTTCAGATAGAATGAGAATCCACTTTTCTTTGAGCTGAGTTCCAAAATTTTGGAGGGGCTGCTGAACGTCAAGTTAGCCCCCAGACTTATTTCTTGAATAAATTCCATGCTAGAGCGGCAGAGTTCAAAATAATATCAGCACAGTAAAGCACACTTTGAGCACAGTTAGACGAGTATAATATTTTTTCAAAATTCGGTTATGGGGGGGCTAACTTGACGCACTGCATCATTACATAATACCAATTTTTGTGAATAAGAAAAACACAAACGTTAAGTATATACCTAGGTTTTCACTGACCTGCTGCAAACTTAAAAGAGGTTTTGCGTTGTGAGACATTTAGTCATAATATAAAAACCCTTATAAAAACAATTGAGAATGAGACAAATGACAAATACAAAATTACAGTTTAATTTAGTATTTGGTGTACACATGAACTCGTAAGAATTAAAGAATATCTGAATTTTTCAATGGTCCAGATAGTTGATTGTATTCATCATTTTCTCTATCTTTATTTTTATTTTTGATTATTATTATTGTTGACGTTGATTGTAGATTAGATATAGGTTAGATCTCAACAATCTCAACATAAGGTGTGTCTGTTATGCTCCACTAGCTTCACTAGTGCACACTTTTCTACACTACAACACTCAGTGTGGCTTTGTTTGTGAAATGTTTGTCTGTTTTTTAGGATAGAATATATTTACTAGTTTAGTGAAGATATTCTATCCTAAAAAGCAGACAAACATTTCAAAAACAAAGCCACACTGGGTGTTGTAGTGAAGAAAAGTGTGCACTAGTGGAGCATATCAAACACACCTATAGTAAGTTCTATATTCAATTTGTTTTCGAATTGGAACTGTCAAATTTACGCTTGACAAACGTGAATCATACGCTACCATCTACAACATATTTGTGTTCAAAGTCGCGCTTACGTCAAATACAATGTGGTGGTACCATACGATTCTTGTTTGCTAACGGGAAATTTGACAGTCCCACTTCGAAAAGAAATTGAATGTAAACCAGGACCCGTATTCCGTGTACCTGTGGAATTCTAGCAACATGTCGCTTTCCCATCATTTTACACAGAGAGCGACGTGTTGCTATGGAATTCCACAGTACACGGAATCCCGCCCCAGGAATAAATAGATTTCAATTTACAATAATAGGCGTGTCTGTGATGCTCCACTAGTGCACACTTTCTTACACTTTTCTACACAGCAACTCTCATTATGGCCCCACACACCTTTGAATAAAGAGCGACGAGGTCGGTCGAGCGAGGCCGACGCCGTCCAGGGTCAACGATTTAATCGTTGGTCCAGGGTAACGATTCTGGGACCGATAGAACGGTCATACGAGAGAGATAAACGATCACCTCCATATAATTCTCCATTTACTGTCTCTCGATATGACCGTTGTATCGGTCCCAGAATAGGCACCCAGATCTGCCATACCCATATACTTATAAATTTATAAGTATATGGCCATACCATAATATCCGCCGACTACTTCCATTAGCCTAGTTTACACCGACAACTTGGTCCGCGGACCAAGTACTAAATTCGAACTATATCAGAACCAAATATTTGGTTCGAAAGGTGTAAACAGTTGCGAACTAAGCTGGTCCGCTCTTGGTTCGGTACTTGCCAGCAGGTGTACCGAACTAAATTTGATTCGATCTGGATCAAAATTATGAGGTTATGTTGATTGTTATTATTGTGAATCGTATTGGTTCTGAGTTTCTCAAGGCAATCTGAGCGTACTCACTTATGTTTTTTTTTATTACGAATTGTGTTGATAAATAATTTCGACTTGTTTTTGACGTTTGACGAATTGCGCGCGTACTCATTTAGTTCACGCGTTGCAAGGCTGTGTAAACGAACGACACGCAAGCATTGGTCCTACCGTACTATACCCACCCACTTGGTCCTATCGGACCGAACTAAACGAGCTTTCGGTGTAAACTAGGCTATTGATTAATGACACCGTGTCATTTAATCAAACTCGCGGCTGGATGTAGCTCCCGACATCGATTTTTAAAATCAAGGCTCCCATGCACAAACCACAGTGTTGCCGTATCTCTGTCTGTAAAAGTTGGGTTGCTCGGATTGTTAGGGAGAGTGGGGAACATGCTGATTGTTTATGTTTATGATGGGGTTATTTTGATGTTTAAAATTTGTGTCTTGCATCTTGCACTTACATCTCATCAGAATATTCATAAATACAATTAAATACCTAGATACCATTCCGTTTTGATCATAGGTCTATAATGGATAGTTTGTGAAAAATCATTTTCAACCAATGAAAACCTGAACCGACATTGCAAAAATCATCTAAAGACGAAAATAACAAAGCATCCTCAGGCGAGTATTGTGCCGTGACTACTTCACCACAAGACTGGCAATAGTGGCAATAAAAAACACATTTCAGGATATTCTTTTGTGTGAAACATATATGGGACTTTTTTTTTATTAATTGCAGATCCAAAATTTGAATATCATCAAAAGTTGGTGTATGTTCTATATGTTCTATCCACTTATTAATTGCAATTAGAATGGTTGCAGATCAAACATCATACACGGGGTGGGTCAAAAAATATAGAAATTGATGAAGGTAACAACAGTAAATTACCTATCACTTATTTCAAAAAAATCCGTAAAATGTCGTGAAAAAAAGTTGTCTAGAACTAAAAGTTATGCCTGAATATTAAAGTTGTGACGTAGGTACTGTTTTATTTTAAATCATCTTCAATTATCATTGCCTCAAGAAATTGTGACATTCATAATTAAATTGATCAAAATCAAATCAGCTTCGTATAACTTTTTTCAAATTCAAGCATTTTTGTGAAATCCACTCAGATTTTTATTTTTTTAGAAAATCACATACCTAGTTCATATTCGTTGCAATGCAACAATATTGAACAAAACTTTGAATTTCCGCAAAAGATCTCGTTAACATGGTAAACTATCAATAATCATAATGTCGGTAGGTATATACCAATAAACTATCTTATACAAAGTGCAATTTTTGTATTTGATACCATTATACCTACCTGAGTTTATGATTTAATACAGACCAAAATAATCTAGGGCGCTTTGTTTTGGTGATAAGGCCAAACTCTAGATTCTGTACACCTTTTCTTAATGACGTTTTGCTGTATTTTTTTAAATAAGCGTACCTATAGGTAGGTACATTACTCTTGTACAATTTTTATTTTTTTTGACCTACCGTGTATGATGTTTGACTTACAACCATTCTAATTGCATCTGATAAAAGTTTATCGGCTATGCATCATCTTTTCGTGATATTTGAATTTTGGTTTTGCAATTAATAAAAAAGATCCCAAATTATGTTTTACACAAAAAAATATCCTGAAATGTCTTTTTTATTGCCAGAGGATGCTTTAGTATTTTCGTCTTCAAAATGATTCTTGCAATGTCGGTTCAGGTTTTCATTGGTTGAAAATGTCTTCACAAACAGCACAATTATATTTTACTATCCATTATAGACCCATGATCAAAACGGATTGGTATCGCGGAAGAATAAGGCTCGGTATTTAATTGTATTCATGAATATTCTGATGAGATGTAAGTGCAAGATGCAAGACACAAATTTTAAACATCAAAATAACCCCATAAACATAAACCTAAAGATACAGCCTCCCTACCCTCCCTAACAAACTACAATCTACAATCCCAACTCCCGACAGTCCCAACTTTTACAGAGATACGACAAACGGCAACACTGTGGTTGGTGCATGAGCCATTTTAAAAATCGATGACGGGAGCTACATCCAGCCGCGAGTTTAATCAATGACTACTTCTGAGACTCGCGGCTGGATGTAGCTCCCGTCATCGATTTTTAAAATCAAGGCTCCCATGCACTAACCACAGTGTTGCCGTATCTCTGAAAAGTTGGGTTGCTCGGATTTTTAGGAAGAGTGGGGAGCAGGCTGATTGTTTATGTTTATGATGGGGTTATTTTGATGTTTCAAATTTGTGTCTTGCATCTTGCACTTACATCTCATCAGAATATTCATAAATACAATTAAATACCTAGCCTCCTTTCGCGACACCATTCCGTTTTGATCATAGGTCTATAATGGATAGTAAAATATAATTGTGCTGTTTGTGAAAAATCATTTTCAACCAATGAAAACCTGAACCGACTTTGCAAAAATCATTTAAAGACGAAAATACTAAAGCATTCTCAGGCGAGTATTGTGCCGTGACTACTTCACCATGAGACTGGCAATAAAAAACACATTTCAGGATATTCTTTTGTGTGAAACATATGGGACTTTTTTTTAATTAATTGCAGATCCAGAATTTGAATATCATCAAAAGTTGATGTATGTTCTTTATTATATGTTCTATCCACTTATTACTTGCAATTAGAATGGTTGCAGGTCAAACATCATACATGGGGTGGGTCAAAAAATATTGAAATGGATGAAGGTAACAGCAGTAAAGTACCTATCACTTATTTCAAAAAAATCCGTAAAATGTCGTGAGAAAAAGTTGTCTAGAATTAAAAGTTATGCCTGAATATTAAAGTTGTGACGTAGGACCGGGTTTTTTTAAATCATCTTCAATTATCATTGCCTCAAGAAATTGTTTTTCTAATATTCACCTTGAACACATACATAATTAAATTGATCAAAATCAAATCAGCTTCATTTTTGTGAAATCCACTCAGATTTTTATTTTTTTAGTTCATCTTCGTTGCAATGCAGCAATATTGAACAACACTTTGAACTTCCGCAAAAGATGTTTTGAACATGGTAAACTATCAATAATCATAATATAGGTAGGTATATACCAATAAACTATCTTATACAAAGTGCAATGTTTGTATTTGATACCATTATACCTACCTGAGTCTATAATTTAATACAGACCAAAATAATCTAGGGCGCTTTGTTTTGGTAATAAGGGAAAAATCCTAGATTCTGTACACCTTTTCTTTATAACGTTCTCCTGTTTTTTTTTTAAATAAGCGTATAGGTAGGTACATTACTCTTGTACAATTATTATATTTTTTGACCTACCGTGTATGATGTTTGATTTACAACCATTCTAATTGCATCTAATAGGTTCATCGACTATGCATCATCTTCTCGTGATATTTGAATTTTGGTTTTGCAATTAATAAAAAAAATCACATATTATGTTTTAAACAAAAAAATATCCTGAAATATTTTTTTTATTGCCAGTCTTGTGATGAAGTAGTCACAATACTCGCCTGAGGATGCTTTAGTATTTTCATCTTCAAAATGATTCTTGCAATGTCGGTTCAGGTTTTCATTGGTTGAAAATGTCTTCACAAACAGCACAATTATATT
The DNA here is from genome assembly GCA_958502075.1 of Orchestes rusci. Classification (NCBI taxonomy): domain Eukaryota; kingdom Metazoa; phylum Arthropoda; class Insecta; order Coleoptera; family Curculionidae; genus Orchestes; species Orchestes rusci. The sequence goes on along the minus strand of OY293305.1, from coordinate 59,419,258 downwards.
TTACTATCCATTATAGACCCATGATCAAAATGGATTGGTATCGCGAAAGAATAAGGCTAGGTATTTAATTGTATTTATGAATATTCTGATGAGATGTAAGTGCAAGATGCAAGACACAAATTTTAAACATCAAAATAACCCCATAAACATAAACATAAAGATACAGTCTTCCCGCCCTCCCTAACAAACTACAATCTACAATCCCAACTTTTACAGACAGAGATACGGCAACACTGTGGTTAGTGCATGAGCCATTTTAAAAATCGATGACGGGAGCTACATCCAGCCGCGAGTCTTCTGAGTCTCGCACTCGCGGCTGGATGTAGCTCCCGTCATCGATTTTTAAAATGGCTCATGCACTAACCACAGTGTTGCCGTTTGCCGTATCTCTGTCTGTAAAAGTTGGGACTGTTGGGAGTTGGGATTGTAGATTGTAGTTTGTTAGGGAGGGTAGGGAGGCTGTATCTTTATGTTTATGTTGTTATTTTGATTTTTAAAATTTGTGTCTTGCATCTTGCACTTACATCTCATCAGAATATTCTTAAATACCGAGCCTTATTCTTCCGCGATACCAATCCGTTTTGATCATGGGTCTATAATGGATAGTAAAATATAATTGTACTGTTTGTGAAGACATTTTCAACCAATGAAAACCTGAACCGACATTGCAAGAATCATTTTGAAGACGAAAATACTAAAGCATCCTCAGGCGAGTATTGAATCGCCCGGTTGTCGGCCACCTAACTGAATTTTCATGTTGACCTGACGTCTAGAAAAAACTGGTTGCTCAAATTACAATTTGAATTATTTTATCTGATAGACTGTAGTAGTATTCTTAATAAGGATATATCATTCAAAACTGTCTAATGTGTTAAGTTTTTTTTTTGGAAAATAAAGTATAAAAAATATGCTTTTCCCAGTTCTCGGCCACTTGATCATTTTCTCGGCCATCAATACGCCAGTTCTCGGCCCGGATGACCGAAAAAAACCATTTTTCGGCCGTGCCATGGAAAAATGAAAAGGAAAATGTGAAATAAGTAAAATTTGTCAAAAAAGAACAATTTTATTGTATGGAAGTGGTGAAAAATCTTCAAGTGAACACAACATTCTTAAAAGAAACAAAATATGTATTCTAAAAGCAGGTACGTCCCTACCTAGTTCTTAAAAAAAAAAGTTTTTTCAAAATACCTACCTGCAACAGGTAGATACCAATACCTACTAGATTATGCCCTGATAATAATATGTTAAAGATATGTTACAAAAAAAAACAAAAATATGCTAAGATACCCATCAGGTACCCAGGTATACATATTTTAAACATGAAACACATTCAAAAAAAATCTTCGAAATCAAAAACAAAAATAAATAGTCAGGTTCATAACAAGGAATACAAATGTCAACATCTATTTGCAGGAACTACATACAAAATCTTTGGTTGCAGCTTCATCATACGGTAAATGAGGTAGCTCAGTACAATTGAATTGTTTAATTGAATAAAGATTTTTATAACCTCGCGGAGCAAGGACTTTTCCTGTTTTTGGGCACAAGGAAAATCCGGATTCATCCGCATTGAAATTGCGGGAAGGGTCTTCCATAATGTCCATAATATTGTTTTCAATGTTTTCCATAAGGAACTCTTCTAATTCTGAAAACCAGGATCTAATGTATTCTTCCGTGACGACTGCCCTTGCTTTATTAATACTCTCAGATTCACGTAGTCGTATCTCAGGGTGCCTTTTGATAAAACACATATACCACTTTTCTCCAGGCCGGTCGTTTTTAAATTTTTCAATTTTTCCGTTATCTGTTGCTATTTTGGGTACTGTTTGGATAAGTTCGTATTTTTTTATCGGGAATCCACACTGGGCCAGACCTATCACCCAATCCCTAATGCGTTTTTCTCCTTCAACAGTCATAATAGGCTCGGGACTCGTTTTGCGCAATTTGTCTGGTGTTCTTCCCGAAATCCTGTCTTGAAGAGTGGTCTTTGAGATACAAAAATGCTTTGCAGCAGTTCTTATGCTCATTTTTTCCTCTCACAAATTGTAGTGCCAGCTTAAGGTTTTCTTCCGAAACCTTCTTGCCCTCTTCGAGACATTTTTGCCTTTCTTGATTGTAGCCATCTGAAAGGCAATATTTATATTTATTAATTAAACAGTTTTAAGGTTTTTCAAACTTGTACGAGAATAACTAATAAGAATAATAGTGAAGAAGAAAGTTAAGATTCAGGAGGAGAATGGTACTGGCCGAGAAAAGGTCAAAATGCCTGTTCTCGGCCATACTTTTAACCGTATTTATTTCTGGCGTTTTTGCGAATATCCCGGCCGAAAACTGGCTATTTTGAAGAGGTCACTGTTTTAAATATACTATGAAACAAGATACCTTTCATTAGAAAACTGTATATTAGAAAAAGACAGATAAAGATCAGAGAACTAGATAACGACAAGAAGCGACAAAAATTTTCCCGCCAAAAAGTTTTGGTGGGGGATCCGATACTTTCTGTCAAAAGATTTGTCACCTGTTTATAAGTCCGAGTGTTTAATCAGTTTCGACTGTCGAATTCAACGGTTACCATGATTACCATATTATGTGAATTATCGTATTTATGGATCCGCAGCGAACCAAAATTTACACATTTACATCTTTCACATTTGGCAACGTTGATGCATCGATGTCGTAGGGACGTACGTCGTAGAGGTAGTTAGATTTCATGAAATTGTCGAATGTCAACGCCAGAGAGAAAATAATTATTTTCTCTCTGGTCAACGCCAATCGCTCTTCACTGACATGGCGAAGAAGTCAGCAGTGTCACATTTCAATTTTATTTTATTTTGGCGAGGTTGATGGATTGTGTCGTCTGTTAGCGGTTAGGGAATTCTTTATGGTTAGGGGTTTATGTTACGTTTCGAGTTTGATTTTATACCTAGTCGGATTCATATTTTAATAATTATTGCATTACCATGCCGGTCCATTGCTCCGTGTGCGAAAATCACTTTTCAAGAAGCGACACTTTGAAAAACCATAAGAAAAGGCTACATAGTGATAGTTTCAGTGAACTTTATAAACAAAAGCAAGCGACTTTTGAATGCAGTGTGTGTGAGAAATATTTCAAAAGAAAAGACACTCTTAAGATACATGTTAAAAACGCCCACGAAAAGTCTTTTGAAAAACTTTATCCCAATAAAATATTTAGATTTCGTTGCGCTCATTGCCAGAAAGGCTACAACTCTGATCATGGTTTAAAATCCCATCTCAAAGGAAAACATAGCTCAGTAGCCTGGCCAAGCTCTAAGCGTACTAAAGAAAAAAAGGGCAAAATATGCACTATTTGCAAAAAAGAGAAGTTTGAAAACCAGAAAACCATGTTGCAGCACCTCAATAACTCTCATGATATTGAATTCAATTGTAAAGACTTGTATCAACAAGTACCTTATTTACTTGAAATCGTCTGGAGAATCTTTTTATTTGATAAAATTTTGAACAAAATAACTTGGAAAATAGTTATGGACATTCCAAACCACAAAATGTAAAGTGTAGGGCGCCCTCTAGTGGTCACAGTAAAACGGACTTCATAATCGAATTTCTCATACCACAAAACCCCCGTATGCCAATTTTCAAAGCAATATGTGAAAAAGTGTCCAAAATAATGACAAAATTCAATTGGTAATTTCAAACTTGATCACCCCGTATCTCGGAAATGGTGACATTTCGGTCTGAGGTGAGTTACGTTAAATCGGCTTATTCTGACCTCAGCAACATGTGGTAGGATTTTGTAAAGACCTTTTAGAGACACCCTGGTATACGTGATTTCCTTCAAAATGATACCCCACAAGTATATGTTCAGAGTTCAGAGTTGAAAATAAACATGAGGGGCTTCGAAAACGGCGTTATCATAGTAATATTTTCATAATAATCAAAGCCTACTCATTTCACTTTACACTTTTCAAAACAAGCAGAACTTTTTACGAAGAATGACTTTTGGTCGACAAATTAAATTGTCAGTAGCCTAGTTTACACCGATAACTCGTTTAGTTCGGTCCGATAGGACCAAGCTGGTAGGGATAGTACGGTAGGACCAATGCTTGCTTCCTGCCCGTTTACACCGTCTTGCAACGCGTGAACTAAATGTGTACGCCCGCAATTCGTCAAATGTCAAAAACAAGTCGAAATTATTCATCAACACAATTCGTAACCAAAAAAAACATGAGTAAGTACGCTCAGATTGCCTAAGAAACTCAGAACCAACACAATTCACAATAATAACAATCAACATAACCTCATAATTTTGATCCAGATCGAACCAAATTTAGTTCGGTACACTTGCTGGCGAGTACCGAACCAAGAGCGGACCAGCTTAGTCCACAACTGTTTACACCATTCGAACCAAATATTTGGTTCGGATATAGTCCGAATTTGGTACTTGGTCCGCGGACCAAGTTGTCGGTATAAACTAGGCTAGTAGTGAATTTATCCTCTTGGGCCCTGTATCCGTGGACATGTGAAGGACTTTTTAAAATCGTCTTATTATAATTATTATATTAATGCCAGTCGGTAGAGTTTTGTCGTTGTTTGAGTAAAGGACGTTTTGTTTACAATCGTGTCGTGGATTGTGGTGAAACGTATGTCCTCGTTCGTCATTTGTCAACCGGTCGCGTGTCACCGATTTCGATGTGGATATGGCAACACCGCTGATGGAATATGTAAAATTGGTTCGCTCGGCATCCACAAGTGTTTAACGTTAGCTCCGGTCGATCAATCAATCATTATCTGTGGTTTGAGAGATTAAAAGCTCTGTTAAAAGCTTGATCGAATCTATTTCGAAAAGTTTTATTAATGCCTGGGAGAAGTTGTGCTTTTCGCGAGTGTCGTACGAAAGAAGGGGAAGGAATCACCTCCTTTGGTTTAACGGGCATTATTCGTCCGCATTGCAACTTTACACTATGTTAATCAAAGTCAAAGTGAAATAACTCAAAAACGGCTAGTCCAAACAAAGGCAAACCATGTATTTTTGAAAAGAGGAAAATGAGGAGATCTGGGATCTGTACTAAAGTATAGGCCATTCCATTCAAAAAAATTAAACTTTTCTACATTTGCCCGATTTCCAATAGTGATATTATGTTTTTTCTCTTAGTTATTATAAAATCTTCAGGAAAAATCATGCAACTTTCATTTGAATATTTTTTTTGTATCCCCGTTGACAGGGTTCAGGGTTCCTAAAGTGGTTGCAAATTAAAAGGAAAAACCTTGTATACATAAGTTCATATTTTTTATTGTCTAATAAACGTTTGATTTTTTAATCATGCTTTATGTTTGTTTTTGTTGAATGTTTTTGAGTACCTCGTATAAAAAAACATATCAGGCTGTTTTTCTACGATTGGCCTACGTCTTATTTTTGTCAAACAGGATCAAAAATCCTCCTATATCAAACTTCAGAATATCTCACAATTTTTATTCCGGGCTCGGACGCCCGGACTATAAGTATTCGTTGCCCCGCGTTTGACAGCTCCCATCGTATCAATAGCCTAGTTTACACCGATAACACGTTTAGTTCGGTCCGATAGGACCAAGTGGGTGGGGATAGTACGGTAGGACCAATGATTGCTTTTCGCCCGTTTACACCGTCTTGCAACGCGTGAACTAAATCTGTACGCCCGCAATTCGTTAAATGTCAAAAACAAGTCGAAATTATTCATCAACACAATTCGTAACCAAAAAAAACATGAGTAAGTACGCTCAGATTGCCTTAGAAACTCAGAACCAACACAATTCACAATAATAACAATCAACATAACCTCATAATTTTGATCCAGATCGATCCAAATTTAGTTCGGTACACTTGCTGGCGAGTACCGAACCAAGAGCGGTCCAGCTTAGTCCGCAACTGTTTACACCATTCGAACCAAAAATAATACCAAATATTTGGTTCGAATGGTGTAAACAGTTGCGGACTAAGCTGGACCGCTCTTGGTTCGGTACTCGCCAGCAAGTGTACCGAACTAAATTTGGATCGATCTGGATCAAAATTATGAGGTTTTGTTGATTGTTATTATTGTGAATTGTGTTGGTTCTGAGTTTCTAAGGCAATCTGAGCGTACTTACTCATGTTTTTTTTGGTTACGAATTGTGTTGATGAATAATTTCGACTTGTTTTTGACATTTGACGAATTGCGGGCGTACAGATTTAGTTCACGCGTTGCAAGACGGTGTAAACGGGCGAAAAGCAATCATTGGTCCTACCGTACTATCCCCACCCACATGGTCCTATCGGACCGAACTAAACGAGTTATCGGTGTAAACTAGGCTAATATAACTTGGATACGATACAAGCAGTGGTGGGCCGTCACGGGGGCAAGGGGGGGCGCTCGCCCCCCCCGCCCGTATCAATAAATTTCCATTTGCGCCCTTTACGTATCGATACATTGATTTCAAAATTAATTCATAGATTCACAAAATAAATAACATCAGGATCGTTGTTTAAGAATCGCTGAAATGATTGTTTGATAAGCACTGATATACAATGACAAGAAGGATACAATGACATCTTTCGCCACCAGTTGCAAGGCGAACAATGCTACCTCGTTCTCGTTCTACAAGCAAACAGTAGAAAGAGAAAAAGAGATGATCCGTGAGATGATTGCCTCCATAAGAAGTCCAGCTGAATTTTACTCGAATGATTTAACTGAAAGCGTCTCGCTGCAGCGGTCAAGATATCGATTTTAGGCAGCGGGCATGCGCATTTTGTACGTATCGATATAGAGTATCGATATTCCATCGTCATGACGTCGTATTGTGTATAACGAACGGACACGCACTGTCAATATAATATTGTTTTGATACTTCTTGCCTACTTGTGTACTTGTGTTTTTTTGCTTTCTGTGAAATAATACCTAATTAATTTATTGATAATCCAACTCCAACAGAAACTTTAATTCGTTCCCTTATGTGTTTTTGAGTTTTGATGCGTGAATTTTTATCAGTACTCGTGTAGTGTTTTTGATTGGAAATGTCACACTGTGGGGAATGCGGAAAGGATTTTTACAAAACATTTATTTTGAGAGTTCATGTTAAGAAAAAACACCCAGGTCAGTCCTTCCATACACATGAATCTCTTTGCTAATATTCATACAGGGTGTCCCAGTTGGGAGATATTTTAAGGACTGTAAGTTGGAACAAACATAAGATTAAAATATTCTATAAAATATTTTCGTACGAAGTTATATATTCTGAATAAATTTTCCGTGATAGCTCCTCTACAAGGTGAAAATAATTTTAATGAATCTTGGACCAAATAGGCAATAAGGACTGATGATTTGAGATTATAGAAGTAGTTCAATCTCATATCGGAAACCTAGGGCCGACCACCTCTACCCTAGATACCGCTGAACTTTGATACGACTTCTTTTTTTTAAGTTATTATTTTTTATCGAGTTTCTTATTTAGATTCTTCAATTCCATTAGTTTAGAATAAAACAAAAAACAGGTAGGTATATACCCTTGGTCCACATCGGAAAAATCAATAATTTTCGAAAAAACACCAATCATCGTCAAATTGTCCAGCTAGTTTGACAATCTGACAATAAATGGTCGAAAAAAAACTGAAGTTTATGTTTATGTTCAATGAATGATGACATTGTGTCCTGAATGAACAGGTTGTCCCATTTTGGGTACTTTTGGGGGGTATCCCCGTTTTTTTATGCAGAGGGTGAGTCATTTAAACGGGAAAGCTAAATTGTGCCTGAACCGTTAAAGACATCGAAATTAGCAAAATGGATTTGAAAAAGGGGTGTCCCAGTGCAGTTTGTGAAAATGTTTTTTGATATACAGAGTGTATCATTTCTGCAGAACCGGCTTCAACATAGTTCTTTTTTTAAATAACAACCACTGTATATCTTAAATTTAGATATTTGAAATCGAACCTTTTCTGGCATCTCAATTCTCAAATCCGTTAAGTTTTTGCAATCCGCTTCAGTCGTTCAAAAGTTATTCCACTTTTTCTAAAAATGGATGCGTTTACAACCAAGAAATAAGGTTGCGTCGTTATAAAGGGTGATCCATTTGGTGCTTTAGGATTTCAAATGGAATCAAACACTAGAGATTGTGGGCAAGCAAAAAAAAGATAATTTATTTGAAAGAGTATTCAATTACAATTTAGTTTTGAAAATAATATCATTCGAATGTCCATCATGACTTTTGACCTGAACCTGTATAATAATTCCGAAGGCAGAATTGAGTTCTGCGGGAAAAGTTATATAAGAAATAGTTTTCACATTTTTCATTTTTCATTAGTTATCTGATAGTTTAGATAAAAAAGCAACATTTCCAATTTAGCCCTTTATCTTGATAACTAAAAGGACGATGAAAATTTTGATAACGGCATCTTTAGTTTTACAAAACAGTTGCACACAGTCGCGCGAACCGCAACTTTCTATCTATAAAAATAACGGAGATACCCCGCAAAAGTATCCAAAATAGGACAACCTCTCGGACAATTTGAACATTTCAATAAATTGGTGTTTTTCATAAAAACGAGCTTTTTTCTCGATGTAAATGAAGATTATCTTCTTCAATCTAAATCAATTGACAAACCTAATCAATCTCTATATCAAAATTTAGGGACAATCGAGGGGACATTTTATGGAAGGGGTGGTCCACCCCCATGTTTCCATGTTGTGTAAAATGTTTGGGTTTTCGATGCATTTTGGCATTTTCTATCGAATTCTGAATGTCCATGAAAAATACTGCAAATTTGGTCATTTAAACTTCTTTGTAGAATAAAAATTAACTGAGATATCTATTGACTAAAATATAAACAATCACCCTGTACGTGTGACGTCATTTGACAATAGCTTATGTTTCGCTTGTCATTTGGATTATGATTGAGTATAAACATGAACATGGAAGTTCATATTAATACGGGACTGCACAGCCTTCGTTTTTTAAATACAGGGGTGAAGACCTGATGATTGTTTTTTGAAGATATTTCCGAATCTGGTTGAGATAAATGAATAAAATTGGGTACAACTTTTAACACTCTATCTAATGAATGAAAACTTATAGTATTTTATAACCTTCATGAGTGGGATATACAGGGACGGGTGCAGGAAAAATATGCCCCACTTTTTTTTATTGTTGATTTTGGGTAGTAGTTTTGCCTATAAATTCTAAAAATCTGGAGTCTTCTACACAAATAAGGTAAGTACTCTTCTCGTACCTCGCTGGGACGAACCATTTCCGATAGAAATGCATTTTAATTTTTTTGTATTTCTGTATTTCGAAAATGAAGGCTTTGCGGACCCATATTTATATGAACTTTTATGTTTATTTTTGGTCCCTGAATGCGTACCTGAAGTATTGATATTTCCCCTGAATCACCCTGTATTTTATTGGTCAGACTACCTGTTTAGCTGGTGTCAATTAAATATTTTTATTAGTCTAGGAGATAGAAGAGTTTTTGGTATTTTGATATTTTTCCTGGGCAACTTTACCTAATGTGAAAGATGCAGGGTTCCATATTTAACCTTGGTTTCGGTGCTCTGGTTATATTCTATATTACACTGGTTTTCTGAAAAACTGGTTCGATTCAAACCACTAAACCTCTTTTTTCCACAACATTTTTTTTTCACTTTAATGATAATAGCACTAAATTGATTTGTTCACGACTTATAATAATATAGGTAATGTAAATTTAATAATAAATTTTACTGCTGTGATATAATAAAAAAAATTCAAATCATCTTTAAATACTTTTTTCTGCTACCATTGGGTAACACTATTCAAAAGAGGGTCAAAAAAATTATGTGCTTCACGAACACTTCACAATAATATGTGATTTAACAAAGGATAGACTAATATTTTTCTTCGTGATACGATTTTTCAGGTACATGATCTCCAACAATCGAAATTACCATATATCTATCAGCTTTCACTTTTTTCTTCAAATATAAATAATTTGCTGAACTTCAATTTGAACACCAAGGTAAAATTACGATTTTAAACCAGCGCGGCAATCATCCTGCGTCACGGTTACGAACGACGTGGACCGTAAATGCGCGAGACAGCTGCGCTGCCTAAAATCGATATCTTGACCGCTGGAGCGAGACGCTTGTGATTTAACTACCAATTTGGTGGAAGAATATGTATCATTTGCAAGGTTCCTTCATGAAGTTAAGAAAGAAAACGATATTGAGACGGCGGAGATTCTTCCGTTTATAGTTGAAAATAATTTGGAATCAACTTATCCCAATCTGTCAAAATTATTCCGAATTTATTTAACTCCAGGCGTCAATAGCGCCACTGCAGAAAGGTCCTTTAGTTTAGTAGGCTAAAGCGCAAATAAAAACATATAACAGAAACACAATGTCAGAAATTCGCTTAAACAATTTAGCACTTTTGTCAATAGTCAGATAAATTGCCATTTTTGGATCTAGATATTTTATTAGAGAGGTTCAAAACCATCAAAACCCGTAGAATGCTACTATAGGTTATAGGTTCCAAGTACTGACGTAGGTTTTTTATTTGTATTGTATAACTCTAACCATTACATGTTTTGAAAGCTTTGTATTTCATTATTTCTAATTAGAAGAAATCTTTCCATACACCCGCCCCCAAAATCATTCGCCCCCTCGGAGTTACAGGTCACGGCCCGCCACTGGATACAAGTTGTCAAAAATTTCAATGTCAAGGCCAAATAAATGTGTTCTCATTGAGGCAATGGGGAAAACAAGTTTTTGTCGCTTCTTGTTGTGTTCTCTGTAAAGATATTTCTTATAAGACCAGTCCTCGGCCTACCCGGCCGAGAAAAATTGGGCGCTTTTACTAATCCAGTTTACCGGCCACCCAAAAAAACACTTAAAATCCGTGATTTATCATTTTTTCTGTATATAATAACAATGGTTCAACATTATGTTCATCCAAAATAACAAAAACTTACCTTTAAAACCAGTATTTCACATTATATTCACTATTTCACTGGGAACGCACTCTACAAAAATTTCAGTAAAACAGTGATGCACAGAACTTCTAGGACCGACTTTTTTCGACTGACGTTTCTGGTTCTCACATAGCTTGCAAAATGACGGTTATTGCAGAGTGGTGGCGACGAGAGGTCTGAAGTTAGAAGTTAATTATAAAATCGCGGGAGCCGTCAAAATCTTCATATTTATTCACTATAATATCGAAAAGCGGCCGAGAAGGTGGTGGCCAGCTAAGTGGGCGATTCACCCTACTTCACCACAAGACTGGCAATAGACATTTCAGGATATTTTTTTGTGTAAAACATAATATGGAATTTTTTTTATTAATTGCAAAACCAAAATTCAAATATCACGAAAAGATGATGCATAGCCGATAAACTTATTAGATGCAATTAGAATGGTTGTAAGTCAAACATCATACACGGTAGGTCAGAAAATATAAAAATTGTACAAGAGTAATGTACCTACCTATACGCTTATTTAAAAAAATACAGCAAAACGTTATAAAGAAAAGGTGTACAGAATCTAGAGTTTTGCCTTATTACCAAAACAAAGCGCCCTAGATTATTTTGGTCAGTATTAAATTATAAACTCATGTAGGTATAATGGTATCAGATACAAAAATTGCACTTTGTATAAGATAGTTTATTGGTATATACCTACCTACATTATGATTATTGATAGTTTACCATGTTAACGAGATCTTTTGCGGAAATTCAAAGTTTTGTTCAATATTGTTGCATTGCAACGAATATGAACTATGTGATTTCCTAAAAAAATAAAAATCTGAGTGGATTTCACAAAAATGCTTGAATTTGAAAAAAGTTATACGAAGCTGATTTGATTTTGATCAATTTAATTATGAATGTCACAATTTCTTGAGGCAATGATAATTGAAGTTGATTTAAAAAAAAACAGTACCTACGTCACAACTTTAATATTCAGGCATAACTTTTAGTTCTAGACAACTTTTTTTCACGACATTTTACGTTTTTTTTTTTAAATAAGTGATAGGTAATTTACTGTTGTTACCTTCATCAATTTCTATATTTTTTGACCCGCCCCGTGTATGATGTTTGATCTGCAACCATTCTAATTGCAACTAATAAGTGGATAGAACATATAGAACCTACACCAACTTTTGATGATATTCAAATTTTGGATCTGCAATTAATAAAAAAAAAGTTCCATATACAGTTGTGTCCACTCAAGTTCGCACCAGAGGGAAAACTTTTTTATTATTAAGTTTACGAAAAAAAGTTATTCTTTATAAAAAGTTCTGCATGATCCAAAACCTAAAATGCAGCCATCAGGTATTCAATTTTTCCAGTCGTATACGAGGTGTATCAGAAAATATGAATTTTGCTCAGGAATAAAGTACCTTTATTTTTGATAATATCGAAAACTTCAATCAGTTATCTCTTTATTCGTTAAACATTGGATAACCTTCACGTCTCTTAACCTCTATGTTTCATTATTTTGATGATTTCAAATAACTACACTTGCAGTTGCATTGTTATTGTAGTTAAAAAAGAAAAAAGGATTTTTTCCTAATTCGATGTAATTGTATATTTGAACGTAGTTTTTAGTTCTAAACAACTTTTCTCAATAATATTTTATAAGTATATGATGTGAGCGATCTATTATGTCGAGTCCACACACAAAACAATAAACCCTTTAGAACAGAAACTGCAATGTTAACGACGGTTATAAAAGAATAGTTCGCGGACGAGACACCTCATCGCGGATTTGTGGCGCGGCAGTCGTTTTGACGAAGGTTTGATATTTTTTGTTCCTTCGCCATATTGTATTGAACATTTCGTTACTGCCAACTTAAAAGTTTATTTAATATTTTCTTCACACATTTATCGTCAACTTTGGCTACTTTGAGTTAATTGAGAAGTTTGGTCAGGTGATAATCGGAAACTCTTTATTAGTCAAGATACGGAATTAAGTGGATTGGGTTAATTGAGCATTATGGATAGTTTAAATCGCAAAATGAAACAAAAAACTTTTTAAATTTCAATATAAGTGCACTATTCGGACCATAAGTAGCCGTAGTTGACGATAATTTCTTAGAAATCAATCAAAAATTAAATGTTGGAAAGTTACTTTGTGCAAAAAAGAATGTGTTCCATTTTCAGGGTTTGAGTTGAAATAAAACAATGAATGTTGTATATTAAATAAATTAAATAAAGACCTTTATTGAATAAATACTACACAGATTTAGTTATAAAATCACCAAGTTATAAATGTTATTGAACACTATTGAACAGTGTTTCGCATGAGAACCGAGTGAACTGACACAGAGCAGTAGGGGCAGGGGCTGTAGAAGAATCCAAAATATTGTGATTCAAAGCATCTTACCAATATAATGAGTTGCACCTTTGAAGGGTAGCTTGGGTTAGTTTGAGTTAGTATTAGTAACTGCCAGAGGATATCACATTTTTGCATAAAAAAATGTTAAAAAAAGAAATAGATGGCGATTTTTAGCAAATGTTATGATTTTATTTTTTTGAATTTTCTCCCGCCCCTGAAAACATAAATGTAAATAGTCTAATTTCTGTTACTTAAGTACCTATTTGGAACACGAATCTACTTACTTGAAATTTGAGAAATTTGTGAGAACAACCCAGGTATTAAAATAATATTTGATTTTGACTTTCTGAGGAACCCTGTATACCTATGCGAAATAGATATAGACAAATTTTTTAAAAACGTCAAATAAAAAAGATAAAGGGGGTATCAATTCAATATATAAAAAAAAACCTGTACATTTCTGGATACCTATATCTGCATTTGCATGTTTCATATGGTTGGATGTTGGATAGGTATAAATTGTTTTGAACTCCAAGCAAATATTTAAAAAAGTATGTCGAGTATGTCAAATATCCTTTTATGATGTTGGTTATGCTTTTAATCGATGAGTTATTATGAAACTAAAAATAGGATTCTTACATTTACCGCAAAAACTTGAAATGGAGATACATAATCTGGTTTTGCATCGAGTACCTAGGCGCCTCACTTGACATAAAATATGAAATGAACCGGAAAATCATCAAAAATTAACTCAAATAAAATGTCCTTTCACTCACTAATGAAGTTACAACTATGATTACTATGAAGTAGGAACTGGAAACTGGATATAAGATATAAGCATAGATCAACGTCTATGGATATAAGACACTATACCTATTACACACCGAACGTTTCAAAAAACAGTAAGGATATATCGCAAAAAGCTAAAAAGCATGAACCACATCCAGTGGTGGGCCGTGACCTGTAACTCCGAGGGGGCGAATGATTTTGGGGGCGGGTGTATGGAAAGATTTCTTCTACTTAGAAATAATGAAATACAAAGCTTTCAAAACATGTAATGGTTAGAGTTATACAATACAAATAAAAAACCTACGTCAGTACTTGGTACCTATAACCTATAGTAGCATTCTACGGGTTTTGATGGTTTTGAACCTCTCTAATAAAATATCTAGATCCAAAAATGGCAATTTATCTGACTCTATTGACAAAAGTGCTAAATTGTTTAAGCGAATTTCTGACATTGTGTTTCTGTTGTATGTTTTTATTTGCTTTAGCCTACTAAAGGACCTTTCTGCAGTGGCGCTACTGACACCTAGAGTTAAATAAATTCGGAATAATTTTCCAACACCGTGAAATCACCACTATCGTTATTAATGTTTGTTTCAATAATCAATGTATTGTCAAGTTCAACTTCTGACAACTCAATATTTCCATCAGTACATTCGATTTCCAATGAATTTCTAAAAAAAAACATGCATATTCTCATATCCAATGCTAGACCCATACATTCATAACAAAATCAAAATACCAACGTAATCATGCAACTCTAATATCAACCGAAACTGATAACTGAGTATTTAACCCGAAACCAAACTGTGGCTACTTTTTACTCTCACTACCAGTAATTACAGAAAGCCTGAAGCCTCTAAATGGAATTGAAAACCGGACCTCATAAAGTAGTAAAATATCTGGCGTGGCATAAGGCATTCACTTGGTCCTGTACAAGTGATAACGGATATCTTTCCTTCACTACTTTTTTGTTCAACTCACGGTAATCCACGCACATTCTCGGCTGCTCAAAGTTGCAGCAATATATGCACGTGTTCCGGGGTTTTCACGATCAGGAAATGCAACAATGAGATCATTGCAGAATTTGTCCCATGTTCTGGCGAGGGGTCTCCAATCACGATAATAATAGTACCCTCGATGTTTTAATGCATTTCCAGCTTTGCTAATCATCAAAATATCGCTGACATTGAGTTCATTCTTCAACTTCGAACAATCTTCGAGCCATTCATTGATTGGGTACGAACTTTTATCAGGATCATAGCTCGTGATCTCAAAAGAATAAACTTGTGTACTTGAAGCCTCCACTATTGCGTCATTATGTGTTGGCTGCGGCGATGACGTCACACTCTTTGATTGATTTGTTAGTAGAGCAAGTTGTTGTTGCTGGGCTGTTACTAGATTGATAAGTGTTTTCTGCCACTGAGCCTTAGGACGTTTGAGACGTTTAGCTGCCCTGGGAGGTAATACGTCCATCACTTCGAAGTCACTGTTTTCACTAGCCTAGTTTACACCGATAACTCGTTAAGTTCGGTCCGATAGGACCAAGTGGGTGGGGATAGTACGGTAGGACCAATGCTTGCTTCACGCCCGTTTACACAGTCTGGCAACGCGTGAACTAAATGTGTACGCCCGCAATTCGTCAAATGTCAAAAACAAGTCGAAATTATTCATCAACACAGTTCGTAACCAAAAAAAACAGAACTCAGATTGCCTTAGAAACTCAGAACCAACACAATTCACAATAATAACAATCAACATAACCTCATAATTTTGATCCAGATCGAACCAAATTTAGTTCGGTACACTTGCTGGCGAGTACCGAACCAAGAGCGGATCAGATTAGTCCGCAAATGTTTACACCATTCGAACCAAATATTTGGTTCGGATATAGTCCGAATTTGGTACTTGGTCCGCGGACCAAGTTGTCGGTATAAACTAGGCTACTGTCACTAATCTCGCCTTCCTCGGCCATTTTCAGTTGTTTTGTGTCTAATAGTCACTTTTTAACTAAAAATCTAACAACACACTGGACAAGAGTGTATCCCACTTCTGATAATAACTTTTAACTTTTAAAATGGCTCGAGATTTTCACGATAAAACGAGATTTATTGTCTGTATGATTAACACTTTATCAATGACACCATAGACGAAAATAAAAAAGCGCCATCTGATGAATCCGAGTTCACTAAAAGCAGATTCCTGCATTTGGGTGTCACGTGTTGTTTTCTGACAGGCATACATTTTGGCGGGTAATTTGAATATATTTACGATAATTGCCGGGGTTATGCAATAATGAGTTATGCCATTATGGCTTTATTTCTTGAAAAATGGATTTAAAGCTAACTAGAATCGGAAAAATGGAGGCAAGTTTTATATAGAAAAATAAACATTGAAACAAGTCTATTTTTCGATATATTTGCTCATTCAAAATTCCAGTCTAATGAATAGCCTTAAGCGATTTCTCAACAAATATTTCTATAGTAGCCTAGCTCATTATGACATAACACCGTGTAATTCTGAAAAGAGTATAAGTAATCTAAAATGAAAAACACTTTTCGTTGCATTATTTTTATTCTCCATCCATAATATATAGTCTCCATTCTCTAAGTAGGAACCTAACTACCATCTTTCTTTTGAATAGGTAGTCGAAAATGTTTGTTTTATTTCTGACAAACTGTTAATTGTTTCAATTTTATATTTAACGACAATCTTTTTATCAAGTTTCGAACAAAAAAAAATCGTCTTTTTATAAGAGAAAAGAGTGATTGAGATATAATAATTTTTATTTCTTACGTTACCAGAAACTAATGAAGCGTTCGGGGAAACAAGATACAGGGATTTTCCTTATAATTTGCCACCCACGCCTTATTCATAATCGTTTTCTTAAGAGTTCTGAAAAAATTTTATACACTTATGGTTAGATAAATAGCCCTAAAAATGATGAAACTTTGATCCTGCGTCAGTTGTCATGAAAGTTAGGGTTCATTTGAGAACTGAGAACTTCAATAAATACATCAGTCAACTTACGTGTCCTGGCGATTTTTTTCGAAAATTTGTTCAGGCCCTTCTATCACTTAAAAAAAAGGGTTAAAAATTGAACTTATTCCTGTGTAACTTTTGATAAAAATGGCCAGTACCATTCGAAAGAGGGGCACTTTCTGAGAATTTCAGGATAATTGAACAGAGGATAGTCTAGCTAATTTTAAACTTATCAAAACTGGGTCATTTTTGCCAAGTTAAAAATTTTATAGTTATACTATCGTTTGTTCAATTAGTATGACATTTTCAGGAACTACCTACATAAATATTTCCCCTTTTCTAATGGTGCAAGATATTTTTATCAAAAGTTACAAGTTTCATTTTTAGCCATTTTTTTTTACTTGAAAAAAAGGGCCTTAAATAAAATGTTGAAAAAAAATCGCCGAGACAAATGGATTGGAGTCTAAAATGCACCAAATCTTAGGCATGTGCGATGTATCTGATTATGATACATAACAAGAGTTCAGGCAAAAGCGTAATATTTTTGGCAAAATTTTTATGATTCGTAACCGTATTCCCTGAGTTTTGGGTGGTCGGAATTGTGAGAGAAAGTGTCAAAAATATGAAGCTTAGCTGAATTAGATTAAAAGATTAACTTCAAGTTTATTGGAAATATTTTCAGTGGCTTATGACTGTCTTGAAAAAATCTGTACATACCTATATCTAATTTTTTTTTTAAATGTGGTTTTGTGTACCTACCCTGTTTCTCCGAGCATTTCAGTTATTGTTCACGAACAGAACCAATATACTTATTTTAGCAACATCACATACTTTAGCTTTGTTTGTACCAGAGAAATCTAATAATTTTTTTCATCTACAAGATAATGTATTTCATTAACTAGAATCAATGAATATTTTTTCGTTCGAAACATGTAATAAAAGTTCAGTGACATCGTCATTCTGTAAAAGGAAAAAAGTTTAGAACAAAAATTTTACAAATAATTTTAAGATGATATACATTTATTATTGGGCATCACATTAGATGTGTTTGTTATCCTTCCACCTTCCAGGTGGACACGAATTTACACTTTTCTACACTGCTACACTCAGTGTGGCTTCAAGTGGCAAGAATATCTGCACTAAATGTAAGAACGCGTTTGGTGAATTTCCTTCACACTGGTAGCCATAAGTCACACCATCAATCGGCATTACACTATCCTACACCGAAGTAACAAACACACCTATTATTGCGTGTGAAACATTCAAAATAATCAAACATAATTACACTGCTCCAAAGAATTAACCTCGGAATTAACGGAACACTTCTAGCCTCACCAAAACTTTGATCCTGCATCTCGAGATTTTTGATAAAAATGGCTAGGACTATTCGAAAGAGGGGCACAAATAATGCACTTCCTAAAAATTTCACAATAATTCAACAAAGGATGGTCTAGGTATGAAATCTTGAACTTGGCAAAAATGACCAATTTTTTAATAAATCATGAAAAATTAGCATTTTTGCCAAGTTGGAGATTTTATAACTAGAGCATCCTCCGTTAAATTAAGATGAAATTTCCAGAAAGTCCATTATTACCCCTATATTGAACGTGAAACAGAGGCACTAAACAGTTAAAAAAAAATCGCCAGGACACGTAAACAAACAAATGGATTCAAGTTTTTAAATGTACAATCAATTCTTTGATAACTGATGCGGTAATTTTTTGGAGCAGTATATGTATGTTTTGTTCACATTTTCCAGAATACTATTAACAATTAGTCTGGATATTCAATAGAACATTTTGATGTTAAATGGGTACTGATCTACTAGCAGGTATATCTCGTTCTAAATTTGAAAAAAAAACACATCAAAATGCGAATTGAAATTTTATCATAAAAAAAATATGAAATTCCCAGGTTAATAAACAAGAATTATTAATCTGAGATCAAACTAATAAAGGCATCAAACAAACAAACAACTATATCTTCAACTTCAATGCTGCCTTTCTTTTTTTCGAATTATTTGAATACAATTTTTTAGCATCGAGGAAGAATTTTGGGGCAGTAGATGGAACATTTCTAAGGTCTGTTCCTCTCAATACTCTATTTACTTGAGTGCAATAGTTGCAACTGTTAACTTTGATGAAATGTTGGAAAATCTGTTTTTTCAATGTTTCATTGTGTATACTCTTAATCTTAATCTTAATCTTAATTGGATGTTTTGCAAAACATCCAAAATATGATTTTCCACACCATATTTGTTCAGATCTCGATTCAAGATATATTTTGTAATTGACAAAGCTTCTTCTAACTTTCGAAAAAATGAATCCTTGACGTATTTCAAGCTAAACTTTTGCTTGGAATATTCTTTCAATCTTATAAAGTCTTCAGTATCTTCCCATTCTTCAGTTATATTTTCTTTTAGGAGTGAGGTTCTGCAGCAGGAGTGTTTTAATATTTTTCGTGAAACATAGCCCCCAACATATCTGAGTGCCTTCAGTTCTATTGTTTTTAAAGATTGTTTTTTCACAACTTCAGGAACCTGGCAATATGTTTCTTGAGTGATCGCTTCTTCTTCTGGTAGGCCCTGAAAAAGCAAAAATCTATATTCTGTGAACAAATTAAGAAAAAAAAATGTACAAACCTGAGTTACTAATCGTTGAAGGGTTATAAAAACCTCAGAATTGTCCTCCTCACAGTTGGCACCAATTGACTGTTTTGATGTTATTTGATTCACCAACAAACCTTTATAATAAGAATTGAAGTTTGTTGGTGTTGGATTGGTATTCCTTGAACCTTTTTGCCTCAATTTTCCAAAAAAGTTCTCCAATGGATCCTGGTTGAATGTTCTTGGCATCATATAATCAAAGCCCAGGCCCCTCAGCGTTGAAACCAGTTGAACGAAGTTCTTTATTGTTTTTAATAAATTTTGCAAACTTGGAGGTTTGTACTTTGATCCCTTTCTATCAAAGTAGAACGTCCTTATTTTATCTATAGCAGTTTGCCAAAAATGCAAATGCTGTGACCTACTGGTCACTGCACTCTTCAATGGATTGTTACCATTAAACGAGCTACCATTCAAGCTATCAAATAGCTGATCAAGAAATTTTAGTACAAGTGCAGTGTCCTCCGCCCTTTTCTCCAAGGAAAGTACCCCGTCCTCTGTAGTAACTGTTGTCCCTGAAAATATTCAAATGTTATGTTTTTTCATCGATACAAGAAAACAACTAAAGTGGATTTTCATGTCAATTATTAGCAATGAATTTAAATAATACTATCATAATCTTACCGGAAAAAGCAAAGATGTTGATAGCAACAGCTACTGAGTTGCTGAAAATTTGGGTGCATTTCGACACCTTCGTTTTGTTGATCTTATCTGGATTAACATGCCCATCAGTAATTTTGGGCATGAGTCTGAGGCTTGCAAAATGGGGGTCCATTTTATATGCAGTGTAGATATCAGACCATTTTGCCATCTTATTTTCGTCGCCATCCATATAGTGAAGGTTGTACTTCACAAGGTTATTCCGTAACCCTTTAAATAGATGTGGAACATCAAACAATGGTATCACTTTTTGATTATCAATTTCAAAGTGATACTCGTAGAATTCGGATCCATTTCTGAGGTAGTTTTCTCTTGTTTCGTGAACGAGATTATTAATTGCAGCCTGGTTATTCGATCCCTGGTCACACACACTCGCAACAACATGGAGGCCAATGTCAGTACATTTTCTGATTATCATTTTCAAAATGTTTGTGATGTCTTCTTTTTTGGTTGCTCCTTGTACAAAATTGTAATAGACAGGTTGCTTCCATTTGCGCCTGATGCCACGTAACATGAAAACCTACAAAAGAATTTGCTATTAAAATTATGAATTATTAAAACACCCAAGTTATGTACTAGAGGACGTAATTTTTATTTTTCAGTTGAACTTTAATCAATTTTATTTTGAGGTAGAGTCGTCATGTGCATTAATCCGTTGGACAAAAACATTTTTTCTGTGTAAGCCTTGCCGATAACCTATTATGTTATTTTGGCCATTGCCTATCTGACGAGAGTGGCAAGTTACCAAACAAAGATGAGAACATCCAAGTTATTTCATGCTGGTATAAGCTTACTTGAACTTGAAACTGAAGCACTAAAAATGGTGGAATATTATTATATTGAAGACGGGATTGCAGTGAGACGAAATTATGAATAATAGACCAAAAATCTCCTCCAGTAAAAAAAACAATGCGCTAATGGAATATCCGCAAGAACACCCATTTAGCTTGGCATAAAATACTGTTGTTACAACTAGTTTTTCTGCATCAAAAGGAATGTAAGAGATAAATTGAACAATCCATAAAAATATATGCGATACATTGAGCGAAGATGTCCTTAGTATATTTGTATAATATATCGATGTTACAAAGGATTACCGAAATTTTAGAAAGAAATGAAGCTGAATATTGAAGTTTAAAGTTTTGTAACATTTCTTTCCTAATTATTCATATTTTATTATTAGTTCAATAAACATCAGTTATAACAATATGTGACTGATTTATTTATGTTGTTATTGTCGTTGATAATACGATATTCACAAAAAAGCTATTAACATCAATTATTATTATTCATTTTAATACTTTCTATAACATATATTTATGAACTTTGATGTGGTGACAGGAAGGTTTACACGGTACCAATTTTGTCCAACAGATTAATGCACACGACTGTTGCAGTATGTGTTGGTACCCATTTTAATAAAAAAAAAATACCACAAAACAGGAAACCGCAAATCACCGCAGTTTCCCGTCTAGTATGTCATGGAACTCACAATTATTGAACAATATTTATTATTGAAAAAAAAAACATACAGATTTTGGGTCTATGATTAATCTATAAAATAACAACTAGAGTCTATGTTACCTGAGCATGGTTTGCAATCTTATCACTCCTTTTGAAGCCAAAATCCTCAAAACCAACCACAATTTTGTCCGATGTATTTGGTTGAAGACAAGGCTGAATGCTCATTTCATCAAACATTAGAACACAATATTTATCCAGGGGGTTTTTGAAATGTCTGCATTCTGCTTTCAAGACTGAAAACACTTCATTGTGCAGTCCTGGGCGAATTGGAATTCTATTGAGGAGTTTTGTTAATGTCTTTCTGGAGGGCATTGCGAAGATATTTGACATATATCTATATGCATTTGCACTTTGTTTGTAAAAAGATAGAGCTAGAACTTTGTCCTCCAGAGAATATCGTCTGCCTTTTGGTTTTTTGTTTTGATTCTCCACTTGTGACTGAAAAAATCTAGCTCTCACTCTATCCATACTTGAAGCCAGATTCAGAGGTTCAGAAGCTTTTTGAACGCATCCAAGTTTTTTTCTGAGAGACTGCCTAGTTTTGGTAGTGGCCACAGCTTTTCTTTCATAATAAACTGCTTTCTTGTACTAATGTTTCGCCTTTGGTGAGAGGTCTTTCGTAGACGAAACATTTATTTCTGATAGGATTTCAGAACGTTCTAGAATAAGAGAAAACCTATTTCAGATGTGTCAAAAATGGCTCACTTTTGAAGAAATCATGAAAAATTGGTAATTTTTGCCAAGTTCAAGATTTTATATCTAGACTACCCCCCTTTGTTCAATTAGTGTGAAATTTTCAGGAGTATAATTTTTGTCCCTCTTTTGAATGGTGCCAGCCATTTTTATCAAAATCTACACTGAAAAAGGTTTTGAAAATTCTCCTTTTTTTGAACGTAAAAAAAACGACACTAAATAATTTTTTGGAAAAAATCGCCAGGACAAGCAAACTGCTGGATTGAAGTTTTTAAATGCACCATCCTTTCTTTGGTAACTGATGCAGTATCAAAGTTTTCTCAAATTTTAGGCGGTTTCTTGGTTTTTCTCCATGGGTGTATAAGATTTCGTATGAGGGACTATTGGAAAAATAGAGGAAAGGAAGTGTGTAACCAAATTTTATTTGAAAAATTCTTATTAGTTATTACATTATAGTATTTTTCTTTGCAAAATTCAACCCAAATACTAAGTTAGTTTCTTTGTGAAAATATTTAGAACTGAGTGTCATAAAAACCGTATGTAAGTAAGTGAAAAAAAAAGAATATTTTATATTGTTACTGGTAATACATACTTTTTTGTTTTCTGGGGCTGGATTCTATTGGGTCTGGAACATCAGTGTCAAAACGAAGTGGACTTCTTTTTGTAGAAGGATCAGAATCATGCATTACAACCTCTTGCTGGCTGGTTGGAGGTATTGATGTAGGTCTTTCAACAGCCACTACAGTTCAAATGTTGAGTTATCCAATGGATCTATGAACATTCACATATAACATATAATAATGAGTATTAAAAACGGATTGCATACCTGGTAGACATAAAGATGGCAATACTCCTCGTTTCAGTCTTCCATGAACATCAATTTCATTTTCATGGAAATGAAGGGAGCAAACTCTGAAGCTTTTATGAACTTGCTCAGGAGTTGATTCAGTGACTAAGCGTCTGTTTCCACACAATAAAACCCACACTTGGAAAAGCTGTTTTTGCTTTGCAGGATTTGGAAACATGTGTTTTGAATGTGCACCTTTCAGGCAAGTAGGGATGCAACAAATAGAATGCATGCTTCTTTGCAACACTACAATAAAACAACAGAAACCTCAATTACTAATAAACACTATTAAAATATACTTAAAAAGATGTTAGCACGACAATAACTATCATTCTTGGAATTATTCTTGAGTGGTTGACTAATTGACTTATATTTTTTGTAAGATGACCAAATGTTATTATTATGATTACAAAACTCGGGTCCACCAGTTTTCAGTTTCGTTCAGTCTGGTATTTTAACTTCAATACCTAATTAACTTGATGGTAATGTTACAATGGACAATTTGCACATTTTTTGAAAATATGAAAAATATAAGGATTAGTAAGTACTGCGATGCCATTGATGTTTGAAAAATCAACCTACGACCTCTATTGATGTGGTAATCACCGATTAAAGAGCGCCAATCAACATCCAATACGTCACAGAATACACTATCTATCTCCGTCTAACGCATTGACTGAGATGACTCTCTCTTTCTCGGGAGAGTAATATGGCCCCACCCCTTTTGCGATCATGCAGTGAAATTCGCGTCATCTTTTTCATTTATTTAGTACATTCTTGGGTATTTCGGAAAAAATTTTTCGCTGGTGACTTTCAAATAATGTCTGGAATACGTATAAAAAAATCCAGGTCATTTGAAAATGTATGCATGTTGTCCATTGACCCTTCAAATCTCAATTATATCTATATTATGTCTTCGAACAGTGAACATTGTATCATCTTTGGAAAAAATCATAATATTCATCAATCATGGCTTAACTTACCTAAACTCTTCTGGAGAATGAACAAAACACAATTTTAATCAATAGTTTCAATAGTCACAATGCTCACAATAGTCACAATCACAAAAACACAATCAAAAACACAAAAATACTTCTCGACGCTAGACGTATCTAAGGACGAATGTCGAACGAAATGAAAATGACACCATTCAAAATAACGGCGGGTGTTCGTTTGGTGCAACGACGTCGAATCAAATTAGGTCGTTGATAATGACCATTGAACTCGATACTACCGTACCTGGAAGGGACCCATCCGTGCTGTTTACATCGAGTTGACTGAAGACAAATTTTCGACTAGAAAGAGATAGAGACAGAAAGGGGTGTCTATCTTTGTCATATCTGTTGACATAATATATTAGCTGTGTTTATTATGCACCACTTGCATACTTTTTCACACTGCAACACTCAGTGTGGCTTTGTTTGTGAAATGTTTGTCTGTTTTTTAGGATAGAATCTTAGTGAAGATATTCTATCCTAAAAACCAGACAAATATTTCACAAAGGAAGCCACACTGAGTGTTGCAGCTAATATTATGTTCAATCCATATGTAGCTTTCTATAGTTTGGGTGCCAATGGTTAATTTTTGCAGTGCATTTGGGTGTGGTAATAAATACACCCCAGAAAAGCAGATTTCATTTTTTGGCTAATAAGTGATATAACTCCAATTATTAAGTATACCTACACGAAATTGTCCTAGTTAAGGGCCCTACTCACACTCCTGCAGCAGGGGCAATCTAGGCCTGCCGCAGGAGAAACTTCCTTGTAAAGTACGTTTCGTTTTGAAAATGTGACAATTTCACATCCTGTTCGAGTTCGTTGGTACTACTAACATCATTTCCAAAGTTTGTTTTCTCATATCTTGCTTGAAATAATGCCAGGAAGGTATGAAGGGGCCCCTACCGCCCTGCTTAGAAGGCGATCTAGGAAATTGCCCCCATCGTTCTGCCCCCTAGATTGCCCCTGCTGCAGGCGTGTGGGTAGGGCTCTTTAGGAATTGACGATGGTAAACACTCCAAGAAATGCAAGAGTTCTATTCGGACATTCCTCAAGCCCCCGATCAAAAAACACCATATTTATTAGTTTTAATGTGACCTCAAAAATAAAAGTATTTTCATTTTTATTTCAAGCTATTATAGTTTTCCAAGTTTATACCTTAATACCTTCACTTTACTCAATACACAGGTTAAACATATAAATCACCCTGCGCCTACTACCTACCCTGTATTTTCTCAACTATTTAATCGAATTACGGATCATCTAAGTATACTTCATCATTTCGTAATTTGTTTCTTATTTTGCATGTTTCCAGATAGTTATTTGAAATATATAGATCCATCATATCATGATAATTAAGACTACTAAGTATGCACAGAATTGTGGTCATTTTTTCCAAGCAAATCAACCGCTTTTTCAATTTATCTTCAAACTATTTGAAAACCTCCGACTTCCCATAAGGACAATGAGTGTGACAAAGATAGCAACCCCTTTCAAGTCCAATCAAAATATATCTATGCGCCAAAAAAATACGACTAAAATTTCCTCAGCTGTCGACACGACAGGGGCCCTTCCAGTTACGTAGTATCGAGTTCAATGATAATGACGATCAACATAACCTCATAATTTTGATCCAGATCGAACCAAATTTAGTTCGGTACACCTGATGGCGATTGAATACCGAACCAAGAGTGGACCAGCCTAGTCCGCAACTGTTTACACCATTCGAACCAAATATTTGGTTCTGATATAGTTCGAATTTAGTACTTGGTCCGCGGACCAAGTTGTCGGTGTAAACTAGGCTAGTGGTCCCACATTTCCCCTTCCTGAAGATTTTGGCGGAAACCGTTTTGTCGCTTGGTCGCCTATTCTGTGGTTGAACTTGAACTAATGGAGATTGGAGATCGAGATTAGACCACAGCTTAAATTTAAGTTGTGATTAGACTATAGTAAAATGCAGCTGGGTACGTCGCCTTGATTGGTCAGAAGTAAATACATTTGGCGGGTGATTCGAATTGGAATTTTTGTAGTTAGAATATCCATTGATAATAAAATGAATAATACTCTAATCAGTTTTCATATAGATAAAAATGAACCTCGCTCTGAACGAAGTACTATCAGTAATAATTATTTAATATTTCTCTAGGCATAATGATTATCGGAAGAATGATTTCCTTTTCCTGAATTTATCCATTTCACTGTATGCAAGTTGGAAAATCGTTCCAAAGAATATTTAGGCGAAATAATAACCTGTGGAGAATGATGAAAAATGTAATGGAAATAGGTTGAACTTCTTATTTCAATGAGCTATGTATTATAAGTTTTTGATTATTTCTCTCCAATTCTAATTGAGCTTATGAGAACCAATCATAATGTGCACCAGATCTTGAGCCGTGATTGAAAATAGGTACTCATTTTTTACTTTTTTATTGTTTATTTAGGTATATCTCTTGGTCTCGTATTCAACCAAGATAGGTCATTATTTTTCGGGGACGATTGGCATAATGTAAAACAACTTTAATTTTAAGGACAAATAAGTTTATTAGAAAATATAAAAATACCAAACGGTAAGGATATATAAAGACATTCCACTGGTTTCTTTAATGTAATGATTTGCGAATAGTG
The DNA here is from genome assembly GCA_958502075.1 of Orchestes rusci. Lineage (NCBI taxonomy): Eukaryota > Metazoa > Arthropoda > Insecta > Coleoptera > Curculionidae > Orchestes > Orchestes rusci. The sequence continues at coordinate 59,392,192 of OY293305.1, read as the reverse complement.
TTTGTAAGCAATGTTAGCATAGACACTCGTGAAATTTATAGGCAGGTGCAGGTACCTATGTTAATAAATATGTATAGGTATATATCGAAAGGTAACACCTAAGTATGTATGTACTTGGTTTATAACTTTTAAGACAAGGTATCTAGGTATTTATCAATATCCTTAGCGTTTGGTATTTTTATATTTTCTAATAAACTTATTGTCCTTAAAATGAAAGTTTTTTAACATTACGACAGTCCTCTTTTGGAACAATGGACGATTTATCGTTATTTTAACATCACGCCAATTGTCCCCGAAAAATAATGAAAAAGAGATATACCTTAATAAACAATTAAAAAAATCAGGTGCACATTATGATTGTTTCTCATAAGCTTAATTAGAATTTAAAAAAAATAGCGGAAAAAGATTATACATATGGTTCATTGGAATAAGAAGTTCATATAAACTATAAGACAGTGTTGCTATTTTGTGTCCATTTTTATTCTGTTATTTGTTTTATATTGGTTTTATAGTGCTATTTTGTACGTTCAAGATCAAGCATCCTATAATACATTTTTTATAAGATATTCTCTTAAGCCAATTCAGTCTTAAATACTTTTGCGAGTTAACTGTTCTATTAGAGATAGCTATATGATAATATAATAAATCTCTAATAAAAATATTTTGTAACCATCTTATAAGTTCTTTTTAAAACAATAATGAACCAATAATACAACAAATTAGACTAGGAAAGTAATTACTTTTATAACATTTGTACTATAGTTTGCTATAAGAATTCAATTTCTTCCGTTTTATAAAAGATTTATTAAATGGTTTTCTAGAGAGCTATAATATTACATGAATATAACACTTTTTTGTCTCTGAGAGTATTTTGTCTCAACTAACGTCACTAAATGATAAAATTGTATATTGATGGACCCTAATATATCAGTTATATAGCATTTTAGTTTATTAAGGGACAATCTGTGTTAGTTGGGAATGATTTTTTCATTATCATCCACAGATTATTATTTCGCCTATCAATGGAAAATCTAACTACAAACATTCCAATTCGAATCACCCGCCAAATATATTAACTTCTGACCAATCACGGGGACGTAGCCAGCTGCATTTTACTGTAGTCTTAAAACATACTGAGTTGGCAACACTGCATCTATTGTCAAGCCAATAGAATACGCAGCTTATGATGATGTGATTGTTAAATGAGAATACGTCTTTTGACGGTTCAGCTTTTTCCACATTTATCATCTGTCACTGTCAGTAGTGTCAGTCTGTCAGATAAACATCAGTTGCGCAAGCAAGCAGCAAGCCTCGCTCCAAGAATAGAACCGGTGAAACCTCGTGTAATTTTTGTCAGAGGAACAAAAGACTTCTAAAAAATGGCCCAAAGCAAACTGAACGACTTAGCTGGTAAATTTGGCAAAGGCGGCCCCCCTGGCCTAGGTATTGGACTTAAACTAGTAGCTGCTGGTGGTGCAATTGCCTATGGAATCTCGCAGTCTATGTACACAGTGGAAGGTGGTCATAGGGCAATCATGTTCAATAGAATTGGAGGAATTCAACCCGATATTTACAGTGAGGGTCTGCATTTCCGTATCCCTTGGTTTCAATATCCTGTTATTTACGATATCAGATCAAGACCCAGAAAAATTTCTTCGCCCACTGGATCAAAAGACTTGCAAATGGTTAATATTTCCCTTCGTGTTCTATCAAGACCCAATGCAGGAGCCTTACCCACGGTTTACAGAAACCTTGGATTGGATTATGACGAAAAAGTGTTGCCTTCCATTTGTAACGAAGTGCTTAAATCTGTAGTAGCCAAATTCAATGCTGCTCAGCTCATCACTCAAAGGCAACAAGTTTCATTATTAGTACGTAGAGAGCTTGTGGACAGAGCACAAGATTTTAATATTATTCTTGATGACGTCTCCATCACTGAACTCTCGTTTGGAAAAGAATATACCGCTGCAGTTGAAGCAAAACAAGTTGCACAACAAGAAGCTCAAAGAGCTGCATTTGTCGTTGAAAGAGCCAAGCAAGAACGTCAACAAAAAATCGTTCAAGCTGAAGGTGAAGCCGAAGCTGCCAAAATGATGGGCGAAGCCATTTCTAGAAATCCCGGTTATCTGAAGCTGAGGAAAATCAGAGCCGCTCAAAATATTGCCCGAACCATTGCCAACTCACAAAACAAAGTATACTTGAGCGGAAACAGTCTTTTGTTGAACATCTCCGACAAAGAGTTTGACGATCAAAATGATAAATTGAAAAGTAAGAAATAATCTCATGCATTTAAATTCTAAGTAGTTAGCCCTCATAATGAGTGTTTTGTTATTATATTCCATCATTTATACCTAAGGAACTAAAGACTTTTTCTACCTACAATGAATATTGCATAATTGTTACTGAATTTTTGTTAATATTCAATAAACTATTGTTATTCCTTAGCATTTATCAATTCAAATATTCCCATCCTCCAATAAAAAATCTCTATTTACTTATAATACATATTTAATTCTTCACATCAATTTGTATGTTTTATTTTTATAGATGAAACAGATTTTATAAGCGGACCTAGTAGTTTGGAGAGTAAAAACCAAAATTTAGTAACACAAGCTCATGATATAGCCCACTCATTGAAAGGCCAAGGAAAAGGATCCCAAATGTCATAAATTGATTCTGATCTGTGTTAGTTCTACTTAGTCTGAATTATTTTAAGTATCAATTGTCTTATTTTTATACGTGCCAGATTAGTACTTGGCATGCATTTACTAACGTTAGTCTGTATTTTGAAATTTTTTAATAAAAGTGTTAAACTAAGACGTTTTGGTTTTTATCTATGACATTTGGTATCTATCAGGTTAACAATTTATCGAAAAACGTTTAGAAACATTTATTATTTTAGACTAACACTTGTACCTGATACTGAAGAAACTTCTATTTCCCGAATGTTAGGTGATCATCGCACACATCCCTGGTGTTCCAAAATTGATATTTATGCATGGTAATGCCAGAATACTGGGAAATTAATTATAGTATGTATTTTGAAAGTAAATGGAATAAAACACTTTCTAAACACATCTGTCTACTTTTTCAGACTATCCAACTCCCTGAGAAATTCTGATTTGATATTGTAGGTATCAGTTGAAATATTTTTTTTTTATGTAAAAATATACAGGGTATTTCCTTATAATTTGCCACACATACTTCCATTACTCAAGCTAGGATTCGATTATACGCTGGATAGGTATGAAAATAAGTACATATAAATACTTTTAGCAGTGATAAAGCACAGTGGCGTATCCAGACAATTTATAAGGGGGCTGTTTTGGGGTTTTAGGTTCGGACAGGTGGGGCACCCATAGGCCCGGATTGAGAGTGCATGAGCGCCGCAGGCGAAAAATAAGGAGGAATTTCCCCTCCTTTTTGATTAATCTCCCCTCAAATTCATGACATAACATTTATGGGTACTTCCAACGTCTGCGAATCAATGCTCCAGCTCGTTTATGCTGATCTCGGTATTCATTTGTCACAAACATCTTTTGAGGCTGCTGTTCTGACAGGGAAATTTGAAAAAAATGGAAATCCCATTCAGATTTATAAAAAAAAATCTTACGCTCGATATACTTGACATTGCTTGTTCCTTGTCAGATTGGTGACCATAGCAAATTAGCAATACCAAAGTTTACTAATTATTATTAGTAAACTTTGGCAATACACCAATTGTGCATTTTCATAAACATCCTTGATTTTGACATTAACGCCTCCCAAATGACCCCTCTTTGCTGAAATGCGGCGTCGCAACATCATGAATTTTTCAAAGATTGCATGACTGCTAATGGGTCCTATGATTGAACATTCACGTTAAGTTAAAGTATACGTTGAGATAGTTTACTAATGCAAATGTTCCATTTGATAACAGCCACATAACACAAAATGTTATGTGATAACAGCGTAACCATGGTGATGAACTGACAATGGTATAGTTCTGTCCTTTTTATTCAGAATTTATTAAAGCAAAAAAAATTCAACTTTGACCTTCAACACACTTTTGGACAAAGGTAAATTTGGTTGAATCGATATTCTTCATTAGAGAATCTGTGGTTTTGCTGTGTACCATGGAGGGGACACCCCGTTAATGTTACCTTTTTCTCTATACAGGGGTTTCATAATAAAACGCTAATCCATAAATATAGGTGTGAATCCTTGAGTGATCTCAAGAAAAAAAAATGTTCGTGTCAGCTATGTCAATATACACTCACCGACATTATAAATTCGGGACAAAATTGATAGATGACCCAAGCAGAGACAATGAACTCTGACCAAAGTCTATTTTGGAGTATTTTCAGAAAGTGATGAAAAAATGCTATATTTGGAAAATGTCCAGCATTTTTTTCAAAATAATGAAATATCAAAAAATATTCTGCATAAATGATTTGTCCACACTTGATTTTGTATTTAAAGTTGGGAAGACCCTTCCAACACTGTATAGAATTCAAGAAAATTAGAACATATTTCAAATAAAATTATGTCTGAAAATTTCTCGTTTCCAAGATATAGGGTGTTAAAGTTTCAAGAAGAAAAATGCCTTTTTTATCATAATATCTCCAGATATTTACTGTTTCCGAGTTATTGCTGTTTTTGCAGGTAATACGTACGATTTTTTGCGACGGTGTTGATTATTTTAGTTGGAGTGAATATTGAGATAGTGGTCACAGGTGAGATGTCACCTTCTGTATGAAGTACAATAATGGTTACCACTTATTTAGCGAAACTTGAACTATTGCAGATGTTTTCAAAATTCTTTATTTTGTTTTAACTACAAATTTTTGATGTATGAGTAAACGTTGCAGCAAAATAACTCGACTTATGTAGTGAACAATTGGCAATCATATTATATGTGATAGGTCTTCTCTCAACTAAAGTTTGTTTGGTGGTACTCGATATCAATGAACAAAAAAATGCACACAAAATTAGCGATAAAAGTCGAAAACAGTACATACCGACAGTTAATTTTTTTTGTTGCAAATCACCTCCCCTATCTTCTGTTTCATTTTTATCCAAGACTATTGGGACGACACCCTGTATACATGGAGTTTCCTAAACATTGGTAGGAAATTCAAGGGGTGATTCCCGGGGTATTTTCATGGAAAAAGATCCTGTAAACATCAATTTGTCGACACATGATTCCTGAGAAAGCAACGCTCTTTTAAATAGGGTACCCCAAAGACGGTTTTTCCCCAATATTTTCGAAACCGTTCATAAAAAAATAATGAAATTCAATACATGACATAAAGTTTTGATGCCAAATCAAAATTTAAGCTCAAATTTTCAATCAGGGGCATACTATACTGGGGGGAGGTTAAGGGTGAAAACAGTCTAATTTTTTATGGTACATGAACGTTTTTCATTCAAAAAACATACTCTTAGTTTATACCGATAGGTATAAACACGGGGGTCTTCCTCAATATTTTCGAAACGATCACGCTGAAATATTGATATTTGGCAGGTACCTGCATAGACTTTTAACGCCAAATTATTATATATTCCGAGCTCAAAATTTAAAAAACATCATCAGTATCGGCGTATTATATTACCATCATAGGTGGTAATAACGATCGATGTAGGTACTTGATTGCAATTTTCCCTAAAACAACAGTCCAATCGATGTGAACCAAGCGTATCTTTTTTACGTAAGGACAAATTCAAGACTGACATTTTAAAATGAATATGTAAAAAATAAATTACCACGAAAAAATGGGGTTGTTTTCACTCCTCCAGTATGATGATGATAGGCCTGATAAAAAAAAAATTGAGATCGGAATCCAATTTGGCATCGAAAGTTTATGCAGGTATCAAATTTTTATATTTCAGTGTGTGTGAGTGGTTTCGAAAATATTGAGGAGAACCTGTCTTTAGGGAGTTGATGCATCGATGTAAAAAAATGCAATTTTCTCGAAACTACTACCGATATGAACTGAGTATGTTCTATAAATAAAAAACTTGGGCGTATGGTGTTTCCTATTTTAAAATCAATATGTGAAGAAAAAGTACCATAAGAAAATGGGATTGTTTTTACCCTCAACCCCCCCAGTATGCTACGCCGTGATTAAAATTTTGAGCTCAAATACTGATTTACCATTGAAAGTTTATGCGATGTATAAAATTTCATACCTTTGTATGAACGGTTCCAGGGAAAAACCATCTTCAGGGTACCCTATCTCCTATTACAAAGGGCTTAGCTCTCTTAGGAAGCATTTTTTGACAAATGTTTATTGGGACTTATTTCCATGAAAATGCCCAAGGAATCACCACTCGATTTTTTTAACCAATGTTTAGAAAAAACTCCGTATATTTACGATTTTCTAGTTTTCCTATTTCTCAAGGTTCAAGAGCCAATCAAACAAGAAATAATCATGCAGCCAAAATAGTGGGTACGGTTGTGAATTTTGATTCAAAACGCCGTTTTCTAGTAACAGTATGTATATTAAAAAAAATCTTCTCAAGTCAAGTATGTATTGAAAGATAACATGATTTTCCTACAGCAAACTGCAAAAGATAGTTTTAAATGAAAAACCGTTATGTACAGGATCATTCCACAAATATTGCCAATCTCCCTCTTATACAAGGTTAATTTCAATTAACCTTGCCTCTTACCAGTTTTATGCGCTATCTTCGACATTACAAAAAGTAGTACTTATATTTCAATGGTGTCTGGGTTTAAAATTACAAAACAAGCTTTCCCTATATTGAAGTGCAGATAAGTGAAGTGGCTAGTGTGCTAGCATTAGTTTTTAATTGGGATCTTGGGGTATTCCATTCAATATAATATATAAATGAGAACATTTTTTCAAATAAAAGTATGTCCGGAAATGCTTCGTATCCGAGATATAGGGTGTTGAAATTTTAAGAAAAAAAATGCTTTTTTAATCATAACTTTCCACTTCCCTTCCACATCAGATATTTCCGCAAAATTTAGTCCTCTTTCGACCATTAAATCACATTTTTTTATATAAAAGTTTTTAACAAATTTCCACCAGTGGCGTTCGAACAGGATTTGTATTGAATTTGTTCAAACAAAATAATAGTACGCCTCTGCTTTTTCCTAAAATCAGTACTATTTCTGAAATACTCATTTACTTTGGACTTAATTTGGTCTCCTGGTATTTTTTCGTACGACGAACGGTTTTGGATTAAAGAAGTAAAAGCCATTCTGATGCATGGCAAAATCTGATATGGTGTTTTGTGTGTAAAATTCTTTTTTGTCTAATTTGTAATAAAAGTAAGGTCAATCACTTACATAACTACTATTCAAATGTTATGAAAAAAAATTATTTTTTATTTTTTTCTTGAAACTTTAACCCTTTGCATCTCAGAAACGAAGCATTTTCGGACATAGTTTTACCCATTTTATAAAATCAAGACATGTCCAATCATTTGCTTTTTTTTACTCCGGATAATGAAAATTTCAACAAACACACACATAATGTTTAGCGAGTCAAACTTTTCTACTAAGCATTTCTTGATAACAACTCTTGAAATAACGTCTATAGGGGGAAAGGGGATATTTCTCGGCACATTTGAAGAATGACCCATTGTATTTTCATACGTAGAGTCAGTGAAATTGAAGAAGAGTACAGTGACGACTGACGACATCAATTCCTACGCGAAAATGATTGTTTCTCTATCTCAGATAGAAACCCATACAATAGCTGGAGCTTGTGTAGCGAATTTTTGGCCTGCGACATGAATTGGTTTATTGTGCTGCTACTGTCACTGTTCTCTTCTCTAATTGCACGAACTCTAGCTACTTCTCCAGTTAAAAATGTCAAAAACGTCTACTGGGACACAAACAATATAAACAAAATAGGAAGTTCTAGGTATATCCTAGTAAAACCAAGTGACCATTTTTCTTTATTACAAAATCACTGCATTGACGTGGAAAATGTCTATAATTCTTGTTAAATAAATCGTATTACCGAAAATAAAAGATACAACAACAATAAGGCACTAGTCAGCCATGTGACTACACTAACCATTCTCAAAATATTTTTTTTGTCCATATGACTTTTTAATAAAATGAGTGCTAAAGACTGTAGTATATATTCGCCATCCATAAATACGAATGGTAAAATATTAACAAACGCTAATCCTAAAGAAATCACTACAATGTATTTCATTAATTTAGTGACTCTATTAGGAAATTTCACATCGATTAAATTGTTTTTCTTCACATAGGAAGATACTTCTATAGTTTGAAATAAGTCATTGGGATGTCCCAGATATATCACATTTTTGATATTAGTGACGATTTTAAATAGATAAGTACTATTAGGCAAAAGTGGCTTGAAGCAATGCATTTCATCCGGACAATGATGCGGATTAACTACACAAAAATTACTCGATTGTTCCAAGACAATACGTCCAGGAAGGCAGACATGTTCTGGCAGTTGTATCTCGTTATTTTGAGTATCTATAAATTCGAAACAAATGTTTTTATTGTTCTGAGGGTCACAGCATTCTACAAATCCACTGCCTAAATGCTTTACAGGAATACTTTCGTCCAAAGTATTGATCAAATCTGACTTGATGCATACTCCAGGTTTGAGGATTTCTTTGTTATTGAGACAGTTATACCAGTCCTCTTCATTTTTGACAATACAATCATTTATTTTGTAAACCACTTCGTCTGTATGCAGACCTTTTGTTGGATCATTCAAAGGGGATAACTTTGAAACCTCCATTATACTCACACTTTGACCATATTCGAAAAATGGAGAGAAGCAAGTGGGGAGAGAACAATAAATAAGATAAGCTAGAAAGGACAGATAAATATTATGCCAAACTCCAGCACAAAATATCCTAAGTCTTTTGTAAGGATTGAGTTGCATGAATTTATCTGTCGGTAAATTCACATACGCGACTGGTAAAATAAAATATAACGTACATCCTACTTCAAGACTGCATATATCTTCCATAACAGCAGCCAAAGCATGTCCAAATTCATGGACTACACTGCAAATCAATAGAGTTAAAGAATAAAAACCCATTTCAGAAACAGGTAAATTTACACCGGGTATAATAGGAGTTATCAAAGGCTCATAACCTACGTCATTATTTACAAAGAAAATGTCTTTGATATTTATAAATAACACTATCAGCGATAACGGTATAAAAGCTACAGTGGTAAATGTACCCACTTTGAACCAGACCTTCCAAAATTGAGGTCGAGTGGTACCCCATTTTATTATCAGACGATTGAATGCCTTTGTTTGCCATTGTATTGATAAATATCGAATTCTCAGACCAAATCCTTCCAGAAGGCGTATATATGGATAATGGGCACATGACTGAGAAAACAATTCATAGAATTATTAATTATTCCAAACAGTATACTCCTTCAACATACCTTTAAAAAGAAATCAAAGAAAAGCAGAACACAGTAGCAGGCTATAAGTATTGTAAATACTGTGAGAGGGTCCATAAAGCCTCAATTCATTTTATCTTAAATGAACAATCAATTATATGTTGTTACCTAATTTGTAATTTATATTTTTATAGTAGGTAATTTGTTAAAAATCAGTTTTTATTTGTTTATCTTCAAAGTTAGGTTATGTCATAGTCATGTCACTGTCAACTTCATCTGTCACGTCACAGTTATTGATCCATCGATATAGAAATGTCTTGGAACAGTTGGAACAGTCCGACAGACAAAATTGAAAAAAGAATGCCCGTCAGAGCAGAGATGGTAAACAAGCATACTACATTTTTTTTTCTTAGATACTCGGTTTGTTACACCATAATCATCAAAACAAGCCTAGAGGCTTCTGCAGAGAAGAAGAATATAACCATTAAAGCATACTAATACTCTTTTATTATCTATTAGTCTAAACAGAGTTTTGCGAAAGGGTATACAGGGTTTTTCACTTAAAACTCGAATAGAAATGAAATATTAGATTTCTGTGAAGAAAAGTCAAAATATGGTGCCAAGTGGATATATTTTCCAAAGTTTAAAAATTCGACGCCTAACAAGAGTTGAACGTGTCGAAAATATTAATCGATTGCAGAGACTTTGAAACTACGCGCATGCGAAAGAACGTGTTATTCATAAACTTTTTTGTTATTCAGTCGAACTCATTAATCTTACTCAGTTCCGAGTCAGGATAACGGTTCAAAGTAAATATTTCATGATTGACAACAAAATCGATTGAAAGATAGTCTCAATTTTTGTAAAAAAAAGACCATGTATCGGGTCAAGTAGATATTTTACAAAGTTGAAAAAATTCAGCGCCTACTTAGAGCTACATGCCATTACGAATGATTTTTACAAGAATGCTTGTCTCAATTCCTGTAAGAAGTGATCAGTGTATGGAGTCAAGTTGATTTTTTTCAAGATTTAAAAAATTGGACGCCCACTATAAGAGCTAAGCGTCGTGACGCGTTAAAAATATCAATCGATTGCAGAGACTTTGCAATTACGCCCATGCGGAAAGTACAAGTTTCTTATAATTTTTTTTGTTATTTAGTCGAACCCATATATCTTGATCATGCTGAGTTGAAGTGGTTTAGTAAACATTCCTTATTGGTTCTCGGTTGACAAAAAATTCTTGTAAAAATCATCCGTAATCGAATTTTTTGTCAATCAAGAAATGTTTACTCTAAACCGGTATAACTCCAGAAAGGATTAGAATAAATAAGTTCGAGTGAATTCCAATAAAATTTATTAATAACATGAGCCGCTTTCTTCCGCAACCGATTCCCGAATCAAAACGGGTTTGGATCAAATAATCACGTGACAACGTGAAATATGCTCAAAAGAACAAATCATGTGACAATGAATCATGATCAGAAAAATCGATTCAAAAGAATGCGGCTATGGTCTTTCGTATGCGCGTAATTTCAAAGTCCCTGAAACCGATTCATATTTCCGACGCGTCGCGACGCTTAGCTCTTGTTGGCGTCGAGTTTTCTGGACTTCTGAAAATATTCACATGACCCCATACACTGACTACTTTTTACAGAAATTGAGGCTAGAATTCCTGGAAAAATCATGCGTTATCGCTTATCGCATTTTTTGTCAATAAAAACATGTTAACTATAAACCGGTTTAAGATAAATGAGTTCGAGTAAATAACAAAAACGTTCATAAATAACGTTGACTTTTGCATGCGCGTAATTTCAAAGACCCTGCAATCGATTAATATTCTCGACGCGTCGCGGCGCTTAGCTCCTGATAGGCATCGAATTTTTTTGACTGTTAAAAATATGCACCCCATACATTGAACACTTTTTACAGAAATTGAATAATCATTTTCGTTTTCGAGATATTTGCGTGCAGAGTTTTGCATGAACATATACGTAAATGTATAAAACTGTTTGATGAACTGAATGGGTTTTGAGATTAACCACGGACACTCTTTCAAATTTCCCCATTTTGTGAGTAGACTCGGACTCGTTTCATATCTTACTACGATCAAAAATGCGTTACGTCACGCATTACCATACAATGAAAATGATCAATACAAAAAATTTGGAAACAATCATCAATTGGTACAGACACAGAAACAATCATTATAAATAACAACTATTTCCTAGATTATATGCTAATAAATCTCTGTTCAGTAGAATTGCCCCCTGGGCGTTGCTGAGATTCACCTCCAAAATGGTTAATGGAAAACATTGTTGAGTGATACATTATTTTGAAGGCCCTTTGACCCTAATTACTACTGCCGCATTTGAAGCCTCTAGCCTAGTTTACACCGACAACTTGGTCCGCGGACCAAGCACTAAATTCGAACTATATCAGAACCAAATATTTGGTTCGAATGGTGTAAACAGTTGCGAACTAAGCTGGTCCGCTCTTGGTTTGGTACTTGCCAGCAGGTGTACCGAACTAAATTTGGTTCGATCTGGATCAAAATTTTGGGGTTATGTTGATTGTTATTATTGTGAACTGTGTTGGTTCTGAGTTTCTCAAGGCAATCTGAGCGTACTCACTTATGTTTTTTTTTTTATTACAAATTGTGTTGATACATAATTTCGACTTGTTTTCGACGTTTGACGAATTGCGCGCGTACTCATTTAGTGCACACGTTGTAAACGGACGAGAAGCAAGCATTGGTTCTACCGAACTATCCCCACCCACTTGGTCCTATCGGACCGAACTAAACGAGTTATCGGTGTATACTAGGCTTCTGGTGTCACTACCCGCGAACTATAAGCTACAGTTCATTTCTTATTTAAAGTTACAGTGACAGATCAAAATTGTAGGTTAAAACATGATACTTAAAAGTATCATGGGTTAAAGGTTGGCAAACATGTTCTTTCACGATAGTCATAGATTGAACTGTGATTCACTTTATTTTGCTATGTTCAAAATGTATTTGATTTCATAGAAAAAAACGTTCGACAGTGATGATAATTTTGAAATTGATGATAAAAAACCGGGTTTATATCACTTTATGGCAACTGAAAATAACAAATTTTCTAGTGAGATTTCTTCATATTTGCTATGAAATCATATTTTTCTATAGAATAAAGTGAGGATATGAAAAGTAATTTTTTTGCCAACTAAATGATGTCGCTCACGCGACATCAATTTTTTTTGCCAACCCAAACTAACCCAAATTCCTACGCAGAGCAACATTCCATTTGCCCAGATGCATAAAATAACAACGAATTAATTGGCTTTTTTAAAAATACCGATTGAAAATCTGAAATAATCCTCACCTTATTCTATCGAAAAGTATGTTTTCAATGCAAATATGAAGACCTTTTTATAGAAAATTTGTTATTTTCACTTGCCATAAAGTGATATGTCGCCAAAAAACCTTCTTTAATTGAGAAAATAAAGTTTATAATCAAATATTTTATCATTTCAATTAGCGAGCACTTTATGACATTTAATTTTTTTTCGCCAACCTGTGATTCAACCTCCAATTATGATCTGTCACTGTAACTTTAAAAAAATGAACTGTATTGGCAATCTTGCTTTCCACGAACACTTTGAAGTTTTAGGTTAGGATCAGGAATAATGTAAGGTTTACATCGAATCTAATTTCGAAGTGGAACTGTCAAGTTTTGGCTTGGCAAACGACAATCATATGCTACCATCTACATTGAATTTGCGTTCTAAGTCTTAATCCAAAGTACATGTCGATGGTAGCATGATCCTCGTTTGCCAAGCCGAACTTTGGCAGTTCCACTTCTAAATGAAATTGAATGTAGACCAGGTATAAGGCTACTAAATAGGTGTGTCTGTTATGCTCCATTAGTGCACACTTTTCTACACTACAATACTCAGTGTGGCTTTGTTTGTGAAATGTTTGTCTGTTTTTCAGGATAGAATATCTTTACTAAACTAGAAAAGATATTCTATCCTAAAAAACAGACAAACATTTCATAATCAAAGCTACACTGAGTGATGTAGTGTAGAAAAGTGTGCACTAGTGGAGCATGCAGCATAACAGACACACCTAATATTTTCTGTCAACGGCTGATTAAATTTTTCTAAAAAATCAAGAAAAATTTCATGTAAACTGCAATAACTGCATTGAATTGAAAATATAAGGTTGGTACACAATAATTATGCACTTTAGAATTAGAAAGTGGCTGCTTGAAATGAAAGATGAATGCATGAAACCTAGCTATGTTTCGACTTTCAGCTGAGCACTTGATTCGAAAACGCCAACTGCTGCACATTTTTGGAAAATCCTCAATACATTCGAAGAAAATGGCATCAGAGAAGCAAGTAGTCGATTTGGATGGTAAAAAGTCGTATGCCGGTATTCCTGAAGCAGAGTTTGTTGTAAGTTATCTTGATTATTATTGTGTACCTACTTTTTAGTTAAGATAAAACGGTGCTTTATCACTTTAGGCAAACGTAAATTAACAAATCCTCCTTGATGATTTCGACTGTACGATGTTTGTAGACATATAATATGTCGATAAAGGTGAGGAAATCTCGAGAAAAGTGTTGGGAAACTAGGAAAATTTATGATACAAGCTAACGGGACTGGGGAGTGAATAGGGGTGCTGGGTGGGGTAATAATAACCTGGCCAGTACCCAGTATGGTGAAAATATATAATTGAAATGATTGCTTATTGTCATTCTATAAGAAAAAATCTGAACTCATAAAATATCATCATTCATCAAGTCATTCATCATCTTTTTTAATTTTGACATATTTGTCAACTGTGTTGCTAGTTGCTACAACCGTACGCGTGATTTCTAAACATCATGGACTTGTGAATGAGAGGTCGCCAATTGGTTGCAACATGGCATGACTCCGCCTTGGGAAAATAACCGCGTTTTTTGAAACATTTTAATAAAATGGGTATGTCCAGCGATGGTCCACCCCAAGAGGGCAAATTTACCAAAGATATCATTTTTCCTGCCAAACTTACATCGCCGTCGTTGTACCTATTGTTCATATTACAGAAATTTTCGTATAAAATACTTATCATAATCGTTTGAGCCTGTGCATAGTATGACAACTGATGATAATGATCACAACGTTTGTCATCCATTGCAAAATTCCGTATTGCATAGACATGAATTTCGCAACCGTATAATATGCTATAATCAAGGAAAAATCCGTATCGTTGGCAACGCCGCCAAAAACTCACAACTTGACAGCCACAAATGTCACTGTTGGCAGGTGACTTCAAAGCATAGCAACAAGGCTGTAGCAACACAATAAATAGTAAAATATGCGATAATTGAAAAAATTAATAAAGTGATTTTTTCCTTTTAGAATGAAAAATATCGTTTGTGTGAGTTAGTAAGCAGTAAGAAGGCATTTCAATTATGTGTCTCCACCATACTTATCAGGTGATTACCCCCAGTCCCGTTAGCTTGTACCATGAACTGTCCCAAATTCCCAACACTTTTCTCAGCATTTCCTCACCTAGATCGTGTTAGTATAGCTCTAAAAACGTCATACTGTTGAGATTTTCATAGAAAATTTGTTAGTTTTTGTTTGTCTAATGCTAATGTGATATACAGGGTGTTTCCTAACCTCTGTGACAAAATGAAAGGGGTGATTCTTCGCTTAATTTTAAGACGAAAATGTGGTATAACTTTTTTTCGAATTTCGCTTTGTTTCCAAAATACAGGGTGTTTAATTTTTTTTTTGATTAGTTTTTTATTTTTAATTAATTTATCTTTTACTCGATTTCGTTGAAGTTTGGTAACGGTATTTATAGTGATAACGGGCTCATTTTGTCATGAACAAATAAAAATTATCGAATACAGGGGCGTCCCGAGCGGCACTTCAACCAATATTATTGGGAAAAAAATGTACGCCACTGACTTTTTGTGTCATTTTCATTTTTTTCTCAGGTTATTCAACTAAAAACGCAACTTTTTGATCTCTTCATGTCAGATTTTTTCAAAAAAATCGTTGATTTAAATCACATGATTAAAAAAATATATTTTGCCTTCTCTGCTTCTATTTTTGAAGAGTAGAATTGAATCAAGTCATCAAGATACAATTATTTAGTCTTGCCGATGCTTTATTTATTGGTATTGTTTTGTTAAAAATGATTAAATGTCAGTAGAGTTAGTATTTGTTATTTTTATTAAATATGATCCAAGTAAAGTGTGACATTAGCTTTCGTTGCGTTATGTGTCAAAACTTGAAATGAAATATTATAATCAGAATAAATCTATCTCAAATATTCTTATTTAAAAAAAAAACATTACATATGAAAAAATTATTTTTAACAAAAAAATACATTCAAATAAAAAAAAATCGATTTAAAAAAAAATCCGATTTCCACTTTCTACCACTCTCAAATATCCACCCACCCATTTTGTAGGGGTAGTTTACTCCTGGATTTTTTAGAATAATTGGTGCGACCATCGCTATAAGAGGTGGGATTGGTGGGAATGAACTCATATTGTATATCCTGAATACTATTGATATTGTCTACTACCTACCACTCTCAAATATCCAATCACCGTTTTTGTAGGGGTAGTTTACTCTTGGATTTGTTCACATAATTGGTGCGACCATCGGTATTAGAAGTGGGAAGGAACTCATATTGTATATCTTTAATGCTATTGATATGGGCTATTCGCTATCACTCTCAAATATTCAACCATATTTTTTGTAGGGGTGGTCTACTCCTGGATTTTTTTACATAATTTGTGCGACCATCGCTAGTAGGAGTGGGAATGAACTCAAATTGTATATCTTGAATGCTATTGATGGGCTACTTGCTACCACTCTCAAGTATTGAACCTCCCCTTTTGTAGGGGCAGTTTACTCTTAGATCTTTTTACATAATTGGTGCGACGATCGCTATTTTAAGTGAGAATGAACTCATATTGGGCCCTATGATTGAACATTCACGTGAAGTTAACGTATACGTTGAGATTGTTTACTAATGCAAATGTTCCATTTGCTAACAGCGTTACCATGGTGAAATGGACATGTTAAGTTAACGTAAACGTTCCATCATAGGACCCATTGTTTATCCTGGATGAGATTGATATGGGTTACTTGTTACCTTTCTCGAATATTCAACCACCGTTTTTGTGCGACCATCGCTATTAGAAGCGGGAATTAACTCATATTGTATATCCTAAATGCTATTGATATGGGCTACTTGCTACCACTCTCAAATATTCAACCACCCCTTTTGTAGGGTCAGTTCAATCCTGGATTTTTTCACATAATTGGTGCGAACATCGCTATAAGAGGTGGGAATGAACTCATATTGTATATCTTGAATGCTATTGATATGGGCTACCTACTTGCTACCACTCTCAAATATTCAACCAGCTTTCTTGTAGGGTTAGTTTACTCTTGGATTTTTTCACATAATGAATGCATATCGAGATTCATATTGTATATTCTGCATGCTATTGATATTGTGACGAAACATGTGTTCAGCGGACCAAAGCTGATGGGGGCGCCGGATATTCGTACCACGGCCACCACATTGTGTAGAATCGATTTGCTTCTGGTATATTCTACCAGATTGCGTCGAACGTTCTACGCTGTTCTAGGTGTTAGAATCAGAATCAGACCAGAATCAGAATAAGCTTTATTATCAAAAAACCAATGGTTCAACAGACTAAGCACAGTATAACAGTCTAAAATGCAATCACAAAAAATTAAATTTGGAAAAAACAAAAAAAAGAAGGGACTGAAAGTACCAATGATCTAATAACTATAGATGAAACATAGCCAGATAAACATGAGGACAACATCGAACTGTGCACTCGGGTGCATAGATTCTCCCACCACGTTGTTTGTTAAACTTACTCTATTAAAAGTATTACTACGCAGTAAAAAGATCAAAACATTGTTTGGAATCATTTTTCAAACCATTTTATGTATAAATTTGATCAAATAGAAGTTGATGGTAACCTTTTTGTTAAAATTGAAACATCTCTTCAAGATTTGTTTAGGTATTTAGGATTTAGAAAAACCAGTATTCTCCTCTGAAAATTCAAAAAGCTGAAGTACGGCAACACACCAAAATTGGGTACGCCCCTATCGATCGGATTTTGTCTACACGCTTCATTCACATTTCGTCTCATTGGCATCTCTTGTTTTTTGAGTGGGGTTTGGAGTTGATTTTGTGAATGTTTATTGTGTTTTTATTCTGGTTTAGTTTGTAATGCCTCATTATTTACTTATATGGTATATTGAAATGACTCGCAAGTGTCAAGCTTGCAGTTAATAAGAATTTAAGAATTCTGTAAAATAGTCACGTCTCTTCTATGTTCGATGTTGTCTACACAATTTTTCACAGTTTATGAATGAAATGTTTCATCTATAGTTATTAGATCATTAGAAAGTACAATAACTAGAAAAAAAAAAATAAATAAAATTCAACCTGAAACTATACAGGGTGTTTTATTAATATTGCGAAAAAATTCAGGGTGAGTTTCCCCACTTAAAAATAATAAGAAAACTTCATATGAAGTTGTGTCCGGAAATGCTTCGTTACAGAGCTACAGGGTGTTGAAGTTTTATTTTTATTTTTGTTTTTTCTAAATAATATTTGAACTAATGTCTATATTTCCATAAAAATCGGTATTTGAAGGTTTCTTTTTATGCGGAATTCGAATTTTATCTCAGTTTGGCTCTAACTTGTAGAGGGCGCCACCTACACTCATTTGTCCTGACATGTACAGCCATAACTTTTTTGGACGTAACCGTATGACATATTTGAGTGAAAAAACGTATTTCTCCTTTATTTTTATGCAAATGTATGTATACTTGTTAGAAGTCGCTACGCGAAACCATTTTCGAGATATTTGGATTTGAAATAAATAATACATGGGATTTTGAAATTATGGCGAAGGTAACCTGCTAGAAGATATAACATATTACGCATTAATGCTTCATATTTTCAGTGAAAAAGATAAAAGTCGACTTCTGTGTAATATTATCGACAACGCTTATTCAAATATTATTTAAACAAAAACAAATAAAAAAACTGAAAAAAAATAAATTGAATAATAACTTTAACACCCTGTAGCTCTGAAGTATTTCCGGACACACCTTTATATGAAGTTTTATTATTATTTTTAAGTGAAGAAACTCACCCTGAATTTTTTCGCAATATTAATGAAACACCCTGTATATCATATTTGAAATAGAGCAATGATTACAATGAAGATACTACATGAAACGAGAGAATAAATTTGACTAGTCATGAAGTTTATCTCTATAAAATTATTCATCCAACGTATAAAAAGCTTTATCCAATCAAATATCAAAAACAAAGGTCTCAAACATAAGGAAACTATATGAAGATTGCACACTTTTTGGTAGGTGGTTGAACATTTTAATTGGCTCGTATATCACAGATCTTTTTGACATTTGGGAATTAGGGATAGGCAAATGCAACATTTGTTGTTGACGAGTGGGGTACCCTGAAGAAACTGCGATTTATTTTGGAAAATGAGGCTCACCGATTCCAAAATATACAGACATGTAATCGTGAGGATTCCACATCTTGGGAAAAGACTGCAGGATTTACGAGGCTTAGCCTGGCACAGATAACGAATTGCTCTTTTCTGAACCTTGAAGAGGATATCCATCAAATTATTGCTTGCAGATCGCCATAACGTAGACGCGATTCGATGGGAGCGTGATAGACATGTATTGTTTTCCAACATCAAAACCAAGTTCCGAAATAACCGTGCGTAAAGCAAAACAACCCGAAGCAATCTTTTTACCCAGATCAATGATGTGCGAGCTAAACTTTAATTCATCATCAAGAAGTAGACCAAGAAACCTTGTTTCAGACTGCGCAGATATTGGAGAATTTCCCACAGACAAATTAGTGATATCACACTTGAAACCCATTATTTTAGTTTTGTTGAAGTTCAGGAGAAGCCGATTTGAGTCACACCAGTCCTTAACTAGTTTCAAATCATTCAAAATTTAAACTGTGAGCGGGGTGACTTCCGGAACAAGCCACAAAATAGATTTATCATCAGCAAACAAAGTGAAAGCACCCGTTATATTCAAACTAGCCAAGTCGTTTATACAGGGTGTTACAAATTCGATGGGATAGCATTGCTAATTCCTAAACCATAAGAGATACAGCGTCGGTTAAATGGAGGCAAAGTTGCGCATTTTTATGCTCAACAAAATGCCTTTTTGAAATTTAAAAAATTCCGACTACTTCCGTAAATATCCGGAAAAAATCAATTTTTTCAAAATTCTTTTTTATTTCCTCCTGAGTTAGTTTGAAGGAATTATTGAAAACGAGTGGCACATTTTTATGGCCACTTTTTCTCCTCTTGAAGGTAGGGTGGTCGGAATTTATATCCGACGTTTCGATTTTCCGCAACCATCATCAACTTAATTTTTTCAAATACAAACCCAACTTTTTTTATGCATTTTTGGATAGCTCCTGACTTCCTGAACATCATGATGTGTCACACTTGTCATTCCAAAATATGCAGAATTATAATCCGAGATTTTTCAAAATCAAACCTCTTGATCTCTTTGTAATGCAATGCGCGTATCGTAGTCATGGTAACAATAACAACTTGTACACGCCTATGAATAGTTTTGATGATCAAAAACTAGTCGAGAAACTGTTTTTAAGCTGGAGTTTTATTATTCAAGCTCCAAAACTATCCACAGGCGTGACAAGTTGTGCGAGCAGCGACAAGCAGCCACGGAACTTGCAAAAGTTCAGAGGCTAGCATGCCTGTGTAGTTTTCCAGGCAGAAGTACATGCAATAAACGTATGCGTGCAAGAGAATCTCAGGAGAGGCTACAGAGGAAGAAAAATCCTTATCCTTAGTGACAGCCAAGCTGCAATCAAAACCATCTCCTGTCGGGAAACCAAATCCAAACAAGTCATGGACTGTCAGCAAAACCTTGACACACAGGCAGTATCTAACGATGTCACTCTTGGATGGATACCAGGACACACAGGGATAGCTGGGAACGAGCGGGCGGATCTACTAGCACGCAAAGCTGCAAACACACCACTTCTGGGTCCAGAACCTGCTATTGGTATTACAAAATCCTCTGTGAGAGGTTGGCTGAACTGTTGGTCCAAAAAACAACAGAAAGCTAGATGGTGCCAATCACCAGGACTGAAACACAGTAAATTAATGATGGCAGACGAGATCGAATCATCATTTTCTGGAAGCCTACTGAAACTCAGCAGGAATCAGCTTAGGAAAGTAACAGGTGTATTAACTGGACACGGCACTCTAAGGAAACACATGCATATCATGGGTCTTTTCAACGAGGAACCCATATGTAGGCTGTGCAACGAGGAGGATGAAACAGCCTCCCACATTGTATTCGAATGTGAAGCGCTGGCGTACTGGAGAAGAGATAATGGGGAATTCACAACCACTCCTCAAAGGACGGACAGGGAAACAGTAGAACGAGTTATAAACCTTATTCGGGTAATGGAGCTCTTCGACTGAGAGACAGGCACAGAGAAGATACAATAAGCCCAACTAGAGGCTGCGGTGTCGGGGCCAACAGCCCGAAACACGTAGCGCCTGTACTTCAGGAATCAGTAATCAGTAATCAGTAATCAGTTGAAGGATCACTGAGATCTCCTTCTCAGCTAAGTCGGTTGGATTAAAGAAAAAAGAATTGGAATTAGCTTTCTTCAGAAGCTCCTACCTGGTTGAAGATTTTCCACAAGATTCCAGGCAACACTACAATAGTATTCATTTAATTCGTTTGGAGACAACTGAAGATCTAATTTAGGTTTCTGCGAATTTGCGCTTCTAATTTCATTCACATTACACCAGCTTTCCTTTTGTCTGTTTGTAAACTGATTGAGGCGACCCTCATAATACTTTGCCTTAGCTACCTTGATCAATTTACGAAACAAAGACCTATATGAATTGAAAAATGCGATGAGAGAAGGACAATCGCAAAACTTCCGGATGTGATTTAAGGATCTCAAATTTCTAGATGAGACACGAAGTCCTCGTGTAAACCATGGTGATCTCCCTGATTTCTTTTTAAGCTTTCTTATTGGAAATACCGAATCAAAAATAGTAACCATAGTTCTGTGAAACCAATCCAATGGATGAAGTTGTCCGGTGACATCCAAGATTTTCTCGTTACATCGCTCTTTAAATTTTTTGTAATTTGAAGCTCTGAAAATTCTACAGCACTTGAATTTATCCTTTGGAAGTACTCTGAGATGACGAAACTGAGCTTCCACAGCCTCATGATCTGAAACACCCGATTCAAAAACATCACACACCACATCGCTCGGCCGATAGTTTGAGCATATGTAATCAATAATTGTGGCACTAGACTTCGAGATTCTAGTTGGTGCAGTTACATGCATACATAAAATGTATAATCTGAGCAGAGCATTTAATTTTATAGTAGCTACTCCTTTACTATCCAAAAAATGTATATTGAAGTCCCCAGCCAGGATCACATTTGCAGATGTTGGAATTCTGGATAACAAGCTGTCGAGATCATCCCAGAAACCATCGGCTTTTGATGCTGGTGACCTATACACACAAATAATATAAACCTTCAGTTCATTTGAGAAAACCGCACAGCATTCAATAGACATCTCTTTGCACAGATCATCAAAATTACCAATTTTCACAAGATCATACTCCCACCATGTAAGAAATTGGTTCTGCAGAATGCTGACAGCAGAACTTACTCAGGTATATTGTATAACTTCACTCTGTTTCAACCAGTGTTCCGTCAGAAGAAGAATACTTGGTAATTTGCGAGAATTCAAAATGAAAATAACTCATCACACTTATTACGAAGTGACTGGACATTTAACAACAATATAGTAAACTCCCCGTGTTTGTTCATTTCATATCTGGAGTTTTCCTTGATACCCATATCTAAAGTACCAATCTGCTTTTTTTTTCTTGAGCAAATTTACGTCAATAGATTTTCCACCTCTACCATTTGAAAATCCTCAACACTACTCTGATCATCTCCTTACTCCACATATTCAGGCTCACTTACTTCCACTGAAGGTAGAACGAAGGATTTATTGCTTGGTTTAACATGGATTAAATTGGATCTTTTACTAACATTTGAAAGGATACACGATACTAACAACTTGGAGATGTTGAAAATGCTACATTTCCCACCCATATTATTACAAACATTTACGAATTCTATCTGGTTTTCAACATACATATCAACATAATCAATAAACTCCTTTAATCTTACATTCAAATTTATAACCTTATCAGTAAATTTTCTGCTATAGACAGGACAGGACAAAAATACATTTGTGTCAGAGCAGTATTCTAACTTATTATTTATAAAGCGCAAATTTGGGTGCTTACCCAGTGATAGGTCCTTGGCACCACAGGCTATTATCACCCAGTCATGTTCCCCATAGTCTTTCACTAAATTCTCCAGATCATCCAAGACTTGTCTTGAGTTTGCGTTTGGCTTCACAATTGTCATCGTTGACCATTTAGTTTCATCCAGTACACTCATCATGGAACTTGCCAAATACTTAACACACTGATCACCAATTAACAAAAGCCTTCGTTTTTGAGGGTTACAAACACTTGACCTCAGAGCTGCTCTGCGCCTGGATTCCATAATGGGGAAAATTGTTGTCAATTATATTATTTTCACCTTCAACCCTCTGGTTTATTCTTTTCCATATCAGAAATCCTCTTTTCTAGATTTTTCACATTCCTTGAATATATTTCATTTTGCTGTTCTAAAGAATTTATTGATACTATCAAAGTTTTATTCATCCCGATAAGTTCTTCGATTTGTTGCTGAAGATCATCACTTTTCTGCTTCCAAATGATCATCTCAGCATCTAATTCCACTTCCTTTTTCCTGGCAACTGCTACTTCATTTCGGAGCTCGGTGTTATGCCTGGAGAGTACTTCTAGTTGCTCGACCAGCTTGTTTTCAGCTTCCTGGGCGAGTTCTTCAAAAACCTGACTATTTCGGCGCAGATTTGCTACATGCATATATTTTTCCTTCAGTTCTTGTTCTAAAGAAACCAGCATTTTATTTTGGCCATTTTTCAAATCGTCGATTCCAATTGATTGATTCTGACATAGTTCTGAACAGTAGATCCTATAACCATTAATTCTGACATCTCCCGGAAAACGTTCCATACAGCTCGGATGTTACACGGCATTACACACAATACAACAATAGTTTTGAAAGACCTTGCTTTTACAACATTTAAATGAACGTTGCATAATGAATTTCTTCAGATAATGGAATGCAAAAAACTTTTCTAGCGATGCCGAAGGGCCAACACTAGTAGACTGCCAGTGAAGGCCGCCAGAATTTGCAAGGAAACATAAAAATAAAATAAGATAAGAATAAAGATTTGTGTCTCTTCCAAAACTCTCCTTCAGATTAACGTTTCGTTATAATTAAATACAGCCAAAACTCTCCACACACTTTTTGCACGACTTATTTATTGTAGCAGATAAGCATACAATGGGACACTGATAATGGATCATGAATGAAAATCAAAAACTCGCAAATATCCCGATACTGCCAATAAGTGCCAAGTTAAAATTTCCACACAAACAAAGTCACTTTTGCACTGAATATGTCGGTATGAAACTCAATGAAAATAATCAACTTTTAACTATAAAAAAAATAATGAATGTATCTCGGATTGGGCTCGCCTGCTACGGGCAACGCTCATAACGTTGATAAAAATAACTAACTAGAATATTCTTCCAACAGTCTAAAAATACTTTTGTAAAATTACTAATGGTGATGGTAATGATAAGGGTCGGTGAACAAAAGCCCGGCGAGTAGGCCTAGTGGCCCTTTTCGCCAACCCCGTGCTTCCTACCCTCTTCACTCCAGTCGTCCTGTCTTCATTGTGAAGCGGAGCAGGTCATCCCAGCTCAGGTCCCCCAACTACACCCGAGGAATGGTTGCCGCTCCTAAGACCCTCCTCCTCAGGCGACCCTATCTATCACAGACTCCCAGTAGATGGTAGGAGGTTTCCTCCGCCCTTCTACAGTAGGGACATAGGGGTGATTCGCCTATTCCTAATAAATGCAAGTGTCGGTTGAGCCTGCAGTGTCCTGTCAAAATGCCTACGATGATGCTTAGTGCCTTCCTACTCTTCTTTAGCAACTGGGCCGTCCTTGGTTTGTTGGGTTGTGTGATTATCACCCTGGCTTGCCTACAAGTCGTGTTATTCCTCCGGTTTTTTACTGTGTTCTCCCAAGCCCACTCATTCAGAGAAGTCCTTGGCGAGAGCACGGATACAATTCTAAAATCACAAGGCACGGCATGCTGTGTTGCCAAGTCATCGAGTGGAGGCTCAATTATTAAGTTTTATTGCAGATTTAGAGGTAACGCTCCTGCCCATATGGCTGCTCCTGCCCGAGTAGAAAGGTACGGTCCTGCCCAGCGTAGCCGGTGGATGTTCTCTCAAATATCGTTTACAAAGTAACGCTCCTGCCCAACTTACCTCGTGCTAAGATCTTGTATAACCTCAACTCGTTTTGTCGTTTTCCTGAAACACTGTCGATACAAAAATGGCAACGTTGCAAATAAACTGTATCCGCGATTCCGCCAAGCATAAGTCTCATTCAGGGCCTTGGAGATCAGTCGTTTACTCAGACCTAGGTATGGTTACCGAATATGCCCATATGTCCTGGTACCCAAACCAGTTTGATCTTCTTGCTCTCGCCCAGGGCGTGTAGAGCATCACTGCACTCTTGAACCAGCGGGCAGCTGATCCTTGGCTTGTATAATGCCTTCAGTGCCGCTTGACTGTCGGAATAGATGATTATGTTATCGTCTGTCCCTCCTTGAACCTCTTCCCTCGTTGCTACCTCCAGTAAATCAGGGAAGAATTCTCTATCGAACTAAGGGATAATATATAGGGTGTCCCATTTAAAAAAAGATAGGAAGCCTCAATTTTTTTGACTTCTGATGCTCAATTCTTTTTTCTGATAACAAATTCTGATAATTCAGGAGAAGTACTACAACTTTGCCCATTTGAACCATTCTCTAGGGTTAATATTAACGGAGATAGCTATTGGCCAAAATATACGTGAACACCCTGTACATAGTGACAGTGACTTTGAATGAATAAATTAAAACTGGACAAGTGTTTTCTATAGCGAAAAATATTACAATATAGACTATACTTGATACCACTTTCAAATATTCAAAAACCTCGTTTGTAGGGACAGTTTACTCTTGGATTTTTGGTGCTAGCAGGGTTAATAATAATCAGAGATGTATTCGTATTGTATATTCTAACTCATTGAATTTTGAAATGGTATTTTATTGAGTGCCAAAATGCCCAACTTCGACCCCATTTAAGCTTTGCTGCATCTCCGATTGTTTTCAGGATATGGCTCTTCTTTTGGACATTGAGAAAATGACAAGTCTTTGTTTCTCAATCAGCTGAACACACAAAAACAATATAGGTACAGCAGACATTTTATCTTCTAATAGCGATGGTCGCATTGATTATGTTAAAAAATCCAACTGTTCCAAACTACCCCTTCAAAAGGGTTTGTTGGATATTTGAGAGTGGTAGCAAGTAGGCAGTATCAATAGCATTCATCATATACAATATGAGTTCATTCCCACTTCTAATAGCGATGGTCGCACAATTATGTTAAAAAATCCAGGATTGAACTGACCCTACAAAAGGGGTGGTTGAATATTTGAGAGTGGTAGCAAGTAGCCCATATCAATAGCATTTAGGATATACAATATGAGTTAATTCCCGCTTCTAATAGCGATGGTCGCACCAATTATGTAAAAAAATCCCACAGTAAACTACCCCTACAAAAGGGGTGGTTGGATATTTGAGAGTGGTAGCAAGTAGACAATATCGATAGCATTCAAGATATACAATATGAGTTCATTTCCACTCCTAATAGCGATGGTCGCACCAATTATGTAAAAAAAATCCAGGAGTAAACTACCCCTACAAAAGGGGTGGTTGGGTAATTGAGAGTGGTAGCAAGTAGACAATATCAATAGCATCTAGGATATACAATATGAGTTGATTCCCACTTCTAATAGCGATGGTCGCACCAATTTTAAAAAAATCCAGGAGTGAACTACCCCTACAAAAGGGGTGGTTGAATATTTGAGAGTGGTAGCAAGTAGCCCATATCTGTTCTTCGTTTGTTTGGGACCAGTACCATATGGACTCTTTCCCAATAATTCAACTGAGTCACCCTTAAGAAAGGGCAGAAGATTTTAAGAAATGAATTATTCCAAGGAATAATCAAATGACAAGAAGAGAGAAAGAAAGAAAAATTTTGACAAAGGGAAAATGAATTTTTATTGAAGGTTTTTTATTAAGATTAAGAATTTTGAAAGTTTTGTTGAAAACGGAAATTTTTATTCAAGGTTTTTTATTAAAGATTAAATGTTGGAAGTGGAGGTGGTGGAGGGATATAGGAAAAACCCATGCTGAGGTTGTCAAAAACTGATTTTTTGTGCCAAAAGTTTTCAATTTTAGATTTTTTGTTTTTAAATTTTTGATTAACTTTAAGTTTAGCCAAGAATGAATTTTGATGACTCAAAATAGTCTTTTTAATTCTAAAATAATTATTTAAAATTTTAAATTGAACTGGTTCAACTTGATAATCACGATGAATGTCGAAATTTCTGACATACCATGGCGTATAATCAAGTCTTCTCAAAAATTTGTTTGGAAAAACTTGAAGTTTTTTAAGACACGAATAATTTAAATTTAAACAACCCAGTGCATATATTAATTTGGGTAAAATAACTGTGTTATACAAAAGGATTTTATTCCTAATGTTTAATTTACTGTTCCACTTGAGGAGTGGAAACAGTGCACTGTAGGTGGCATTACACTCATTGAATTTCTGCTGCAAATGCAAATTCCAAGACAACTTGGATGTAATGGTGACTCCCAAATACTTGAGACTTTTACCCCAAGCAATGGGAATCCCATAAAGACGTAGCTTGACCGGATTACCACAATTCCCACTTGAGCAAATGAGAGCTTGTATCTTCTCCGGATTAAGCCTAATCTTCCATCCGTTAAAATAATCCACAAGGAGATTCAAGTGATTCTGCAATCGGTTTCTGGCAACAATGTAGCTCTTGTGCGTAGACACCAGGAGGGTGTCATCCGCAAAAAGAGAAAGATTTGTCTTTGAATTTTGAGGAATGTCGGAAGTGAAGATGTTGTATAACAACGGTGAAAGCACTGACCCTTGCGGAACGCCAGCCTTTATTGGGCAAAATTTTGAAAAAACCGAATTTAATTTAACTCGAAAAACGCGATGATTCAGAAAGCTTTTTATTAATAAAATTAAATTTTTCGAAAAACCAAATTTAGTCATCTTATACAAGAGCCCTTCATGCCAGACTTTATCGAAAGCCTTCTCCACGTCAAGGGACACAATCCCGGAAACTTTCCTAGACTGTATCCCTCTTGTGAGACCTTCAACAAGTCTGACAATCTGAAGCTCCGTATTAAGACCCTTCACAAAACCGAACTGGAATTTAGGAATGATCTTGAGCTTTTCAGGCTGAATTTTAATTTTTCGCAAAATAAACTTTTCAAAAAGTTTTCCAAAACAACAAAGTAATGAAATAGGTCGATAATTTGAAGCGATAGACAAATCTTACCCCTTTTTTGGAATGACGACAACATTGGCCATTTTCCATGCATCAGGAAAATAGTTTAACGACAGGCAAGAATTAAATATTCTTGCCAGAAAAGTGATGTAGTTCAACGGCAAATTTTTGATGATCTTGTTGCCAATGTTATCAACTCCCGGAGCCTTTTTGGACTTGGAGAATTTGATCTCTTCCAGAATCTCTTCTGGAGAAACAAAGTCTCGAATATCAACAATGTTGATATTCTGGCGAGACTCAATATTCTCCAAATCCCGGTAAAAATCACCGACACAAGAGTCAATCTCGGGTAAACCCAAGTCATTATTGACAGAAAATTGACTGCATAGCGACTTAGCAAAAATCTCAGCTTTGGCATCATCTTCAAAGTGTGTGACACCATTGTCTTTAATTGGAGGCAAAGCATGTTTCCTACGTTTGCCGCCAAACAATGCGTTAAGTCGCCAAAGATCATTACATCCATCTTTATCTGAAGATAAAGAGGATAAATAGTCCTGAAACTGCTCATTTTTATAACTAAAAATGAGCGACTTGATTTTGTTAGTAAGTCGGTTGGCAATCTTCCTGTCAATGTGGTCGTTGTTCCTAAAGGCTTGTCTCCTCAAACGATTACGCGTCTTGATAAGACGTCGTATGTTTGAGGGTAAGTCAAATGCGTTTTGTGAGTTTGTTGGTATATTGTAAGTCGCCGTTTGTAAATTTTCAGTAATACTGTCAGTCAAGTGAGTAATTGCCCACTCAATTTCCAATTTGTTTGTCAGTGGTATATCATCGAATTTTGAACTATTACACAGGTCTTGGAATCGACGAAAATTGGTACACTTTTTAAAGTGTACCATTTTCTCAACCTCAACCTGGCTCAAAATTATCTCCAACGGATTATGATCTGATGAAAGTTCAAACAAACTTTCAACAGACATAAAAGGATCAAAATTTGAGACAATAGCCAAATCCAGAATGTCGGGCCTACCGGCTCCATGTCCGAAATGAGTGGGCCCGTCCGGAGCGCAAATCTTGACTGGGTTGAATAAAGAGTATTTGTATAGTTTATTGCCACTCACATTGTTCGACAGGCAACCCCAAGAAACATGCTTGCAATTGAAATCGCCAACTGCAAGAACTGGAATTGCAAACCTATTGAAAATGACATCCAAATCTGAGTTGCGAATTTTGACCTGCGGTGGTTTATAGACTGAGCAAAAAATGAAAGACAAATTTTTAACCGAAATTTGCAAAGTAGTACATTCGAAAGCAAACGCTGAATCAAGTTGAATCACCCTGTGTACTAAACCCTTCCTGACCAAAATGGCAGTGCCTCCACCGAAGGAGACCCTGTCATTCCGATAGCAGGAGTAATTTGGAATGTTGAATTTTGAAGGGGGGCCAAGGAACGTTTCCTGCAATACCACAATATCATACCTTTTTTCTTCCATAAATTTTTGGAGCTCGAACGATTTTTTACTAATGCCATTACAATTCCAAGATAAAATTTTGAAACCAAAATTATGGAAGTCGGTATTTGGTGTATTACTCATTACGGGAGGGGGATCCTGCCACAGATTCCTCCGACTGGTCATCAGCACACTCCATCTCATCTTCGTCTTCCTCACTCACCACTAGTGAGTAGCCCATATCAATAGCATTCAGGATATACAATATGTGTCCATTCCCACTCATAATAGCGACGGTAGCACTGATATCCTATTCTGGTCATCAAAATAGACTTTTCCTTTAAAAATACCTTACGGTCGTGTACCAATCTGCACCCATGTCTGTTTTCTCACAATTTTTGGCGATCAGAACTAATCAACGAATAGGTATATCAGAGTTCAAAAATAGTTGAAAATAATGATTTTATCGAGGATTTTGTAAAATCCTATCTACTGTACAAAAAGGGACATGGTTACTGTTAGAGACACGATCAGACGGTATTTTTCAATCTGGTTTTCAATTTATATCTTTTGAGTGTATTATTTCATGAGAAAAATTCACTGATTTGGCAATCGATGAAGATTGATTGAATAGAGTTAATTTTAAAATCAAATCATCATTTTCGATTTAATAGGAAGGTGAAATATGAGTTTTATTATCTGATTTGCTACAAAACTGGCATGTGGAGTAATTGATGGATTCTAATCAACTTTTTCTCATAACATATGTCGAATATTATTAACCCATTTTTTGACATTAAAGCGAACTTTTTTTGAAATTCTTGCCAAAGCGATCATGTTATGACATGTTACGAAATTGATTTTTTGGTTATCGGACATGCACAAGTTTTTAAAAATATAAATACCTGATAAAAAAAATTCTCATTTGTAACCACTGTATAATAAAGGTTCGCAATAACCTGATTTTTTTCTAAAGGTGAACTACCTTTATTTTTAATTTTTGAGCAGGATATCATTTTAGAAATCCCAGATTTGAAATAAATCTTGGATATTCTCAATTTTTCTAATCTTTAGTAAACATCTACACTTTGATTTTTGACTGAATTTCAAACTTTTAAATGCATTCCTACCACCTTTTGGGAAAACGCGGAATATTTTTTTCAAAATAAATATTTTGGATAACAAAAATCATTCTCTAAAACTTTTTGATACCCCTGTATTGAAGTCATTGATGCTGTATGCTCAAAGTTAACTAAATAATAAAAGTTCGGTCACTTGTCGTCGGAACTTTGATATCCATGGTCCTGGTCAAAGGATGCCGTTCAAAGAAGCCGGCCCAGCGAACATTGTTAAAAGCAGCCAAAAAACCGAACCGGAATGGAATGGTGGAGCCGGTCTCGCGCGTTTTCCAGAGTGTTCCAACCGGGGGGGGGCTGACCGCTCCGTCAGTTAATGTACATGTCTTGCCAAAATGATGGGATTTCCTGGGGCAAGCAGAATGTCAACAAATATGGTATTTTTGAAATCAGAAAAGTAAGATCTTTCATTCTGGATAGAAATAATCGGGACTTTCCATTAACGTCGCTTCCTCTTATAGCTTTGCAGTTACATAAAATAAGAAGTGATATTCAAACTGCAAAACATTTCCTCTTGAAGTCAGTATTTTTCATTTTGCTGTACGATAAAAAATAAAAAAGTCAGGGGGGTGTCAGTTTATACGGTTTCACCCGGTATGTGTTTGAATTTTAAGAAAAAAAAATACAGTCAAGGGGGCTACTTTGACTCGTTGTATCTCAGTGAACATTATACGTGAAACATTGAACTTTTGGGGGTATCTATAAAGATGTCGGTTATTCAAAGGATAATTTTTCACAATAATCTACAGTATCCATAAACAGTTTGTAACAAAACACTCGTTGTTTTTCAAATGGAATGCTCATTTTATTATTTCAGATTTCAATAGTGGACAAAATTTTCTGTAGATTAACATGCCACATTGTCCTATACCTAAATTCGATAGTTCTCAAGTTATTATTTTTTTTATCTGTGACCATCTTTCACCGTTTTGAAGATACAGTAGACTCTCGATTATTCGAGCAAACGTGGGCTGTACTCTAGCTCGGATAATTGGCGGTTATATCTTGAAGATCACAGGGGAAAAACGTGTTTGGTCAAGAAGTTTTTGAAATCAAACTAATCAGAGAAAATGGTAGAAGAAAGTGTAAGGTCAAACAGAAAAAGATCGTGATAAGTCACTCGTGAGAACAAAAACTAAAAATTGGTGTACTGGAGCCACACCCTGAAAATGAAACAAACCAATGCCTATAAAATTTATATATATCTTCATAATATACCTTTCCATATCTATTTACTAATTGAATATTGTTTCCAGAGAATCGTCCATATCCCTAAGAGACTTACTTAAAATCTTAAAAGTTTTCAAAAATTTTGAGACTTTGACTTCGTGTTCTTTCTACTTTTATGAATATTGTTTACTCGATTGTTTAGGTCACAAATAAAGAAGATAGGTACTTGAGGCGTTACTGAGTCGATGTAATAGCATTGGTAATTCGGTAACCATAAGAGATACAGCTTCGGATAAAGCGTGGCAAAGTTGTGCATTTTCAATCTCAACAAAATGCCACTTCGAAATTTGGTGAAATTTCGATCAAAAAATCGATTTTTCCGAAATCCTTTTTTATTTTTATTTGAATTTATTTGGAGAGATGATTGAAAACGAACCAAACATTTTCATTGCCACTTTTCTTCCTCTTCAAGAAAGGGGTTGTCACAATTTTCATCCGACATTTCTAATCTCCGGAACCTCGTTCGCAACCATCATCAACAACGTCACATTTGACATTTCATTTTTATTTCAAAATACTAATGATTGTTTTCAAATTCGTTCGTTTCAAGTTCGTTCACCAATAGCTAAACTGTATTGAAAAATTTGTTTTCCAATTCATTTTTACATACCTATCAGACTATTAGTAAATAATTTTTGAAAAATTTAAAAACTGAACAACATTTAGATTTCTAACTGTCGAGTGTGACACATCGTCATCTTCAGGAGGTGAAGGGCTATTAAAATGGATTGAAAAAGTTGGGTTCGTATTTGCAAAAAAAAGTTGATGATGGTTGGAGTAGTTCGAAACGTCGGATATAAATTTCGATTGCCCTGTCTTGAAGAGAAGAAAAAGTGGCTATGAAAATGTGTCCTTCGTTTTCAACCTGGTTTTCAATCAACTCTTCAGATAAATTCATTAAAAAATAAAAGAGGTTTTCGAGAAAATCGTTTTTTTTTCCTGATATCTCTGGAGTGTTCGAAATTTTCCAAGGTTCGAAGCGGAATTTTGTTGAGATTTAAAATGCACAAATTTGTCACGATTTAACGGAAGCTGTATCTCTTATGGTTACCGAATTGGCAATGCTATTACATCGAATCTGATACACCATTGGGTTGTTTTATTCCAAGGGTGTGGTGAAACACCAACAAAATTCTTGAAAAACAATATCAATTTTGGATAACCATGGCAATAAATTATTTCTTCCTCACAGGAGGGGTACCTATGTTGATACACTGCTCAACAATTGAAGTGGATATTTCAAAATCTCGATTTTTTTTTGTTAATAATTCAAAATCAATTCGAAAATCATGTAAAATGCAAAACAATTTATTGAATAATTATATAAACCAAAAGAAAAATGAAGAAAAAACAAGTCTTCAATGCAAAATTTCATAATAATTACAAGAAAACTGAAATCGAAAAAAGTAACAACATACAGAATGCTTGTATCGCGCAATTCACGACATCCATATAACAAAATTAATATCTTGTTGGACCTCTCCTGGTCCGCCTTAGTGCTGTCACTCGATTTGGAAGGCTCATTATTAAATTATTGATAAATTCTTGAGGTATGATATTCCAAATTGCCTGCAACTCATTAGCCAACTGTTCCAAGGTTTGAGGAGGCCCTTGAATCCGGTTTAATCGCCTAGGAATTTCGGCCCAAACGTGTTCAATACAATTCATGTCCGGTGAACAAGGTGGCCACTCCATTCTTGTAATTCCATGATATTCAAAGAGGACGGGCATTATCGTCAATAAAAACAAATCGTTCACATATTACATCAAAAAATGGAACAATTATAGGCTCTATGACCGTGTCCCGATATCGTATGGCAGTCATTGTCTCATTAATTAAGATCACTAAATCAGTGCGAACA
The DNA here is from genome assembly GCA_958502075.1 of Orchestes rusci. NCBI lineage: Eukaryota > Metazoa > Arthropoda > Insecta > Coleoptera > Curculionidae > Orchestes > Orchestes rusci. Next base: position 59,358,473 of record OY293305.1, on the reverse strand, counting down.
TTGTGACATATGCCTCCCCAGACGCAAACTGACCCACCCACCACCAAAAAGAGTTGTCGGGGCCATTAAATTTTCGATATATCTCTGTCCTCTTTCTCTCCATACCAATATTCGATCATCTCACGTATACAAACGAAATCTGGACTCGTCGGTAAAGAGGCAGTGTCTCTAATTTTGAAAAGTCCAAAGGCTATGTTCTCTCGCCCACCGATATCGGCATGCACGCTGCTCCGCCGTCTTGGGTGTGTAGCACGACGTCTAGCTCTCAAGTTACATGCATGCAACCTTCTTCTGATAGTCTGACCCGAAATCACTCTTCCAGTAGCTTATCTAAAGAAGCTGTTGATTCTTGAAGCTGTGAATGTTCGGTTTCTTCGTGCAGTCAGGACTATAAAGCGGTCTTGAGCAAGAGTTGTAGCTCGTTCTCGTCCTCCCCCATGTGTGTACGCTGCAGATCCAGTTGATAAGTACTGATTCCATGCACGACTCACGAGTCACGACGCTTTGAGAAACATTCAGCCGCATGGCGACTTCTTCTCGGGACAAACCTTTCTCTATCCATCGCACTAATTATTGCTCGAGTTGCACAGCTTCTAATCTCGGTAACGGCATATTCTTTGAGCGAATACGCAAAGTTATTGAAAACAGTAACCGAATCAAGTGAGTACAAAGGGTTTTGTACACCTGATACTTCAAGATGTTTGAACAACATTCCTGCATATTTTCGTGAAAGAGATAAGAGCATCGACAAAAAACAAAAAACATGGAAAAAGTATTCGCTATGAATACTGATTATTGATAATATAGGACACTACTTTGTTGAAACATATTTAAAAATAAATTTTAGGATTTTTGCAAATATCCAGTTCAATTTTTGAGCAGTGTATTTGACTGTTTAATTTACAGTGAGTGATAAAAAAATTTATCGGGTTGTTTAGTGCCTTTTTTTCATGTTCAAAAAAAGGCTACTTTTCTAACTTTTTTCTCTGTAACTTTTAATAAAAATGACTAGCACCATTCGAAAGAAGGGCAAAAAGTATATTACACTCCCTGAAAATCTCACAATTATCTAACAAAGGATAGTCAAGCTATAAAATTTTGAACTTGTCAAAAATGACCAATTTTTGAAGAAATCATGAAAAGGGTCATTCTCGCCAAGTTCAAAATTTCATAGCTTGACTATCCTTTGTTAAATAGTTGTGAAATTTTCATGTATCATATACTTTTTGCCCCTCTTAAGAATGGTGCTAGTAATTTTTATAAAAAACAGAAAAAAGTTAGAAAAGTAGCATTTTTTTAAGCATGAAAAAAAGGCACTGAACAATGTTTTGAAAAAAATCGCCAGGACACGTAAACTGACAAATGAATTGAAGTTTTCAAATGCTCCATCACTTCTCTGATAGCTGATGCAGTGTTAAAGTCTCATCAAATTTTAGGCGGTTGCTATAATTTTTGCCGCTACCGTATACCTAAAATTGACGTATAAAAAGATATTGTCTTCGAAAAAGTGCCTTGTTACCGTGATTGTTTTATTGTCTGATAGATTTTTTGGCAGCGTTTTTAAAAAATCCTCACTCAGATGAAGAAAAATGTGATATTCTTCGATAAAACTATCAAAATAACAAAAATGCATACATGTTGATAACAGTTTACCTGATTTCAGCAATTTTGCATACATTTTGCAAAATTCATACATGTTGATGCCAGTTTACCTGATTTCAGCAATTTTTACCAAATTGCAACTTTTCCGAGGTCAATATCTTTTTATACGTCAAATTTAGGTTTAGGGTATGCTGCATAGAAAATATTTAGAATTTTCAGGAGAATATAAAAATCGAATAAAAAAGTAGGGTTCTCATTTTAAAGAAGAAAGATGGACCACCATGGCACCCTGTATATGCGAAATAGAGTTTTTTGAAAAATCTACTTGAAACCACCAAACTTTTATTCGAGACTTTCAGAAACGTCTAATAAAAAAGATAAGAAGGGTGTTAATATACAAAGAAATACCGTGTACCATAGACCGTGGGACACCCTGTATGTAATACTATTTTTTCATAATTTTCGACATCCGGTATAGGCTAGATTGGCAAAACTTATCGTGTGTAAAGTTTGAGTCATATTTTGAGAAATACAAGGTGGATAGAAAAATTGACTTTTTTCAAAATTTCACCTGACTTTCTGAACATCCTGTACTATATTTTATTTCAAAATTATCGTTATAGGGGTTTTCGAATATGCCCAATTCAGAAACGCTATCCATTTTTTGGATAATAATAATAATAATAATAATAATAATCTTTATTTCTTGTTCCACAAATACATTACAGTAGACCTGATACATATAAGGGTAACAGAAATAGTGTCGACACTGATTTCCGCTCTTACACTAATACCTACAAGCTACAAAATATTCATTAACAGAGTATGGTTCAATCTGCACAAGAAATTTCTTGATATGTGAAATTTCTTGATAGAAAAATCCCTTATAACTTTTCACGTTTTTGGCGCCCTTTGATTGATAATAGTGGGCCATGGAAATTACGGATGTCAAATTTTTTTATTTATGAAAATATAGAGCTATTTGCGGGGCTTTTCGAGTACTATAAACTGAAAAAAACAGTTTTTCCAAATCGGTCAGTTTTAAATAAAATACCGAATTGTCGCCAATCAAAATGAAACACACTGTAGGTATTATAAAACTGGCGTCAAAACTTAAACCAATGAAAACATACCCCAAATTCTTGAAATCAAAAGATAACATCGATTACATGGTGTGCTATAAATAAGATACCTAATAGATATAACTTTTACTTTCTAATGGAACACCCCGTACATTATACAGTTTTTGAAATAACAATAAGTTAGCAACGATTTATTCTCGCATTTTCTCTGCAGTCTCCATAAAAAGAATAAAAAGAAACACCATAGAACCACACTTTTGCACCATCAACGGCATTTTAGGCCTACCTGTTCCATCATTTATGGCATTTCAATACCCTTCCGTCTGCCGGCTCTTTAACTGCAGCGAAAAAACAATATCAAGACTCAAGACAAACCCCAAAAATATTGTATTTTTTTTGTCTAATAAGACACCCCGGATACAACATGAACATATTATTTGTAAACATTCATGGAAATGAATCAGTATTATTTATAAAATATAGGGTGGTAAGATGCATCAAGCGCGAGCAAATGCTTTCACTTGAATTTCTTGAAATGAACTCACCCATTATATGTCTATTATGGGTGAGTTCATTTCAAGATCACGATCAGTCTGGCATCAGTTGTCAGAGCCGTTTATATTGTAACACAAGCCATGAAGTAATGGTTTTGACTATGAAACTCTAGACGGCTCTGCATCTATTCAACTAGTTTCAACCTACTTTCATTCAACTTCAAATTGTATTTTAAAAAACTGAGAAATACGGTGAAAAATGAAGTGACTTTTGCGTTAAAATTGAGGTAAGTGGATAGGTAATAGTAGGTACCAAGGATATCGCAATCTAACAGTCAATATTTTCATGATAGACTGTTAGATAGTTTCATATTATGGTATGTGTGTGTCTATGCCTTTCGGGCAATACTGGATGAGAAAAATACATATTCAAAGAGGAAAACTTGATTAAATAAAATGCTTCATCCTGGATTTCTCACACATATAAGCACCAGCTTCTCTATGTCATGCGGAAAAACCAAAATAAACGAGTTTTGTTTCGTTCACGTTCAATATGGCGACGTAGATAGTGCTTTCTGGTTGATCAGTTTTAAACATTATTATCAACTCCAGTCCTCCAGAAACTGCTTTAATCACATCCCAAAATCTGTAACCATCTACCTATCTTCCAGTTTTAATGTTTTATTGTTTAGAATTAATATTTTTCCCAACAAATCATGAAACTCTTGTTAGGTTTGGATATGGTTTATGTAAACTTTTACGTCATGAGGTGATGAACATCATACCTGTTGCTATAATATACGGGTGTCCGGGAAAATGTGGGAGATCTCTCGGATTCAGATAGAACATTGAAAAATAAGATGACAAGTTCCCATACATTTTTTTCCTAGCGGCCCTCCCTACGGAGATACGGCCCCCTAAAGGACCCCACTGGAAATCGGTTTTTCTTGAATAACTTTTAAACGACTCAATATAATTCAATGAAAATTTAATATGATAAACAGTAGTAAGGACCTCTCAAAATACTTCCCTTAAAACATAATTAGCTTGTTTAGTTTACCAGGGACGGACTAGATTGTACATTTTAACGCTCAAATTTTTAACACCCTGTATGATAAGGAGTTAAAAAAAATAAATTTGGATACCTTGAACATTAAGCTAAAGAAAAGATACTCTTATTCATTGTCGATAAAATGAACCGTTTTCGATAAAAAAAATAATAAAAGAATACAAGTTTCAGAGTATTAAATATGTTTTGATCCTGAACACACTTAAGTTTGCAACAACCTAATACGCTAAATACGCTAAATAAAAAAAATCAATTAAAAACTTCATAAGTGGGTTCAACATGTGCTCCGTGATTTCTGATGAACTCGCGGGCACGACGAATAGAGGACTGCTGTACTCGCCACAACAACCCAGCATTGTTCCTTATCATATCACAATGAAACGTGATTCTCTGTAAAAGTTCCTCCCTAGTAGCAACCGGAGAGGAATACACCAAGGTTTTGAGATGACCCCACAGGTAGAAATCCATTGGCGTTAGGTCGGGAGACCGTGGAGGCCAGGCAATGGGACCTCCTCTGCCTATCCAACGGTTTCCATAGACGTTTTTTAGGTGGTCCCGTACAGCAACGCTAAAATGGGGTGGGGCTCCATCATGCATAAAATACATCCTTTGGCGGGTTACAAGTGGCAAATGCTCTATTGAATCTAGAAAAGCGTTCTGAAGGAACTCTAAATAAAGTTCACCATTCAATCGAGCCGGTAATACGCATGGTCCATAAAAAAATTGCCGATTATTCCTGCCCAAACATTAATGGCTTGAAACCGATGTTGATGATGATGAACGACAGTGGCATGAGGGTTTTCATCAGCCCATACATGCGAGTTATGTAAATTTACAATACCATCTTTGGTAAACCCTGCTTCATCGGTAAAAAAATAGTGCAAATGAAGTTTGGGTTTGTTCGTTGTTGATCTACCAACCAGTTTGCGAACTGGATTCTTCTAGGAAAATCTTCAGGAAGTAGTTGATGCACTTTTTGCAGATGATAAGGGTATAACAACTGTTCTTTAAGTACTTCAGCAACTGTACTTTTTGACACATGAAGCTGCGCGGCTAATATTCGAGTGCTTATTGAGGAAGTATCAGCTACAGTATCCAAAATATCTTCCTCCAATTGCACCGTACTTCCTAAAAATAATTAATGAACGTCAATAATGTTACCTTATTAATTGGGAATTGCCCACCAGTTTCTCTTAGACGTTGGTCAATTCGCTGAAATGTTTTCTCATTTGGAATATTGCGATTAGGATATCTTTCTCCATACAACCTTCTTGCTTCATAAGCATTGCAAGATGCAAGTCCGTACATAAGATGCATATCTGCATACTCACTGAATGTGTATCCCATTATCGAATTAAATTTACCAAGATATTCAAAATTTAATAAATTAATATCGAAGTAGGTACAACTTGTCAAGAAGATTTCAAATGCACAAGTCAATGAGAGATTATTTATTTTGTAGGTACCATAGTACCGTTTGTAATTAAGTGTATTCTTTAATACTGATAAATAAACAATAATAAAACATTAATACTCTTTTTATTTTTTTTATCGAAAACGGCTCATTTTATCGACAATGAACAAGAGTACCTTTTCTTTAGCTTAATGTTCAAGGTATCCAAATTTATTTTTTTTAACTCCTTATCATACAGGGTGTTAAAAATTTGAGCGTTAAAATGTACAATCTAGTCCGTCCCTGGTAAACTAAACAAGCTAATTATGTTTTAAGGGAAGTATTTTGAGAGGTCCTTACTACTGTTTATCATATTAAATTTTCATTGAATTATATTGAGTCGTTTTAAAGTTATTCAAGAAAAACCGATTTCCAGTGGGGTCCTTTAGGGGGCCGTATCTCCGTAGGGAGGGCCGCTAGGAAAAAAATTTATGGGAACTTGTCATCTTATTTTTCAATGTTCTATCTGAATCTGAGAGATCTCCCACATTTTCCCGGACACCCTGTATAAGTTATTCTATTATTCAATTTTCGTATCTCGTAATAGTAATATACCTTAATGTTCAAAGAAAGCCCCTTCAATTAATGCAACATTTTGACCATCGTTGACGTTAGATGCGACGTTGCAATTATTGTTACTTCATGGCTTGTATTACAATTTAGACGGCTCTGGTTCAGTCCGTCAGTCACGGACTTACCTATATAAAAAATGGACTGCTAATGCATATGGCCGACCTTGCCCAACGATTATTGGCGATTCAAACAGCTCAAGCAGCGCCACAGCGGAACGCGCGAGAACTTTCGAGAGCGTGACAACTGCATTTAATTCATAGCCCGTATTAGGTTTTCGCGCGTGAATTTATATTTGTTGTTCGTATCAGTCGAGTGTTTTGTATCGGCAGAGTGTTGTCAATTGAGAAATGGTGCCTTTAATGAACTGGAGCATTTAGTGGACGCTCTGAATGGATTTGACCGGCCTCTTCGTGAAGGAAGATTAGCTGTGGAAAATTTAGTGTGTGTCGGGATTCGATCAAGTTTTTTTACGACGTGGGTCCTTTGAAAAATTATGCAGATGATTGTCTTCTTATTGCAGTGAGGTACGCGACAACTATGCCTATTACGAAGTTTCTTCGGATATCGGCGAACATACGTATGATCTTCCATTGTTGATGATGATTTTTATCACCAATATCGGTGAGATCTTCCAATCAATGAAATATATACATTTAATAAGAGTAGATTACTTTGATCTATGCACTATAATCGTCTATTTTCTTGGCTTAAAGCCACTACACTTGATGCTTTTTGATATCGACACCCTTAAGACTGCTGCCGATAAATTTATGATTCCAACAATAATAACAAAACCTGAAAAATACCATTCAATTAGCACACTATAATCATTTAACAACGTGGTTTATCAAAATCTTTGCATAAATAATAACAAAATCGGGAATATATCTTCAAGTTATCAAGATCCCAATAGAAACAGCATGGAGGCAGCTGATGTCTATCACGCTCTCGAAAGTTCCAGCACAAAACGCCAGAGGCCGCTTCGCTGACTGTTTGAATCGCCAATAAACTACACAGGATTGCTCAGTTTGCCGAATCTGTCTGGCAAGGTTAAACTCGCTGTGACGTCACCACTGATGCTGGGGCGACTGCCAGCCACGTGGTAACACCGGTTCCCGTTCGATCACCGAAGTGAAGCAACGTCGGGCGTGGGTAGTAATTGGATGAGTGACCGCTTGGGAACTCCACAGGCAGTTCGCCGTCTACATACCTGACTAGATTGATAGCAGTTTATTAATCTGAGAAGAACTCAATCAATAACTCATGCTGTAAATCTCTTTCATAGTCACTAACTGTAAAATGGTCGGAGCAAACTGTCGAATAATCTATATTAAACTTGTCTTTTCTTCTGCAGCGCTGCACCCACTCTTTTTGTATTGTAGATGACACTAAATCCTCGCCCTTTGGAAAAGAATGGAATACTTTGCTTGAGCATCGCTTTTTAAGAGCTAATTGATTGTTTTTGCACACAGCAACGGAACATATTCTCCCAGGCATAATGAACTAAAATAATGTTTACCACTGGAGTCAATTATTATTAAACAAGAAGCCTATTTGCTCAGAGAGTAGTGCCCATTTAATTTACCTTCGTGTGAACAAAATGCTCCTTCTTGTGCTAAATCGAATTATTGCTACACACCCTGAATCGTTAACACAACGAAACGAATAAAATATGTATTTGTATATTTTCGGCAACTCAAACTACATTAAAAGTACTTGCTTGGAAAAACAGAAACTATTGGACAAATTCACAACACAAGACACACCTTAGACTATAATTTATAGTCTAAGAGACACACGATCAACGGCTAAATGAAAATAAACCATTGACCTATAAGTTGGTTAGAGGTCAATGAAATAAACAAACCAATGGTGACGTCACAAAAACTGCCAAACGTGCGTTAAATGGAACTGAGCAATCCTGTGTAGTTTATAATCGTTGGACCTTGCCAAAAATCACTGAGTCATGGACGCCGCCATGATGGGACAATTTGTGTTGGTATCCCTGATTTTTTTGACGTGCCACTCATGGCTGCGGTCCGAGAACTAGCGCTATATTTGAGCGGTCCTACTGGATTGACATGATTCCCTGTGCTGCAGTACAGTGGTCTAGCGAAAAAAGTATATTTATTTCGCTTTATCGCTGGAACTGTGATGCAGTGGTGGAAATTATCATTTATGTCATTTCAGTGAGATCGCTCGAAAAAAGCGATTTAGCGCTGCAATTCCTCTTATCCGGCCGTTGGAAAATGCAGAAAGCTGTCTTTCTGCTAATTATTTTGTTTTTGAGGTTATGTCATATCTCCTATTCATTGAACTCGTACCTGGAAGGGACCCATCCGTGCTGTTTACATCGAGTTGACTGAAGACATATTTTCGACTAGAAAGAGATAGAGACAGAAAGGGGTGTCTATCTTTGTCATATCTGTTGACATAATATATTAGCTGTGTCTGTTATGCACCACTAGTGCACACTTTTTCACACTGCAATAGTCAGTGTGGCTTTGTTTATGAAATGTTTGTCTGTTTTTTAGGATAGAATCTTAGTACGTTTAGTAAAGATATTCTATATTAAAAACCAGACAAATATTTTACAAACAAAGCCACACTGAGCGTTGCAGCTAATATTATGTTCAATCAATATGTAGCTTTCTATAGTTTGGGTGCCAAACAAAATGGTTAATTTCTGCAGTGCATTTGGGTGTGGTAATAAATACACTCCAGAAAAGCAGATTTCATTTTTTGGCTAAGTGATATAACTCCAATCATTAAGGACAAGGGCATGCACGTTAAGTATACCTACACGAAATTGTCCTAGTAAGGGCCCCCTACTCAAAATCCTGCAGCAGGGGCAATCTAGGCCTGCCGCAGGAGAAACTTCCTTGTAAAGTACGTTTTGTTTTGAAAATGTGACAATTTCACATCCTGTTCGAGTTCGTTGGTACTACTAACATCATTTCCAAAGTTTGTTTTCTCATATCTTGCTTGAAATAATGCTAGAAAGGTATGAAGGGGCCCTTACCGCCCTGCTTAGAAGGCGATCTAGGAAATTGCCCCAATCGCCCTGCCTTCTAGATTGCCCCTGCTGCAGGCGTGTGAGTGGGGCCCTTTAGGAATTGACGATGGTAAACACTCCAAGAAATGCAAAAGTTCTATTCGGACATTCCTCAGGCCCCCTATCAAAAAACACCATATTTATTAGTTTTAATGTGACCTCAAAAATAAAAGTATTTTTATTTTTATTTTAAGCTATTATAGTTTTCCAAGTTTATACCTTAAATACCTTTACTTTACTCAATACACCGGTTGAACATATAAATCACCCTGCACCTACTACCTACCCTGTATTTTCTCAACTATTTAATCGACTTACGGATCATCTAAGTATACTTCATTATTTACTAATTTGTTTCTTATTTTGCATTTTTCCAGATAGTTATTTGAAATATATAGATCCATCATATCATGATAATTAAGACTACCAAGTATGCACAGAATTGTAGTCATTTTTTCCAAACAAATCAACCGCTTTTTCAATTTATCTTCAAACTATTTGAAAACCTCCGACTTCGCATAAGGGCAATGAGTGTGACAAAGATAGCAACACCTTTTGAGTCCAACCAAAATATACCTATGCGCCAAAAAAATACGACTAAAATTGCCTCAGTTGTCGACACGACAGGGGCCCTTCCAGTTACGTAGTGTCGAGTTCAATGCTCCTATTCCTACATATACTTTTAGTATAATATGTATTCCTATTATTTCGATTCGGTTTTGGATTATTGGATTTTAAGAAGACACCTATAGGTATTCAAAATTCAATATTCACATTCACATTGTAATTTTGTGTAGGGTTTTTAACATTATTCTAGATACTTATAAAACTATGAAACGTTTTGTGTTGGATTATTATTAACATAAAAATGAGCCTTCATTCTTCATTCAACTCAATTCTTCAAATATATCATCACCTATTAATCCTATTATGTCCTTTCAACAGCAGTATAAGTAGCGAATAGCACTTGATCTATTGTACCTTACCTACCTACTATTTCGTAACGAGTTTAACTTGGACCCTGGAGATTGTTATAGGTAGTAGGTACTTGAGATAGTCGATGTTTCATGATTTATGCATTCTGCGGTTTTAGAATTGATATGATAATATTCTCTTCAATATGCTCAAAAACCACGAGTACGCGAAGTCACAGACACTTGAAGAAAAAAAAAGAAATATTTACCAATTTCCTTCGTCCTTTATCTTATTATATTAATAACAATTAATAACCCCGAAATCGAAATCAGACGGTAGCTGTATGTAAGGTTTACATTCAATCTGTTTTCGAATTGGTACTGTCAAATTTCCGCTTGGCAAACGGGAATCATATGCTACCATCTACATTGAATTTGAAATTCAATGTGAAGGGTGACATATGATTCCCGTTTGCGAAGCGGAAATTTGACAGTCCAATTCGAAACGGAATTCAATGTAAATCAGGCATTACAGATTTCTGCATTTTTCAACGATGGCACCACTGGAAATCAGAAGCACCAACTTAAATTGTCCCATCATGGCAGCGCCCATGCTCCAGTGATTTTCTTCTCATTGCATTAGCAGTCCTTTTTTATTTACGAAGTCCGTGCCGTCAGTCAATGAGTGATGGCAGAGCCGTCTATATTGTAATACAAGCCATGAAGTAATAGTTTTGGTAACACCGCGTGTGGTCCCGATTGAGGTTACGTTCACTTCTAGTTCCATTTCCAACTATAACACCATAGACGGCTCTGCAAATATTCAACTAGTTTCAACCTGCTTTCATTCACCTTCAAATTGTATTTTGAAAAACTGAGAAACATGGTGAAAAATGAATTGATTTCTGCGTTAAGATTGAGGTAATAAGTTGATAGGTAATAGTATAGGTACCAAAGATATCGCAATCTAACAGTCAATATTTTCCCAATAGACTGGTAGATAGTTTCATATATTATGGTATGTGTGTGTCTATGCCTTTCGGGAAATACCGGATAAGAAAAATACATATTTAAATAGGAAAACTTGATTAACTAATGTCTCATCCTCGAATCCTCACACATAGGTATAAGCGCCAGCTTCTATGTCATGCGGAAAAACCAGAGCAAACGAGTTCTGTTTCGTTTACTTTGGAAAAACAATATGGCGACGTACCTAGATAGTGCTTTCTGGTTTATCAGTTTTAATCATTATTATCAACTCCTGTCCTCCAGAAACTGAGGAAATCCAGCCGAAAATCTGTAACCATCTACCTATCTGGCGGCTTTGATGTTTTATTGTTTAGAATTGATATTTTTTCCCAACAAATCATAAAACTCTTGTTAGGTTCGGATGTTTTATGTGAATTCTTATGTTATAAGCTGATGAACATCAAACTTGTTGTGATAATATATACCCAAGTTATTCATTCAAATTCAGTTTCATTGAACATTTTTCGTATCTCGTAACCGTAATATACCTTAATTTTCAAAGAAAGCCCCTTCAATCAATGCAAAATTTTGACCACGGTTGACGTTAGATGCGACGTTGCAATTGTTACTTCATGGCTTGTATTACAATGTAGGCGGCTCTGGTAATGAAAAACTGATGGACTAAATGGCGATTTACACGATCATTCAAACTGACTGTGGAGGACTATAACTAGGAGACGATACGAATATCCCTGAAATTCTGTCCCTCTTTTTCGTTAGTTCATTTGATTGCGCGGTTGCTAGTAGCGGTTTTATTTTTTCATTGTCATGGTAACGTTTATTGCTTGTCAATAATTTGTCAAGATACTCAACACATTCTCATTCATTTTTTCCGAATTTCCACTCCACATTCCACATGCAGTGCATTCTCTGTAAGGCAAAAAATTGAGGTTGAATCGTCGCAGCATCGTGTTTCAAGCCCATGGTTTGTTCAATGATGACTGTTGTCAATGAAGGATATATATGACGTCACTCAGTTACTCTATCAATTAATGCAATCAAGCAAAAAAATATGAAAATTCTAGAAATTTCAGAATTATGCATAACAAAAAATATATTCATGATACCTATTGTCATCAAATAGTGAGAGTTTTGATGCAACTAAGCTAATAAACATTGTTGCATTTTGATAGAGTATTCGTAACGTTGTTTCAATTATGTTACCCAGGTGACATTTTTGTTGGACATGAAATCGCTTACGACTCTTCGCCATCTGGGAGTAACAATTGAACCTGAATTACGATTTGAATCCTGGACCACTTTTATGCATTTCGATTACTCTCCTAGTTACAGTCCTCCTTCCTCCATAAGACTGACAACAGTTTCAAAAGAAGTTAGAGGTAGGAGAACGAGTTTGACATATGCGCGAACTCGGAAAAACGTAGACAATTGAAAGCCGCCATTTTCAAGCCTGCTATACGAGGGCAGATCAATATGTTTCATTTTGACCACAAGGTAACGTGAGAAAATACACCGAGTTAATAAAGATGTGATTCTTAGAACATAGAACCCAAAGATCATTGATGTGATTTTTATTTGGTGGCAGTCGATAAACAGCATGGATCGGAAACCGTAGGCCGTAGAAGTTATGTGATCGGCAGAATCAGAGAGAAGTTGTCCACTTCAGGGTCGAAAATTCAATTTACTTCCGAAATATTGGAATAAATCAAAAATATAAATCCGATATCGTTTTTATCACAATGTATACAAATAATGTAATGACATCGAATGTGTTTGAGCAAAATGGAATAAATTCAATAATTTTAGAATGAGTACGTTTTCTTCGTCATCTCAAAGAGAACACCCAGTATATTATTCAACTTTTGGATTATTTAGTAAAGTCTAGACAAATTTCATGTACAATATCTTTGACTGTTTGGAAATATAAAGGTTAGTGTTTCCAGATTTATTGCAAAAATTAATACCTATATTACAAAAATTAAATTATTTCATTACAGAAATTCGCTACAATGAACAGGCTCAAAAACTAACGAGTGACAGGTACTGTTTATTTCTTGGTGTGCGCTCGAATTTCCTTTTGCGATTAAAGAAAACTTGGCAAACTATTTCGAATTGTTTAATACAGAAAAAAGCAATATTTCTTAACGATACGATCAGCTGAATTCATTGTTCCGCGCAACTAGGGATGAATTGTCAACAATTGACATGACATAATTGACATAGACAAATGACAAGTGTTGCTACTAGAGCTGGGCTTTCTACAATCAAGAACAAATGATAAATTATGATCCTGTGCCAGGGTCGGTTTCATACATTTTCCTCCCCCCTTTGGCATATCTATGACAACTCAAAAAAAATTAACATCGAAAAATATGAAACACTTAAACTAGACATAGAAGAGTCACTCAAACAATATACTGCATATTATGCATTTCACACTGACTCACTAACACTTTCAGTCCTTGTCGATTGGGAGGGCAGCCAACTTACGCACTGAGCGAGTGTATACTCCGTGATTGGTTCGAATGGTGGCTACTCGCACGAGCCCATCTGCTCCTGGATGGACGGCTTCAACTCGTCCCACTCTCCATACCATAGGCGGCAAATTGTCCTCAGCTGTTAGCACCATTGTCCCCACTGCAAGGTCAGGAATGGGTTGATGCCATTTTGACTTTGATTGGAGCTGGGATACCACCTCCACGCTCCAGCGTTTCCAAAAATGTTGTTTCATCTTTTGGATTCGTTCCCAGCGATTTAATCGTGCTTCAGGAATGTCGACAACAGCATGCTCCGGAAGAGACGTGATGCTTTCCCCAATCAAGAAGTGGGCAGGGGTTAGGATTTGCAGGTCGGAAGGGTCGTTAGAAATAGGAGTTAGAGGACGGGAATTGATAACTGCTTCGATTTGAGACATTAAGGTTATAGCTTCTTCAAAGGTTAAGTTAGAGTTCATAGTAATTCGTTTTAAATGTTGTTTAGTCGATCGAACGAGTCTTTCCCATAGGCCTCCAAAGTTCGGTGATCTAGGGGGTATAAATTTCCACGTTATATTATCTTGAGCTTAACTTGACTGAAATTCGGGATTATTGAAAATTTTAAAAATATCGTCGATGTAGCGTTTGGCTCCAACAAATGTTTTCGCGTTGTCACAGTAGATATGTGAGACTCTACCTCGTCTGGAACAAAATCTCTTCAGTGCGTTGATGAAACTTTCCGTGGTAAGGTCACTAACCACTTCCAAATGAATAGCTCTCGTTACCAAGCATACGAAAAGAGCAACCCAAGCCTTCGTTACCTTTGAGCTTCGTTTCCCCCCGATTTTAAGAAATATGGGTCCGAAATAATCCAAGCCGACTTTTGTAAAGGGCCTGCATGGTACTAGTCTATCTTGCGGCAAGTCTCCCATCTTCTGATCAAGTAAACGCGGCGATACTCGAAAACAAGAAATACATGAGTGGATTACTTTCTTGACTTCGTTACGACCCTTCAAAGGCCAATATCTTTCTCTTAGTGAGGCTAAAGTTTGTGTTGCTCCTGCGTGAAGTAAGGAAATGTGTTCTTTTCGAATAAGCAATTCCGTGACGTGATTTTTGGCAGGTAGAATTATAGAGAATTTTTTATCAAAGTTGAACAAAGACTGTCGCAATCTTCCGCCAAGTCTTATAAGTCCACCACTGTCGATAAAGGGATCTAAAGGAAGAAGTTTACTGTTTCTTGGACACGGTTTAAGATTCTGAAGCGCCACTTGCTCCTCTGGAAACTCCTGACTTTGAACAGCTTTGATGATGACATTATGAGATTCGATAAGCTCCTGGGAGGATAAAAATCCTGTACGTTTATTGTTTCTTCTTCGTAAATTATAGGCGAACCTAAGGCAATATGCGGTAACTCTTTGTAGCTTCGTGAATGATGAGAACCTGGTCAGTAACGAAAATTGAGTGACGATTGAAGCTTCTAAAACATGTTTTCGTTTTTCGGGTAGCGAGTCCGTTTTCATTGTTGGCTTGAAGCGGTTTTCAGGCCAATTGGTCTCATCGGTTGACAAAAATTCTGGACCCTCCCAATAGAGTTTAGAGTTCATTCTTTCTGCACTAATTCCTCGAGAAATAACATCTGCTGGATTATTAGTACCTTCTACATGAAGCCAACTCTCGATGTCACTCAGACTTTGAATTTTGGATACGCGATTAGCAACAAATATCTGCCAGGTATTGGCATTGGCGTTTAGATAATGGAGAACGATCATAGAGTCTGTGAAATAATATTTTTTATCGATACTCAGCTGTAGTTCTCTGGAGACTCGGTCCATCAACTCAGCTCCTAGTACGGCCGCCGATAATTCCAATCTTGGCAGGGAAATAACTTTGACTGGGCTCACTCGAGATTTGGTACAAATCAATTTGGTAGAAAAGCTGTCATCTCCTGCTTTGGTTCTAGAATATATTGCAGCTCCGTAGGCGCTAAGAGAAGCATCACAGAACATCACAAGATCGATCTTGACATCTGAATTTGCAATTATTATGCGTGGAATTTGAATCTTGTTTATACATTCAAGGTCGTTCACAAATGTTGTTCATTCCTGGCAGATACCCTGAGGGACTAATTCATCCCAGTCCAGTTTTAAAATCCATAATTTCTGCATCAAGATCTTTGCTCTTATGACGATGGGAGAAATAAGGCCGATAGGGTCATAAATTTTTGCGATAGAACTGAGAATCGTCCTTTTAGTGATTTTTTCGGTAGATAGGTGTGACTGCAGATGATAATTCAATGTGTCGCTCGCTGGATTCCACCATAATCCGAGTACTTTTGTTGACTGCTCACCCCTACTAAGATCTACCAATTTCTCTGGATCAAATGGAAGGTGATTTGGAATAGCTTCAGGGACGTTACTATTCCACTTCGATAGGTTGAAACCTCCGCCTCCCAGTATCTCAGTCAGCTGGTCTCGTAGCTCAATAGCTTCTTGCACGTTACTCGATCCCGTCAATATATCGTCCATAAATCGGTCTTGGATCAACACTCGACTGGCCTCTGGAAATTTGCTTGCAGCTTCCAACGCCAGTTGCTGTACACAACGCATGGCTGTATAGGGAGAATTGGTTAACTCAAACACGAGCCTAGTAAGTCGTAATACCTTGATGGGTTCATCTTCGTTGAAACGCCAAAACAGCAGCTGGAAGTTCAAATCTTCGGGGTTTATTTTAATTTGCAGAAACATCTTCTCCATGTCACAAGCTATCACTATTGGGTGAGTACGGAGACGTAACAAAATCGCAAAGGAATCATTCTGGAGGTTAGGACCGGTGATTAGGTTGTCGTTGAGACTCAAACTGTTACTTGATTGTGCTGAGCCGTCATAAACGATTCGAATTTTAGGATTGTTGATGTCGTGCTTGAACACTCCAGAATGCGGTAGATAATATTTGTCAGGAATATTTTCGATTTTTCGAGGATCTACCTCCTCTAAATATCCACTCCCCAACAAGTCGGCTATCGCCTTCGAATATGTCGTCTTGAAGTCTCCACACTTTCTAAATTTCTTCTCCAGAGAAATGAATCGCCTCATTGCGCCCTGCTCTGAATTGCCTAAATTGACATCATTATTTTTGAATGGCAGTTTAATTATAAATCTTCCGTCATCGTTGTCTCGTTGAAAGGTATCCATAAATTGGTTTTCGCATTCGATTTCCTCTTTAGACCAGTTATTTGGACCAGGATAGACGCTTTCCTGAATCCAAAATCGTTCTAGCAAGTCGCTTAAATCGTTCGTTTGGGTTATAACTACATTACATGACGCGGTTGACGTAAGTTTTTCTTCATAGGCTCCTCCTATTATCCAGCCTAACAAGGTTTTTGAAAGATACAGATGGGGATTTGACAGCTTGATCTTCTCATCACACAAAAGAGTCCAGAAAGCTTCAGCGCCCAGTAATAAATCGATAGGACCGTGTTCGTTGAAATGTGGATCGGCCAACTGCACGTCTGTTGGTATTTTGAGCACCCCTTTATCGAAGGATTCCGTAGGAAGGTCAGCTGACACTTTACTTAAAATGAAGCAATCTATTGACGTTTCGAAGTTTTGATCAAACGACCTCAATTTAACCTTTGCACATTTCGTAGTACTGCTGCAAGTATTGCTTATACCCGATATGCAAATCTTTCGCTGCTTCGTTTTTAGATTTAATGATCTAGCCATTGATTCCGATAATAAGTTCACTTGAGAGCCTACGTCCAATAGAGCCCTGCATCTGTGAAAGGTTCCCGAAGAGTCTCCGATTAACACGATTGCAGTAGACAAAACCACACGCATTTCTGATGGTGATGTACAACTGTTTGATGAGACATTCGATGGCTGTTCAATTGCGGGCATCTCGACAGGCGTGGATGTATGAATTAACGTATGATGTTGACGCGATTGGCAAGTCATGCAACCTGAGGCTTTGCAGTCCGATAATTTGTGATTCGATCTGAGGCAGTTTAGACAAAGATTACGTTTTCTTACTTCGTTGGTTCTCTGGGCAACGCTCAAACGAAGAAAAGTTTCACATTGGTTGATGAAATGCTGACCCTTGCAAAAGTAGCATGAAATTTTGTTAAATGAAGCCGCATTCGACGCACGATTTAGAGGCGGTTTTTTATGGCTATTGTGGGTATGGATGTTCGATTTGTCATATGATGTGTGTTTCACGTTTTGATTGAGAGATTCAAGGACATTACGCTTTTTTCCAGGAAATCTAAAACTTCGACAAGAGCTATCGGATTTGAATCTAAAGTGATTTCAAATTCCCTCCTCGTCTGATAGTCAAGCTTATTTAAAATTATCATGACCAAAATTGCATCCCAGCTATCTACAGGAATCTTGAGAACTTTCAGAGCTTCTAGGTTGTTAGTTATGTCTTCGATGAGTTTTTGAAGTGCTACCGATGAGCATTTATTCACCTCAGGGGAGTTCAAAATAGCTTGAACATGGCCTTGTATGATTAATCGAGTATTCTTGTAACGTTTTTGTAGAATTGACCAAGCAGACTGATAATTGTCGCTTGATATCGATAAGGACTCGACGGCACGTGCAGCCTCATCTTTTAGACACGATTTCAAATAGTGAAATTTTTGACAGTCGTCCAGTGAATCGTTGTTGTGCACTAGGCTCTGAAAAGCATCATAGAATGGCAGCCAATCCGTATGCTTTCCGGTGAAAACAGGCAAAGATATGACAGGCAATTTCACGTTCAGTTGATTAATCGGTCGTGAAGCTGGCGACTGGTTGGTAGCCCCGGTAGGAATGATTCGATCAATTAACGATTGCAATGAACTTAATACTCGATACCATTGTTCATCAAAATCGGTAGATTCGGAAAAATCGGTTTTGGTTTCGTTAGGAGATTCGGAGGTGTCTTCGCAGCACATGATGTCGACGTTCACGATTTCGAATTCTTGACGAATTTTATACATTTCTGCGATTCGATTTTTGATTTCATTAGTGTCAGACCCCTCCACAAAATGTCTCGAATAAGTCTCGATATTTGTCAATTTGGACTTAATGCAATTCTTTGTAATGACTAGCCTCTTAAGATCTGCCAACGACATTTTTGCGATAAATCGTTCGATGCTCGATATTGATTGATAATGAATTACTAATCAGCGCTAACAGAACCAGAAGAAGCGAAGCTTTTCGATGACGATAAAGGATTGAAATATGGAATATAACGGAAAATGGAAGCCCACTTACCTGACGATGAGTGATGGGTCGTTCGTTCGATGAATGCAAGTCCACTGCGTTCGATGTAAACTTATCAGAAAATTCCAATGTCTTTTTTCTTGGCGGTGGTGTTGAAGATAGGTTATGTAAAACACGTTTCACGTTTCGGTGCAGACTGTCGATTGCCACTACGATTCGGCTTTCCGCAATCCGGCTCGAAGGACCAAATGTGCGCTCGAATTTCCTTTTGCGATTAAAGAAAACTTGGCAAACTATTTCGAATTGTTTAATACAGAAAAAAGCAATATTTCTTAACGATACGATCAGCTGAATTCATTCGTCATTGTTCCGCGCAACTAGGGATGAGTTGTCAACAATTGACATGACATAATTGACATAGACAAATGACAAGTGTTGCTACTAGAGCTGGGCTTTCTACAATCAAGAACAAATGATAAATTATGATCCTGTGCCAGGGTCGGTTTCATACACTTGGTGATGTAGAAAATTTAAAGAAATCAAACGAGTAAACACTGACAATTGCTGTGTCATGCAGTCCGACCATTTTTTAACAATTTCATGTAAAAAAGAAACGATTGAAATAGTTTTAGCTCACTTTCTCTGCATCAAGACCTATATGGCAAATAAGTATTGAGTTATGAGTTATGTTTTAATATATGTTTCTAAGACACTCCTGCCTAGTTCAATCGACTATCACACATTCAATCCCATACAAACTGTAAACATTTCGATTCATGTATACAAAATTAGGTATAGGTATGTACTTAATCTTGTAGAAATGAATTTTTGTTTATTTCTGACTGGCATGTTTTAATTTCATTTATCATAATGCTTGAAGATATATGCATAGATTATTGGGTAATCTGTGATATAGGTACTCTGTATTTTTTTTTTCGGATAATAGACTATGTTGTTAGATTCCGTATTAAATATCTGAACTTATCCCGTTGATAACCTTTTTGTTGCTCATGCAGTTGTGCCAGAAATTGGGGTTCCTCTTAAAATATTTAGAAAATCTAATAATGTAGTTAAAACACACACAAATGTTACTCGATAATCGTCTGTAAAACAAAATCCAACCATACACATTTTTTTGTACGACCTTTCACATCTTTTTATTGTCACTTTTTAAGCAATAGAAGGAAACAGAAGACTTTCTAAGTAAATGTAACATTTCTTCAGGTACCTGTGAATTTAGTGAATGAACCATTGTGTTTATTTTTCAAAACTTTTGAATTTTTATGAAATAAGATAAAAACCAACATTTTTTTAAATAGATTAGCTTTATTGGTGATTAAACAAAATTATTTTTGATAATTGTTTTCGCACTTGTGTTCCCTGAATTTTTTCTGTATATTTTTTTGCTAAATTATAGAATCTTACTTTAGCGTAAGCAGTTATCATTTGATCAATAAGAACAACTGTGTGGCACTTCTCCAGAATGTCAAAATTCTTATTGTGTTCACTTAATGACGGAAATAATTCGTCATAGTTCACGTAAAATTTCTGTGTAATTGCCATAGAAAAAGTGAGCAAGCACCCCTTTTCAGCAGGTATTTTGTTATTTGTAGGGATCATCAATCTTTTAATGGTGGTCTCAGTTGCCTCGCACACCTTCACAAGACCATAGGAAGGACTGTTTAATCCCCCTAAAACCATTTTATTAATCAAAATTTCTGTGCAATTGCCATAGAAAAAGTGAGCAAGCACCCCTTTTCAGCAGGTATTTTGTTATTTGTAAAGATCATCAATCTTTTAATGGTGGTCTCAGTTGCCTCGCACACCTTCACAAGACCATAGGAAGGACTGTTTAATCCCCCTAAAACCATTTTATTAATCAAAATTTCTGTGCAATTGCCATAGAAAAAGTGAGCAAGCACCCCTTTTCAGCAGGTATTTTGTTATTTGTAAAGATCATCAATCTTTTAATGGTGGTCTCAGTTGCCTCGTACACCTTCACAAGACCATAGGAAGGACTGTTTAATCCCCCTAAAACCATTTTATTAATCAAAATCAACCATTTATGTAGTAAAATTAAAAATACCTCTGTTTTTTCGAGAGATTAACGCATGGTTTGTTTTTGGAGCATTTTCTTCAGAGCAACGAAGATAGCATTCGGGGCATTTTAAAACATTTTTCATCATTTTTACTAGATATCCAGCTATGTATGTCACCACATTGGTTGCAATGGAGCCTAGTTCTATGATGTCGGGCAGCTCATTATAGTCATGGTCCTGTATTTCGTTACTTAAATTGTATTTGCGGAGTAATGACACATCAATAGTTCCTTTCTCTTTGATGGAGTTTCTAGTGCTAGATACTTTCAAAAAGACTGTGGTATCAAGTACCTACCTGACAGTTTCCACCTTTATCTGTGAAATGTGATGCCAACAATATTCGTTTAAAGGCATACATGAATTGAAGGGAGGAGGGATTATTGCTCCATCCATTTCTTGATCTACAAGTAAAAACAGTTCAGTTGATAATAAAATTTAGTTAATGAAGTTCACCTTATTAAACAAAAAAATATTTCCAAATGATCCTGGCTGCATTTATAAGTCAACACATAGTTTAGTCTATTTGTCAAAACATAGTTTTCGTAGATTCCCAAACAAGACATGGCTGATATGATGAAACCAAAGATGGGAGTTATATAGAGTTGTCTTTCTCCAACATCTCTGCATTCCAAAAAATATTGGCAACAGTCTAACAAAAAAGGTTCCCAAAATGCTTCGTTCTTTTTAGTTAGAGGTCCCTTATATCCCTTTGCCCATGGACTTCTTGAATTTAATAGATCAAATACGGAATCCACTCGCCTAATGAATAGAATTGTAGCTTTAGCACCTTGAAAATCTGGATGTTTGATATCCTTTTCCAAGAATGATATAGCATCAGCCACGCTTGAGCTCAATGTTTGGGCTGCTAAATTTACCTAAAAGAAATTAAATTATTAAATCAGTTTTTTGTCATTATTAGTTACCTATACCTTCATCTTTTGTTTATACCACTCCATATGAGCCCTTTTTAACTTGGTTCCCAATCTCAAGTTTTCAGCCTCTTGTAGTTCATACAGCTTTTTTATGAAACCCCAGTTCACTAATCCATCTCTGGTTTTGAATCTACCAAGTGTAGCCATCATATTTCTAGTCAATTTCATCATGTGACACACATCCAATAGACAAAAAACTTTTTCTTGGCTAACTGGGTGATCAAACCATGTTTTCATATCATGCACATCCTTGAATACACATCCCAATTTTTTTAGCATGGTAAAATGAGCAGATGGTCCATCACAAGTTATAGAAGTTACCACAACCCCAACTTCATGTGATCTTATAAGTGCTTCTCTTACAATATTTGCCTTTTCTTCGCCAGTCAAAGATTTGATAAGAAAATAAGCAATTGGTAGTTTCCAATGAGAGTTTTGGGAAACTACCATCAACAACAATGCTTCGGAGGCAATTTCCATGTCGTCATTTTCAATAAGTTTTGCGACCATCAAAATCAATTTGCTTTTCAATGGCCATTTCATCCAAAAGCATGGAACATAAGATTTCAGTACCCTGGCGTCTGGATTTCACTTTCTGTGCCAAAGCATCGAAAGCAGGAGTACAAAATCCAGGGTGGCAATCAATATTTTGTGACCACTTTCTTATCGTTGATGGATGTGGTAAAGCCAGCGCAAACGTTTTCCTGACATATTCATATGCCCTGCTGGAGTAAAACTGTAGCGTGGAAGCAAACTGTCTCAACTGTTCGGGTACGTTTCTCGAGTAGCTGTTACTAAATTTATATTTCTGATACATCTCTTCATAATTAATTGTGGCGCGTTTTCAACACATTTCTGTAAATGATGACTGGCAGCATTAGACAAATTTTTCTTTTTACTCAAGTCCGTTATAATGGTTTTCAACGAAGTTATTTGTACCTTAATTTTCTTAGCCTTGCTTTGTACATTGTACAGTTTCTTCTTAACTTGAGAATGAGACGATTTCAGCTTATTATAATTGGTTCTTATTTTTCCTGGGGACGCACTAAAAATGTTAATTTGTCAGTTTTTTAGATAAAGCATAATATTTAACTTAACTCACCTGTAATTATGAATTGTTTTGATAAACTGTATTTTTCTGCGTTTGCCACCACTGCTTCCACTAGAGCTTGTCGAGTTTTGACTACAAATTGTAATACATTTCGAAATTGAACAAAGAATGGTGTTTTTATTTCCTAGAAATGAGTTTTCGCTTTCTTCTAGTTTGCTGAGTATGTAAACTTGATTCATTACATACAGGCACTGATTCAGGGACTTTTGTACTCGGGATAATAATACTAAACCTTAAAAATCCCTCGGCAGACATATTATAGGACATATACTTGATGATTAATGGGAATTTTTAATTGTGATATTTTCGTGACAATGTATGACATTGGCAGACATTTGTCATTTCATTTGACATGGAAATATAACAAACAACAAATTCGCAATAATTATTAAGTATATGTCCTATATGTCTGCCGATGGATTTTTACGGTTTCCTTTGAGCATTTAAACCTTTCTTTGATTCGGCAGACGGGCATCAATCGTTTTTTTTTTCATCATTTTTCACAACGATCTCATAGTAAGGTCCTGCATAACTTATCACTTGAAACTGTCTGCCGATGAGTAACCGATGGATTTTTTTTAGTACACAATCATAAAATCAAAACGGCAGATGGGCATCGATCGTTATTTTTTTCAAATTTTAGTACAATTTCAATTATTGATCTTGGAGTTAGTACACGGAATAGAATTTGATCGACTTCAAATATTGAAATATACCATGTCTAGTCTGATCAAATGGTGTTCTAAAGTGCCTGTTTCGTAACATGAGTCCGGTAGAAGATTTTTCAACGGAATTATATGCTTTTTGGGGTGCTAAATACGAATCTGAAGTTTGCTGCCTCCGGGCAGTACCGGTTCAGGTCGAAAAACGCCAATAACCTCGAAAATGTCGGTCTTTTTCCGGTTTTCTGGTCATATCATGCAAACGACGCATCGTACGGAGAATATCATGGTATTCGAAGTTGAAGAGCATAAAATTCTGCATCGAACGACCTTCCTAACTTTGTTTCTGGTTAATTTATAAGCTTGTTATCGTCAGTCGAAAAAAAGCCAATTTTATTGAACTTTTGTGAAAACGGCAATAACCTTTTACTTTAAGGGGACAGAGATTTCATGACAACCCCTCTACGTGAAAAAATCTTTGGATAAAAGTTGTACTTACCAAATATTGAGTTCAGTGGGCACCAAAGTTTTACTTTTGCATCAATGTATACTGATCATTTCGTCATTTTCCCTCTAAACGCTTATTTGACAAAATGAAGGGGTCCAATATTGAAAAGTCTGTGCCTGTCAATATAACCCTTCCCCCTCCACTTCTCAAACACCAGATGTGAGTACTTTCGAACATCGTATCCAGTAGTGCGTGATTGTCTCCAGCAAAATTGCTAGAAGGGGTAACTTGAATTAAAAACAGTGTTTTTCATTTTACCGCAAAAATTTAATTGGTATGGTATAATTCTGATAAGAGCATCGAAAGGTACATTAAATTTACAAGAAAAAACCTTTGAAACGCAGGTGGATATCTTTTTTCGTTTTCGAGTTATTGCCGAGAAAAGAGTTTTTGACACTCGAAAAGTTGTTTGTTGTGTAGTTCTATTGCTACCTGCTTTTTTTTTGGCTTCAATAATAATAACTAGTCCAAATTATGTAAAATTTAATGTTTTCATTTGTTATTTCAATAGAACAAAACTCATAATAAATGAAAAATATATGATGAGCATAAATCCCAATCTAATTAGGTATTAAATATTGCAATGATGGGTTGAAAAAAAATCTAGTTAGCTGTGGAAAAACATCGGCGGGTTTTCATGGAGATAATTGAAACAGATATTGCAATCATAACAATCTCTTAATTATCATTTTAACATTCTCTGTTAAAATGTTTTGGAAATGCTCCGATTGCGGCACGTGAATACGCTGCAAGATATCCTGAACGAAGGCACTACAGCAGAAAGGTATTTCGGCGAATGGCAATACGTTTAAGAACAACGGGAAGTGTACAGCTCAATCCAGTTCCAATCAGAAGACGTCCGGTAAGAAACCATGAAGACAATTTTATAAACGTTCTCGCTTACGTGGAAGCTTCACCGCATTTGAGCACAAGAGAAATTTCCCACCATCTAGGATTAAGTCGTTCTTCAGTGCTCCGAATTTTAAGAGACTTCAAACTTCGTCCATACCATCTTTCCTTACACCAAGCTCTATCAGAAGATGATTTCAACAGGCGACTAGACCATTGCTATTCGCTTCGAGAAATGTGCAACGAACATCCTCGATTCCTCTCCCAAATTTTATGGACCGATGAAGCCCGTTTCTCTAGTTCTGGAAATGTTAATTTGCATAACATGCACTTTTGGTCGCGGGAAAACCCACACTGGATGCGGGAAGTGGATCATCAAAACAGGTGGAGTGTAAACGTCTGGTGCGGAGTGTTAGGAAACAAAATTATTGGGCCGTATATTATTGATGGCCATTTAAATGGTGAATCATATTTAAACTTTTTAGAAAATGACTTGCAAATACTTTTAGAAGATGTTCCCAGTGGTCTTAGGATGTCCATGTGGTACCAACATGACGGTTGCCCAGCTCATTATGCACGGGAAGTTCGTGATTTTTTAAACAACCGTTATCCAGATCGCTGGATTGGAAGGGGCAGTTTGTTCCCATGGCCACCGAGATCCCTCGATTTAACTGTGTTGGACTATTACTTGTGGGGACGAATCAAGGACATCGTTTACAAAACTCGTCCCACCACAAGAGAAAATATGATTGAGCGGATTGAGAATGCTATACATTCCATTGCACCAATTGAAATAGAAACAGCTGTTTCTATTTGTAGGCACAGAATTGAGAAATGTATTTTACAAGATGGAGGACAATTCGAACATTTATAAAGTTAAATAAAACTACACAACAAACAACTTTTCGAGTGTCAAAAATTATTTTCTCGGCCATAACTCGAAAACGAGAAAAGATATCAACCTGCGGTTTGGAGGTTTTTTCTTGTAAATTTAATCTTCATTTCGATTTTGTTATCAGAATTATACCGTACCATTTAAATTTTTGAGGTGAAACGAAAATAACAGTTTTTAATTCAAATTACGCCTTCTAGCAACCTTTCTGGAGACAATCACGCATCACTGGATACGATATACGAAAGTACTCACATTTATCTTCCAAACAAGCCTATACGCAACAAAATCGGACAAGTCGTTTATAAGTTACAGCCACTTGAACAATTACACTTTCACTACCTTCCCCTACTCACACGAAGATCGGTACGCCAATGAGCCCTGTACCAAAAAGACGTGAAATTGTCTAGGTTTTTCAACCATGTTGATAAAGATATACCTCAATCTGAGAATTTCCGGAGAAATTTCGAATTTTAATATTTAAGCTTTGATTGCGCCCCCTAGCGGAAAAATTTCGAAGTTATAAATATTTCCCAGCATTTTCTCGTGGCCACTTTAGTGATAATTTTTTTTTTCCTGAACTTTTAGGTCCAGTAGTTTCTGAGATATGGCCGGTGGCCACCCTTGCTGGGACACCCTGTATAGTGTCGAAATCACTTGGAGATGCATTCATGAAAGGCTGACACTCCATAAAAGTTATTTCGTAGGGAATGTCTCTCGTCACCTCCGTCATGAAACCATTCCATCCGCCAACTCCTGGAATGTCTTTGGATTTACTGTACAGCCCAGAAGTGTTGTACTGTCACAGTTCCCAAGCTGCCCACAACCTCTGCTGGTGGTACAGTTTTCAAACGTTTAATATTTTGGCCAAGAGCAACAGCATTCATTGGGGTGATGCATCGAATGCTCCCCATTGAATGAAAAGTATTTTTTCCATCAAGCGTTTGGATATTGAAATTAGCATTATCGTATACCATTTGGCAAAATGCTTGTTGCTTCATAGCCAGAGGGGGGCGCATTATTGACGACACTTCAAATCGAGTTGCTTCATTGTATGTTGCACAAAATCCGAGGGATGACAGGACATGAATCAGTTTTCGAGAGCCGTATTTCTTGTCTAAAAAGAAAAGATATTGGTCGCACTGCACTAATCAAGATATGTGCAATTGCTATCGATTTTTTCTTCCATGGCTCAAGATTCCCTCGCTTTTTATGTAGTACCACAGTCTCGATAAACACTCGAAGTATCTCAGGAATAACATCATCGACCGCGTCTAGAAATTTATCGGTGGGGGGGGATATTCAGTCACGTCATTTGCTTGAGACCTGATATCTTCAACAACTATGGTAGCATGGAATGAGGATGGTTGAGTACACGTGAAGTAGTATAATAAAAGAAGAATTTTGTATAACGTGTATGTCGTATGGACGACATACACGTTATACAAAATTCTTCTTTTATTAAACTATGGTAGCGGCTGTTTCGACTATGCGGCGCCTTTCCTCTTTTTCTGTCAATTTCTTTACCTCTCAAAACCAGTTGTCAGTTAGTATTTTTTGTCCGGTGGCTCTGAAACAAATAACATACGGTGTTTTTGATGTGATAGCAATATCATCGCCAAACGTTTGAAGAAGGTGCCTCCTGACAGTGGATGGGTGAGGGCGAAAGTCTCCTTCAATCTGTTCCATCAGTTCCTCTATAGTGAATTGACATTCTTCATCACTTTTTTTCAGGTAAGCAACAATTGATTGCAATGCAGCTTCAACTTCATCACTGCCTCGTTTGTCCGTTTGGGTGGATTTTGGGGCATGATGTAGCTCTCATGCAGTGGAAATGGTACTACGCATCTGCTGCACATAAATCGTGAACTTGCTCAAGACGAAGTAATACACTTGGTCCATACTCGTCATTTCGACCTTTCGCGAGTTTTATCACTTTTACTCTCATGGACAATGTTATCACAGGATAGACCATATTGCGTTTTGCGGGAGCATTTTTCAATTCCCTCTTATTGTAGTCTGGAGGCACTTCATTTCCACACAGAAAGCAATGATATTTAAAAGTAAAGCCCCGTTCTTTTGAACGGGTTTGTTTGTCCGTTTGAACATTTTGAGCAGCTCTATTCCAATAGGCAGCAATAGATTTTTCTGTTACATAATTCTTCCTACATTTTACATGGACCTCAATTGAACTTACTCTCTTGAATATTCCGGCCTTCTCATCTTTTCTCTTGTTACTAGCTTCTATGAAGGACTGCAAGCCACTTTCCTTTACAACACAGATCTCGGTCCCATCTTGTTTCAGTTCGTCACACAGAACACACTCCGGCCGCGACATTATCTTGGGTGATAAAAAAATCGCCAACTAACTGTACTTATAGAAACAACTAAACACAAAATATTCGTTAAAACGTACGAAACTACACAATTCAAAGTTGACAAAGGGCGAGACAAAGCAAACAACGATGCGTTCGGTTTGTGCAGAATTTTATGCTCTTCAACTTTGAATACCGCGACATTTTCCGTACGATGCGTCGTTTGCAAGATATGACCAGAAAACAGGAAAAAGTCCGAAAATTTCGAGGTTATTGACGTTGTTCGACCTGAGCCGGTACTGCTAGGAGGCAGCAAACTTCAGATTCGTATTCAGCTTCCCAAAAAACATATAATTCCGTTGAGAAACCTTCTACCGCTTTCATGTTACCAAAAAGTTACCATTTTATTAGACTATTCGGCCGACGGGCATTGAACGTTACCCAAAAATGGCCGTTATTTCCTCATAGATTCCTCACACAAAAATATTGCAATCGACCCGAACTTGTCTATTCCGAAAGTTGGTATTAAGAGAGATGCAGGGTGTCAAATTGAATTTCAATTTTTAATTTTTAAATAACTTTCGAAGTAATCAGTTATTTCGATGAAAATTGACGTATGGGGGTTGTTTGACATGCAACATTCATATCGGGCCAGCAATGCCATAGCAGATGTGTGTTCAACATGCCATTTGCAATAATTGATGAAATTATTGAAGTACAAAATGGTTTCATTCAAATAATATCACGTTTCACAAGAGTTTTGGGATTTCCGTTAAATAATAATTCACCACGTAATTCTATTTTAATTCGTTAGCTTCCTGTTCTTTTCCCGTATCATCATTTTATCAATAGCACTGAAATTATTGGTTTTATAGGTGGTGCTGAGGGGACAAGGAAAATGATGCCAAAATCGCGTATCATAAAAGAAAAATTAATAATTCTATGCGTAAACACATACGGGAATGGACGCAGACACAAAAATCAACTTCGTAAACATGCGAAGACAATTCAATATAATAATAAGAAAATACTCAGGAAAATAATCTTCAAACACAATGCCTTTGAGATTTTAATTGGTTATCAATTATGGATATTTTGAACCATCCTGAAAAAAGACTCATTTCTCCTGATTTCTCCTTTCTTGATTTGCATAACATTTACTGTCTGTTCATGGCTTTCCTGCGGTTACGTCATACTTTTCCGTCTCTCTCTTAAACATTGAAAAAAAATCATGTACGTCTGGACGAGGGTCTTTCGGATCAATTTGACAAATGTCACATGTGGAGCGATCAATCTACGACATACTGCCGAACGTCAAATACTGTGACGTGACCGCAGGAAAGCCATGAATAGACTATACCCATAAATAGAATGCCTGATGGCAGACATTGAATTTTACTTCGAAGTGAAAGTGACCGATTTCCACTTGCCAAATGGGAATCATAAGATAACATCTACATTGAATTTGGCCTAAGCGTGACTTTGAACACAAATTCAATGTGGAACATATGATTGCCGTTTTCCAAGTGGAAATTTGAAAGATCCAATTCGAAGTGGAATTCAATGGCTATGTCCAACGACCGCTGAGCCTGTGTTGGACATAAGGAATGTAAACCTTCCATAACTATAGACTACAGTAAAATGCAGCAGGGACGTCGCCCGTGATTGGTCAGATTGGTTGACATAGATGTTGCCATGGTGATCGCCGAAGTAGCAATATTAAATTTGTGTCTAATGTTGAGTTAGACAAAGAGTTTGGGTTAGTTTGGATTTGGTAAACAAATGAATGTCGCGTGAGCTTACCCTGCTGCATTTTACTGTCGTCTCATAACTAGAGTTCATTTTTTATTTAAAGTTACAGTGACAGATCAAAATTGTAGGTTAAAGATTGGCAAACATGTTTTATTACGATAGTCATAAATTGAACTGCGACTCGTTTTATTTTGCTATGTTCGAAATGTATTTGATTTGACAGAAAAAAACGTTCGAGAATACAAAGTGATGATAATTTTGGAATTGATGATCATAATCCTTCTTTTATCGATAAAATTAAGTATATTATCAAATATTTTATCTTTTCATTTCAATTAGCGAGCACTCATGTCATTTAATTTTTTTTGCCAACCTTCAACCTCCAATTTTGATCTGTCACTGTAACATTAAAAAAAATGAACTGTAAACGTCCAAATGTCAAAACAATTATTTTTTATCAAATATCATGAATGTCAACTGTCAACATCATGGCTGTCAATCAACTTGAATTCCCCCAAAATATTCCTAGAATTTCCGATATTGCCGACCTTTTTCCAGGTTTAACTTTACGTTGCGAAAATTAGCACGGTGCATACAGAGAAAAAGTCGAGGACGTTTATTTGAACGCGTTTAGTTGAAGCCGTTTTTCTGTAGAATCGGATAATACGGAACTTGAAAAGATTTTGATGATTGCAGGCCAGATACACTAGTTTTTCCCACTCATTTGAAATAGTGTATATTATTTGATTTTTAATTCTGTAATAAATTCTGAATAACTTTTGTAGAATATGTTATAATGACTAATGATGTTGGTTTCTTGAATATTCGTCATTTTATCTTAAAAATTACAAATGTGTCAATGTTTTTTTTTAATAATATTTCTTAAGCCAAGTTCGAATAGTCCACATGTTGACATAATAATATGAGATCTCCGGTCATGTGACATACGATTTCATTTGCAAATAAATCGTCTCTATTTTTTTAATAAGAGCATATTTTTTTATTGTTTGACGTATAGTTTCCAACAGTGATTGTATTGATTTCCTCAAGTAATTGAATGAACTAATTTGTCTCTCATGATGGACTTAACTAAGTGAATAATCTCAATATTCAATATTGTCGCCAAGCCTGGAGTTTGCTTTTGATAAGAACTGTGTCTGAATATTCCAAAAATGACATCATTTGACTTGGTATAATGTTATTTTAAATTTTAAATCCCAAGTCAATTATAACCCTGAAGATTTTTTCACCAGGTCTAACATCCCATTGGCTTGAAACCAAATGTTGGACTTGACATTATTGTTTTGACTCTATTAAGAAAATACGATCAGTCAGGACTACTTTCTACCATTGGAAAGAGCAGACCATTAAAAAAAAACATACAAAAAGTACTTTTCTAAGTGTGGACTTAAAATAGTCGGGCCTCAAGTCTGGCTCAGTTTTTTAGTGTGCTGGATCCGAATCTGCAGTTTTGCCAACAAAAGTTCGTGACACAACATTGAGAAAAATGCAGAAGGTGAAAACATATTTTTGGTGTTTTTGCTTTTTACTTTCAATACCATCAACTTTTTGCAAATAACCTTCCTTTTATCTATTGGTTTTTTTTTTCACACATTTTTGAATTCAAAAATGTGTGATTTTTGCCAAGTTCAAGATTTTATATCTAGACTATCCTTTATCCAATTATTGAGGAATTTTCAAAAAGTACATAATTTGTGCCCCTCTTTCGAATAGAGCTAGCCATTTTTATCAAAAATCGCGCAGAGAGATTAACCAAAACTAACCCTTTTTTAAAACGTGAAGAAGGGGCACTAAACAGTTTTTTGAAAAAAATCGCCAGGAAACGTAAACTCACAAATGGATTCAAGATTTTTGATGCACAATCAATTCTTTGATAACTGATGCAGGATCAAAGTTTTGGTGAGGTTAGAGGTGGTGCGTTAATTTTTTGGAGCAGTGTATTTCCAAAAATACAAATTTTTGGAAAGGACAATCTCACGCAAACTTACCTTTATTTTCAATGACCGACAACATGGATTCACAAAATTTGGGGGTTTCCATTTGAAAAAATTGATTTTTGGCAGTTTTCAATTTAATTTTTGAACTTATTTTTCGATCACCCTAGATTAATAGTTAT
Organism: Orchestes rusci; assembly: GCA_958502075.1. Lineage (NCBI taxonomy): Eukaryota > Metazoa > Arthropoda > Insecta > Coleoptera > Curculionidae > Orchestes > Orchestes rusci. Next base: position 59,326,303 of record OY293305.1, on the reverse strand, counting down.
TGAAATGTTCTAAAAAATCTATTAAAGGATGTACATTTCAATAAGGAATCCAACACAAACTTAATGAAAACGCTTTCTGATACGAAAAATTTACATTTAAATCAGGTCCTAAAAACGTCAGTTTTGACATGAAATCTTAAATATTTCAAAAACCCTTAAACTTAGATACAGGGTGTGGTACATCAAATCAGTTTACGTGGAATCCTTAAATGTTAAAAAATATAGGGTTTTCTATTTAAAATAAGCAAGTTGACACCGACTTCTGGTATAACCGGAGGCCGGAGGTGCCAATGTTGAAAATATTTTAGCTTGAGTGCCCCCATAGACTTTGCTATACTGTCAAGTCAAATTTTCGAAATTTTCCTACGTATAGTTTTCCATATTATATAGATCGAGCTTGTTTCCGGAGGGACACCCTGTATACCATTACATTTGATAATATCATCGATATGTTTTCATTGGGCAAAGTTCTATAAAAATCCTATTTTTCTACTTGGTGTTGGTTGTTACGTCACCTAGCAACCATTTCAGAAACTTGAAAATATTTTCCAGGTTTTTCTCTTGGCCGTTTTGGTAGTAAAATTTTTCACCGCAATCATCTACGATGAATAGTTGTCCAGATACAGTACTTCGCATTCTTAGTTGGTGTTTCCGTATATTTCGTCCGCAGACTAACTCGCTTATTATGCAAGATAGATAGGGACTTTAATTTCAAAGTTGGTAGGCATTAACATGAACCGCCAGATTTTTTTTTGTATACCGGGTGCACGAGAAAAGTTTGGCAGACACAACTTGCATTTTTTTAAATAGAACACCCTATATATTATTTTATAATCAAATAGACATTATTTTTCTGATCTCAAAATTATACAATATGTAGGTTTTCCTCCCAGCCGTTTTCAAAATATTTGAGTTTTAAAGTTGGTTTTTTGGTATTGCCAAATTGTAGTATCTGGGACTACAATAATTGTTTGAACATTATTTGTAAATGTTCATCCTTCCAATAATCTAAAACAACGAATAAAACAAGTGAATACATTATATTATTGATAAATTGATATCATAAAATGCATTTAAGAAAATGTGTTGTTTCATTTTATGCTATCAATTTATTAATAATATAATGTATGCACTTGTTATATTCGTTGTCATAGATTATTGGAAGGATAAAAATTCATAAATAATGTTCAAACAATTATTGTTGTCATAGATACTAAATTTGGCAATACCAAAAAACTCGAATATTATGAAAACGGCAGGAAGGAATGCCTACATGTTGTACATTTTTGGGATCAGAAAAATAATGTCTATTTGATCATAAAATAATATATAGGGTGTTCCATTCAAAAAAATGCAAGCTGTGTCTGTCACACTTTTCTCGTGCACCCGGTATACAAAAAAAAAATTTTGTTTGGCGATTCATGTTAATACCTACCAACTTTGTATTTGAAGTCCCTATCTATCTTGCATAACAAGCGAGTTAGTCTGCAGACGAAATATACGAAAACACTCTGTACATACATACCAATATTAAGTAGAATCCTTCTAAATGAAAACATCATTTTTGATTTCAGAGGTGATAGAACTCGCATTTTATGAAACTGATGATGAGAAGTGAGGACTGATATTTTGAAAATTCGCTATTCTCAAGATCTATTTTTTGGTCCTGACATTTATTCTTACGGGAGTACCGATTATTATTTCATTCAATTTTTTCCACTTTCTGTTGCATTGGGATTTTAAATGAAGGCTATCTCGATAACGGTTACTTATGGAGACTTGAACAGGGTACACCTTTTTTTAGGTAAAAAATGTTGAAAAATCGTTTTTTTCAACATTCATCAAGCTGGAGAAAAGTTTTGATAATTCAGATGAGCTCAGTGGCGCCCCTACTAGTGATATCAATACCGTGAAACCCCCTATACGTAATTTCGTGTCGCTGTGTCATCGTGATGAGGAATAATAATTGACAAAAATCGAAATGAAAAATAAAAGTTTGACACCCTGTACCTTGAAAACTAAGCACTTTAAGGCTGTTTGTCCTCATCTCGAGTTTCATAAAAATGCGAGGTCTACCCGGAGGTCTTTCACCTCTCAAACGTTGTCAGTTTATCGGGACAGTCAGCATAAGAAAGCTTATTGAAGGTCGAAAAGTAGAGTTGTATGGAGACTGCCTAAATTTGTCGATTTTCAACAAGCGATTGGGACCAAACGGTTACACTAAGAAAAAAACTCAGGTGATGAAATTTGGATTTTGTTAGTTATAAGCAACAAACCATCAAAACGTGTATTTTTTTCACCTTTTTTTTTTGTTGCGTCACGAAATTTTGTTGGCAAACTTCAAATTTTCGAATTAAGCACCCTAAAAACATACCCAATCAAACATTTACGGCTACCCCTTCTCGCGAGAAGCCTTTTTGCCCACAAAGTGACTGCATTACTGTGGTACAGATCCGTATTTGCAACTGACTATTTAGTGATAATATAAATTGAGAATCTCTTATTTCAAACTAAACTTACTAGAGAATTTCACTTTTTCAGGATGATGTTGACGCTTATATGGCCAGACCAGAAAATAATAAAAACGTGGATGAAGTATTAAAAAAACTAGACAGCCAGCATGCCAAGTACAAATTTATGGAATATAATCTTTTATCAAAAAAGAAACGTTTACAGAATCAAGTTCCCGAACTGAAAAGATCTCTTACAATGATTGAGAAACTAACAGAACAAAAGGACGAGTTTGATACCCAGTTTCTTTTGAGTGATCAAGTTTTTGCCAAAGCAAAAGTTCCTCCAACAAAAACCGTGGGATTATGGTTGGGGGCCAACGTGATGTTAGAATATTCGTTGGAAGATGCAAGAAAATTATTGACACAGAATATTAGTTCGGCTGAAAGGAATCTGGGTTATGTTAACCATGATTTAGATTTTCTAAGGTATTGTTATTTTATAAACCATCTAATAATATTATATTATGATTTTTTATTATTTTCAGGGATCAATTCACGACAACCGAAGTCAACCTAGCTCGAGTGTTCAACTGGAATGTAAAAAGGCGTCAAGCCCAGAAAGAAGCAGCAAAATGATAGATATTCTCAATATTCAAATGCTTTATTTGCTAGTTTTTATGTTTATTGGTTATTATTTTTCAACAAATTTAAATTTTTCAATCTTGTTCACTTAATATTTGCCATAATAATTGTGCATTACTGAATTATTAAACTAATGCTTTCTATTTGTTTTGATTCAATTTAACCATCTGTTGGTACGTTTTCTTTTTTATGATTTCTGTTAAACACCTCTAATAATTATTGATTACCTACTCTTTGTTTAATTTGGCTCTCTAGGAAACTCTTGCATTCGTTCATGGAGCGTAATTCCATTCATTGAAGACTCATGAAACATTTAACAACAATGAATAATAACAAAATGAATTGATAAAAGTAAGGTTATGACGTAAACTCTTCAAAGTTCTCGTGTTTCGTTTCTTACCTGTCCCTTGATGTCCAAAATATTTTCCAAAAAATCGGTCAAGTCGTTGAGCGGTGGAGGTCATGAAAAATTTAATAAGGAAACGTTGATCAGCCTTGGATTCTTCAAAAGAGTTTTTTTTTTGTAAAAATACGTTTTTAAAACCACTGTCGCCAGCGAAATTTTGTCAATCATTAGAGCTGTCTCTTCAGTCTTTGGTCCTCTACTTATAACTTTTATTAAGGAAACTATCCTGTAGAGCAAAACGTATTTGATCATAAATGCCCCTCCCCTCTAACTTTTTAAAAGTTTCGTGGATGAAAATGAAATTTAAAAATAAAAAAAAACCTGAAAATGTGAAATATACACTGTGTTCCAAAAAGTCTGGACGAAGTCTAACGTTCTTATTTCAAATTGATACTCCATTTTTTCATTTCATTTTTGGATTCTGCTTTAAATTCTAAACATTTTCTATTTAGCATTATCCTATACCTACAGGGGTGCGCATTAGTGTGTGGAAGTCCATTTCTCCCTTGTCAAAAGAGATAGGAAAAATTTTTCGAGACAATACTTATAGGGTTCCAGCAGGGTCACAATTTAAAAATATTACTGTGTATACAGAGTGTCCTAGGGAACCGTGGCATCAGAAAATACACTATTTTTAAATAGGAACACCAACTTTTGATTAGAGATTTGGATTCAGCGTGATATTCTACGTATGATACAGTGGTTTTATTTGCCAGAACGTGCAAGTGTTGTCAGGCTATCGAGGATTTACTAAAATTTCAGGAAAAAACATTATGTTGGTAAATTAGCTACAAAAACAAAAGATTTGAAATTGAATCTTGCAAATATGCGTATTTTTCAATGTAAGAGTCAAAGTAATTGATTTTTGAAAAAAGAATCGCTATAATTTATATACGGTGTTTTATACAGCAGGCCCAATTTAGAGACGAAGAAACTCAATTTTTTTCAAATGGAACACCCTGTGTGTGTTATCTAGTTTTGTTAAGCACTCAAAACCCTGAAACTTTGCCATTACAATATTCGTTATCTCGCAATCTTTGATTATGTCAAAATAGTACCTAATTGGGATTTCTGGTTCATTCTCGGTACAGGTTACGCGACGAAACGTCATTGGCTGGGGGTATTCGGACCAATGATCTAATAACTATAGATGAAACATAGCGAGATAAACATGAGGACAACCAATGATCTAATAACTATAGATGAATCATCCAATTCATAAAAAATACGCATATTTGCAAGATTCAATTTCAAATCTTTTGTTTTTATTTACCAACAATACCAACATAATGTTTTTTCTCTAAATTTTAGTCAATCCTCGATAGCCTGACAACACTGCACGTTCTGGCAAATAAAACCACTGTATCATACGTAGAATATTACGCTGAATCCAAATCTCTAATCAGAAGTTGGGTTGCTATTTAAAAAAAGTGTATTTTTTGATGCCACGGTTTTCTAGAACACTCTGTATACACAGTAATAATTTTAAATTGTGACCCTGCTGGAACCCTATAAGTTTTGTCTTGAAAACATTTCCCAATCTCTTTTGATAAGGGAGAAAATGGACTTCCACACACTAATGCGCCACCCTGTATGTTCAATGTATAAATAGATATTTGATATACAGCAAACAACTTTCGATCTACGTCATAATTGCCACCAAGCACGTTGTTATGAAGTTTGCTGGTGGTCAAATTTGGTCACCAGCGAATCACATAATAACTTGCTTGGTGGCAATTATGACGTAAATCGAAAGTTGTTTTTGGCATTTGCTGTATTTATAAATTGAATAATACAACTTGGGTATAGGATATGACACACAGAAAATGCTAAGAATTTAAAGGAGAATCCAAATATCAAATATAAAAATGGGGTATCAATAATTTGAAATAAGAAAGTTAGAGCTCGCCCAGACTTTTTGGAACACCCTATATATGTGAAAACAGGTTCTTTAAACATTTCATTTTCAACCATGAAGCTTTTATTCCGGAGTAATTCGGATACTTTTTTCTAGAGCGTCAAATTAAAAAGTTATATAAGTATATAAATATTTGTTTCATTAAAAGTTTCATTATCGCTCATGGCAATAAAACGTACTAGCGTTTCCCAAAACGTTGTATATGTTACGGCTAAAGCCCTAATATTGGGTGATTCGCGAATTATCCGGATAATAAGCTGGCTTCCCATGGCCCGTGATATTATAGGCCGGGCCGCGCCAGCTCGCGCCGTGGGAAGAGGTTGGCCCGTGGTAGTCCGAGCATATCTGTGGTGGCCTTCGACCATATACGCTTCGTATATGGTCGAAGGTGGTGGCTCGTTTTATCCGCCGCGAGTCGGTAACTGCAAAGGTCCGATCCGGCGCGACGCAAACATGTCTCTGGCGACCCGTGAAAAAACGGGTTTTGTCCACAAGAAAAGATGTATTGTCTTGTCTACCGACATGTCGAAATTTGTTGTTTGATATCCGTTGATGTCGGATCGTGTCTATGTAAATATGGATTGGACGAATGATGCAATTAAGGAATTTTTGAGTTTGTATAAAAGTGAGCCTGCTTTTTGGAACACTGCTCTTATCAAAAAACGATGACCACCAGTTTTTTTTCCTCTGTTCAGTAAATAATGTCCACTGAATAATATGACAGCTGCTGCAGCAACAGTCATTTGATCTTGCGACATTTTTGCACCAATGGATCAACTGAACCTCGCTCACCGACTACAGAATACGCCGCGCGGCCTGCAATATAACGGGCCATGGGAATGGAGCCGCCCGAAGTCTCTTGAATTGATCCGGGCTGCGTAAAGACGAAACGTACCATTGCACAACACAGTAACGCGTTGAGTCGTGGTACGCTTCGGCTAGAAATTAACGGATATTTTTGCCCGACAAATCGTACCTCGCTGCAACGCATCTTACGCTTTCTATGTACGTACAACCAGATAATGTGCGTACAACATAAAATGTGCAATAAATTTGTATGAATCATCATGCCAATAATAATAGAACAGAAAATGTCTTTTTTTCTTTTAGAAGTTCAACAATGACCTGATGGTGTGGATAATAAATTATGTAAAAAACATTTAAAATAAATTGATCTAAGGTGTACGGTGTTTTCTCCATTCTTTTTAAAATGAATTTTGAACAAAAGATTGTTATTGCTTTGACCTCTAGCTGATCTAGTTTTCAATTTTTTACTATTCGTTGCTTTACAGGGTGATTCACGTGGGTGATCTATTTAAAGTATTTCAAAAAGGGCTCTTCCAGACCTGATGAATTTTGGTATAAATCGATATGAAAGTGCGTAATGCAACTTTTAATAATTTTTTGGTAATTCCGGCGTTGCCGGATCCACTACTTTTTCCAGTAAGCTTTTTCTTTCAAATTGAACAACCTCTATATATTATTTGATTTGCGAATTCTGTATGAAATTCTAAATAACTTTTATGGAATAGGTTATACACGGTGTCCCAGCGAAAAGGTCGCACCCCGATTTCTGACTCTCTTGGTATATTTTGGACAAAACGCTCGGGCACGTCAATTTTGATTTCTATTTTGTATCACCGTACAATAGAGAGTGATCCAAAGATAAAATATTGCGTTACACTTTAGATTTTTGAGTGGAGCACCCCATTTCTTTTTCCAGATCTAGATTCGTTTTTGAAATTGAGTTTAGTTTATCGAATGATATCTATGACCGTTTTGGAGATATTTTCATTTAAAGAATAAAAAATGACAATAATTTGACACTTTGAATCTTAGAGACTATAAGACGTAAAACAATTAATACAATTTTGGAAGTACCTACGCATAAGAAATGCTGGTAATTCAAATAATCTTGATCATTTTTCACAATAATCTACAGAGTCTGAAATTTTCGTGTCCAAGCATTTTTCCCAAATTATACCAGGAGAGTCACAAATAGGGGTGCGACTTTTTCGCGGGGACACCCTGTATGTCTGATGATAGTTTACCAAGCACCCGCATTCTACATTTCATTTCAAAAATGACATATTTCATCGATTTTTTCCAAATATTTCAGAAATTCTACAGGGTGCCCCAAAAATCTTTCAAATATTCTCAAAAGAAATAGACTGCATCTCATTTTTTTTCGTTCTTGAAATACCCACTTCTTGTAACAAATCACCGAGCAGATAACTTACGCGAATCACACTGTATAGGAAATATTACGGCGGTATTGGGGTACTAACACGAAAAAAAAACTATTTATTCCATTGAAAGGATCTTTTAATTAAAAAAATATTTCGCATTATTAGGTAGGGTTTTTGTTTTGAGTTCTGTGGTAAAAAGACATAGCTCGCACACATAGCGAGCGCTCCCTTCTCTCATTCATTTTACCTTACTGTTATTGATTTGAAGTTGAGTTTCAATATGGGTGTTCCTTGGATCAAAACAAAAAAAAAACAGTTGCTTCAAACATCTAAAAAACCGCTTCATAATTTTCTACTTGGTGTTCAAGTTTAGAAATTAAATTATTGTGTCGAAATTAAATTGACGTGTCTTTTAAAATTATTATTGGGTAAAATTATTTGGAAGAAAATTAAATAAAAAAACATTGAAAAATGCTTTTTCCAACATAGATAGGTGAGTTTGATTTTCTTAGTGGTGAACGGAGCTGACAGACAGACAAAAAAAGTTGTATTTTTCAGAGATTCATGCATTTAGGGTTCAGGTTATTGTTTATTTTATGGAATGCTAAAAAACACTACCCCATGGGCACCTACGTGATTTTATTTGACTCTTAGTACATACAGCACAGTTTATAGAATAGACAGTTGGTTCACTTTCTGTCGGCTTCTTTGAAAATCGTGTCTCTAAAGCGATTTGCTGAAATTCCTTGAATCATGAACAAAATCCGGTCGAAAACCGACCCAGAGCAGGTTTTACGAGGAAGACAAGTTGGAAAAAGGCGATCGATTTCCAAGCGGTGTACGAAACTCCAACGACGTGAGATACGTCGGAATTTCCGATTGGTGACACCTGGTATGCGGCAAGCCGGAGCCACTTTTCACGACGAGTGAACCTTCTTGTCCTCAATTAATATTCGGTTCATACAGTTAATAATAGCGCCATTAGAAAATTGGACAAGACTTTGATCCTGAATCGGTTATCAAAAAAGTAATGTTGCATTTAAATACTTCAATCCATTTAGCACATCACTTTTCAAAAATTGTTCAGCACTCTTTTGTCTCGTTTAAAAAAATGGTTGGAGAAACCTTTTATTTTGTGTAAAATTTGATGAAAATTGCTAGCATCATTCGGAAGAGCGTCAAAATTATGTCCTTTCTGAAAATCTCATAATAATTATTCAACAAAACCTTAGGATAATTTAGCCAAAAATGGCCTATTTGGCCCCCAATGGCCAAAAATGGATGGGTGATCCTTGTCTAAAACTTACACAATTTTTTTTTGGTCGTGCCAAATGGATTGGAGTTTTCGAATACACTATCATTTTGACAACTGATGCAGGATCATTGAAAAATATCAAGGTCTTCCAAACTTTAAAAAAGGTGTTATACTCTATAGCTTATATGAAGCGTTCAAAAATAAAGGTCAATAAAAAACTTATGTTGAAATGACGTGCATGTTATAAACAAGCATGAAGAATTTTTTCAAATACCAGTACATTTGATTACACATCCGGTAATTCTTGTCACTCTTGTACTACTTATACAGAAGCTATCCAAAAATAAAGCATAACAATTGGTTTGATGTTCTTTTTGAACAGGTCTTGTGTAGGCTAGAGTACCACAACTACTTAGATGTGTACGTATACTCGTACTTGTTGCGAAATCTTTGCTGGAATTTATAAAGGGTTAAAAAAAAGGTTTTTTCCAAATTTGAAAATCTGAGATTTCGAACAACCTGTACCTGTAAAATTTTACTTCAAAATTACCACTAATGTGTTTTTGGATAAGCCAAAATCAGAAATGGTATCTGTTTCTAAATTCAAGAAATGTCTATTAACTTTTCACGTTTTTGAAGGCCTTCTATTATTCGTAGGAAGCCATGAAAAATTAAAATCAAAAAAATTACTACTTTACCGATTAGAATTTGATGCAGTTTGGTCCCTTGAAACTTTTTTGTAGAGCCAATATTAACTGAGATACGTATCTATGTAAAATATAAAAAAGAAATCGAAAGGGCGTGTTGCAGCGAGGTACGTTTTGTCGGGCAAAAATATCCGTGAATTTCTAGCCAAAGCGTACCACGACTGAACGCGTTACTGTGTTGTATAATGGTACGTTTCGTCTTCCGGGCTTGCACAAGCCCGCGTGGCGCGGCCCGGCCTGTAATAACACGGGCCGTGGGAAGCCAGCGTTAGAATTATCCATACAGAGTGGATAAAGCCAGTTATTCAAAGAAAGCACGTTGCTTTTTGGGCATTAACCGGTTCATACTGGAATTATCCAACCTCCCTTGGATAAAACCAGAAATATGAAATAGTCCGCATTTGGTACTCGCAATTTGGGTTTGTTTTTAGTTCATTAGGCATTCGCGAGGTAGTAGGGCCTTATAAATTTATTTTGGTCTATCAAGACCACTTAACAAAATTTGTTCAGATAAGGCCGTTGCAATCAAAGGGTTAGTTTGGGTTAGTTAGCAACTCGAAATGTCGTTCAAGCGTAAGTATGCTGCGCAAATAAGTAGTTTCCTTTACGGTGAATTAAATTGGAACCGTTTTTCAAGCTTCTCCGTTATATTACTTATAAGTAGGACAATTATACCGATATGTGCCTCGAAATATTTTTCTGTTAGAATTGCCCCCTTATGTTTGTTTCAGTGAATAATAAAAATTGATTCTATCAGAGTCTATAAGTTATTTCGAGAATATTTCAGAATACTTTATTTATTGTGGAATGAGTCTTTTTTTTTCGTGATTTAGAACTATCCGGATAATGCCCGAAGTCATTCAGTTCATCGCGCTTTATCCAGCAGATTTGGATAAAACGCGAACTATCCGGTCAATACTAGATCTATCCAATTACGGGCTTTAGACGTAACATCTACATATGGTAAACTTTTTTATTATTAATTTTACGAATAAAAGTGATTCCTTATAAAAAGCTCCGCATGGTCCATGACTTAAACCGTTGTTTGAGTATACTATACTCAAACAACGCTTAAACCATCAGGTGACACATTTTACCAGTCATATACGAGGTTTCTCAAAAAACATGATAATATGACAAAATCGAAAATATTGTTATTTAAAAATGTTGATTAGAATAGAAGACTATGTATAGTACAGTAAATCCGTGCTTAAAGAGGGTCATCTGAGAATTTCGAAAAATACGCTAAATTTTGTTTTCAACTTGTAGAGGGGGTCCTGCAATAGCTTAACTCTGAGTTTTCGGGAAAATCGAAGGTGAGCTTACCACGCCATCTTGAAAATAAGGGCGCTAGGTACTTCTTTTCCCTGTTCCTATTTTTGACTTACGATAAATTATATAACCAAAATTGTTCGAATAATTTATGTTCTCAATAACTTTTCCAATAAACTTTTTTTCTAAAATCGTTAATAAAAATCTACAGGTTGATTCCATGGTGGAAAAAAATCGTACAAGACGAAAGTTGTGCAGAATTAAATTCCCAGTAACCATTGAAATAAATGGAAAAAACTTGCTGGGAATGTAATTCTGTACTACTTTCGTCCTGTTCGATTTTTTCTCAGATTATATATTAATGCATTTATGCACTCTGTAGATTTTGTATCATTAATTTTAGAGAAAAAAGTTTGAAATAAAAGTTTTTGAAAATGTTATTTTGAACTACCAACTTTGGTTCTATGATATTTTATCGTGAGTCTAATAGGAACGAAGAAAACACACGTGAGGCGTGGTAAGCTCATCTTCGATTTTCCCGAAGACTCAGAGTTGACCTATTGAGGAACCCCTCCACAAACTAAAAAAAAGTTTTTGCGTATTTCCCAAAATTCTCAGGAAAAGCACGGATTTACTGTACTATACTTTTTCAAGTTCAAATTGGCACTAGTCAATTTCAAATTGACATAAGATTACGAAAATCAGTTCCAAGTGTGAATTGTTTACGATATCCTAACAAAAAACATTAATTTAAGATGCCTTATTTAAAAAAAGAATGCTGCTGCAAATTTGAAGGGGTAGATTTGTGCTTTATATAATGCTAATGGCGACTGGCTTAATAGTTCAAATACACTTGTGGGGTGCCAAAAAGGACAGCCTACAGATGGATCAAAGCTCAAGATCTTTCAATGAAGCAACGAGGAGGTACACGTAGATTATAACTGCTGAACATCGTGAATTCATGGAACGTTCGGTAGAAGAAAATCCGAAGATTACTCTCCGAGAATCAAGCCAGAAAATACGAGAAGCTTTTGAGATAAATATTCAGGAATGCGTTCGACAGCATTTGAATGGTCTCATGTTCACTTTGAAAGTGGTTCGAAAAGAACGTGAGAAAATTATTGGACGCTCAGTCACAAAATACCCCTATTATATACCTGGACGAAACCAACTTCAATTTGTTCATATCACGGACCCAAAGCCGTTCAAAAAAAGGAACTCGTTGCACAAGTATATCTGCAGGTTGCAGAGGAGCGAATATCCACCTGATAGGATGCATGTGAACTGTGGGGCTAATTCATTCTGGACTCAGAAGAGGTTCTTTTGAAAAGCCAGAAGCGGATGAGTTACGGCAGTGCTTGAGAAGAGCCCATGAAATGTATCAAACTGGAGTTGTACTGGTCATAGATAATGCTCCATGTCACTACAGTATTGAAGATGTGTTTCAAGAAGAATAATTATTCAATGTTCATACTCTTCTACGACTCAGTCCCTATAGTCCTTTACTTGATCATATAGAGCAAGCTTGGTATGTACTGAATCTCCGAAGAGTTGGGTCATATCTTGGCCGGTGTTGATCGGACTCAACTTACAAAACTGCGACGATTAGAGGACATTATTCGTGGCAATATCGGTAAGATAACAGATTTTTTGCACATATACGAAAATTTATTCCCACCGCATTAGATATATAAATCTAAAAATCAAATCTTCCATGATTTGATTTTTAGATTTATATTTTGTATTTTTTGATCATCCTTTTTATTTTGTTATTCACTGAGCTTATATGATTAAATAAATTATATTTCTGATAAAATTTTATTCAATTCCAATTTGAAATTGATAAGTGCCATTTTGATACTGATTCGTGCCATTTTGATTTTGATTAGTCCTCGGCGAAAACACGGATACAATTCTAAAATCACAAGGCACGTCATGCTGTGTTGCCAAGTCACCGAGTAGAGGTTCAATTATTAAGATATATTGCAGATTTATAGGTAACGCTCCTACCCATATGGCTGCTCCTGCCCGAGTAAAAAGGTACGCTCCTGCCCAGCGTAGCCGGTGGATGTTCTTTTAAATATCGTTTAAAAAGTAACGCTCCTGCCCAACCTATATCTTGTGCTAAGATATTGTATAACCTCGACTCGTTTTGTCGTTTTCCTGAAAGACTGTCGATAGAAAAATGGCAACGTTGCAAATAAATTGTATCCGTGTTTTCGCCAAGGTAAGTGATTTTGATTAGTGCCATTGCTTTTGATTATCGCCAATTCGAAATTGGAAATGTCAATTTGAAATTGAGTAATGCCATTTTGATTTTGATTAGGTCCAATATGAACTTGAAAAGGTATAGTACGAAATCCAGTAAAATTATATCTTCCCATATAGGGTAAAATAAAAAAAATACGGAAAAGCTGACTTTTTCATGGTTTGTCAGTGACTGTCTTCTGAGTGTAAAATTAGCAAAATCGGAAATTTTTATGTGGGAGAGTGAGCATTAGGGGTGTTTTTTTTATTGTGCTACAACAAAATAATCAGTTGCAAATTGAATACAAAGATTATTCTCTATAACTTTCCTTTATGAATTGTTTTTATAAGTTTAATATTTCTTGCCTTAGTGGCCCTTCAATGAGCCCTTTGAGATTATTTTCGGGAAACTTCTTTTACAGCAAATTGACCCCTATAAAAGATGTTCATCGTCTTCTTCTGGTGCCGTACGCTATTTAGCGCATTGGCGTTGTGTTCGCTTGACAATATAAAGTGTTCCTTCCTCCGTCTTCTCTTGAATATCGTGGCGGCATCAGCGATGTTACACCGGTTCCGGATATCGCGTAGCCAAGAGTGTTGTTTTCGTTCTGGTCCTCTTTTTCCCTCGATTTTTCGCATTATTATGATTTTTAGTAGATTGTACCTGGACCTTGGAAAATATGTCCTAGGAAGGATATGTTTTCCGTTGTTTTACGATGTCTAGCAGTTTTTCGGTCGGTGTTTGCTCTTTGTAAGATTTGCTCGTTGGTTACATGTTCTATACAGGGAATCTTGAGTAGTTTTCTCCGGATCCACATTTCGAAGGCCTCTATTCTTTGAAGGGATTTGACCTTCATCAGGTCTCTATTCCGTATAGCAGTATAGGCCATATGTAAAACTTCACCACACGAAGGCGGAGACCTAGTGATACCTCCTCTTGTCGCAGAAGGTAGGTATTGAACTTAATAAACGTGTTTCGAACAGTGACTATGCGTATTTTTAACTTTTCGTCGTTGCCCCATTTGTCGTTCAGTGTTGTGTCCAAATATTTAAACTTATCTGATTATTGTCGATATAGAGTTCTTCGTTGTCGTGGGGTTGTCTGCTCACTATCATCAGTTCAGTTCGGTTTTGTTTATGTTGATATGAAGGCCAAACTCCTTTCCTTTTGCGTATATGGCATTTACGATGTTTTGTAGATCTTCGATGTTATCTGCTAAGATCGCTGTATCGTCGGCGTATCTTCAGTTGTTGATGGGAGTACCATTTACCTTTATTTTCCTTGGATTTTGTAGTGCTAATCGACATATATTTTCCGTGTATATGTTGAACAGAAGTGGCGACAACACGCAACCCTGTCGAACTCCCTTAGATATGTTTATGTTGTCCATGTGATGTGAATCATGAGTTCGTGGTTTTGCTGTTTGGTTCCAGTATAGTTTGTGTAATATTTGAATATCTTTTTCATCGTTGCCAGTTTCTTGTAGGAAGGGTTTTTTAATAAAGGTCGTGATTCACGTTGTCGAAAGCCTTTTGGTAGTCAATGAAGTGTATTTTCGTTGGTCATAGCATTTCTGTAAAAGAAGCTGCATGCTGCATGCAGTACAAGGCGTCTCGCGTGCCTAAACCGTTTTTGAAACCAAACTGTGTTTCGCCAGACCTTTTTTCGCACTTTTGATATATTCACTTGTGGATTATTTTTGGCAATGTCTTTAGTACATGAGGCATGAGGCTAATAAGTCGGTGGTCGTCTTCGCATGTTATTATATTTGGTTTTTTGGGGATCAACAAAGGTGGAGGTTAGCCAGTCTTTCGGCATATCAGGGATATCGCCATTCTCATAATAATATATGTTATTGTTAAAAAGTCTGCACAGTGTTAATTGGCTTCAGCACTTTATTGGCATGTATTTTATGTTGTTGTTCATAACAAATAGAAAAGCAACTTTCTTTATCACTTGATTATTTTTGGAGTTAGCACCCAGTCCATGGACAAACTAGGCTAGTTTCGTAATTTTTATTTAGTTTTGTAGATTCACCAAATTTAATGTTTCCATATTAAAATAACATGCAACCTACGATATGATACTATGCAATGATCTAATTAGATCATTGGTCTAGAGCATGAATCCGCCTGCGCCGATTATAAAAAAACCGCACGCCATTATAAAAACATCGTCTGGAGAAGGCATTATGGAAACTGTTCATGTAGTGGAAACGACAGAAATCACTTCAAAACAAAACATGCGACAAACTAATTTTTCCCCAGAGGGGTCTTCCCAGATAAGTGGAAATAGTCCATAATAACTCCAGTACCAAAAGTTCCAAATACCAAACAACACGACGAGTTTAGACCCATAAACACTGTTCCTCAATATGAAAAAGTTTTAGAATTAGGCGTAAAAGTACAGGTGATGAAGCACTGTGATAAACAACATTTTAGTATCTAGTCAATCGGGTTTCCGTGAAAATCATTCTTGCGAGTCTGCTCTTGTGAATATGTGTGACAATTTTCTCAAAGGTATCGACGAAGGAAAATTTGTTTTGGCTTTCTAGATTTTAAACGACCCTTTGAAACTGTAGATAGAGATATTTTATT
The DNA here is from genome assembly GCA_958502075.1 of Orchestes rusci. Classification (NCBI taxonomy): domain Eukaryota; kingdom Metazoa; phylum Arthropoda; class Insecta; order Coleoptera; family Curculionidae; genus Orchestes; species Orchestes rusci. The sequence continues at coordinate 59,310,616 of OY293305.1, read as the reverse complement.
ATATAAGTTAAGTCAATTAGGCATTAAGGGTGTAGTCTTGTCATGGTTTCAGTGATACTTGTCAGGAAGAACTCAATGTGTTAGGTTTAAAAACAGTATTTCTCAGCTTATGGAGGTTAAATATGGTGTCCCTCAAGGAACTGTATTGGGTCCATTATTGTTTTTATTGTACATAAATGATATGGTTACTGTAACAAAAAAATGTGAATAATACAATTTGCGGACGACACCTTGGTATATATCATTGGATCTGATCTGGAAACTATGATAATCGACATGAACAATGAGTTATACAAGATCTATGAATGGCTGTGCAATAAATCAAGTGTTAATTTTGACAAGACAAAATTTTGCATATTCGGAAAAAAAATCAAACCTGAGCACTAAAAACACAGATAATGTAAGAATTTTGATCGATAACAGGAAGGTACAACACGAAGCTAAAATTAAATACTTGGGAGTAATACTGGACGAGAATTTAAATTTTCATAGTCATTGTGACCACACCGTTAGAAAATACGCCAAAAAAGTAGGCTTCTTTACTAGGGTAGGGCAAAGATTTGCGGAAACTAGGCTATTGTTGTATAATGTTATTGCATGCAGCTCCCCATCTTCAGTATTGCTCAACATTGTTGTACAATATACCAAAATATAAGACTGATTTATTCCAAAAAACACAAAATAGAGCCATGAGACTGATTTTGAGATGTGATAGATATACCCCGATAAAAGTCGTGCTTAATATTCTAAAAATGTTGTCTGTGAGAAAAAAAATTATATTTGATGTGTTTGTATTTATATTTAAGATTAAGAGAAATTTGTAACCTGAATATCTGTCGGATAGAGTTACATGTTTTAGTGACGTTCATAGCTATAATACTAGAAAATGTAAAGATTTTATACTGACCACCAAATGTTTCACTAATCAAATGTTTAATTCTGTGTTATACAAAGGGCTATATGATTTCAATCAACTACCATCCGAACTGAAAAACTGTGATAACCTGTCTAAATTCAAATACTTGCTGAAGAAACATCTTTAGGATTACCCATAATGTGATATTGTCTTTCATATTTTTTGTTGCATGCTTATTCTTAGGTACATAGTTTTTTACACTTTAATATTTTTTTCTGTATACCCTTGTAGCTGTTGCTAAATAAAGGAATTACTTACTTACTTACTTTACTGTTTGGTGGAGATCAAGTTTCGAGTTTGTTTTCAAGATTCAAGACTACAAGTTTTTTGTTTCTGTTTTTGAAACTGAAACTAGTCGCAAGCGAGTCGATCCGTTTGGTGGAAATATATAACAATTAACAAACAAATAATTTGACGCTTGATAACGTTTTTGTTTATTCATGGATTTTGATGATTTTTGGATATAATATTAGTCAATATGTTCTGACTATTACCCTGAAATTGAGCTTCCATATTTTAACCAGGACCGGGCTTAGAGCGTTTTTAAGAAATTGGTGCATTTAAGCTCGTTGCATGAACAAACTGCGCTACTCGCAGAACAACTGATATATTTTTTGAGAAGTGCATTATTGGGACAAGATGTCCTGAAAATATCAATATTCTAGAACCATAACCTAAGAAACAATGTTTTTTTCTGTATGCTGGTGCTTGTCGGCATAAAAACTATTCACTCCATTTTGATCAAAGTTTCTTGAAATTTCATAGCAACGTGGATTGTTTGTTAGAGCTTTGTCGGTTTTTTCACATTTTAGAATTTTTAATTTGGAAAAAAAAATAAATTTTAAATAATTATTTTTTTTTTCGTTGAATAAACTTTGTTTAATTTTACTCGATAATTTGAAGGGAGTCGCGACATCTCCATGCATCCATATTCTTTTCCATTAATCGTTTAATCGAGATTTTATCTTTCAAAGATAGAACCATGTCTACTTATTCAAAATCAAACAGGCAAACTCTAGAATCTCAAAAATGTTAAAAATGTTCAACAAACAATCCACGTTGCTATGGAATTTCAAGAAACTTTGATTAAAATGAAGTAAATAGTCTTCATACCGACAAGCACCATCATACAGAAAAAAACATCATTTCTTAGGTTATGGTTCTGAAATATTGATATTATCAGGATACCTTTTCCCACTAAAGTCCTTAAAAAATATATCAGTTGGTCTGTTAGAGGCGCAGTTCGTTTTTGCAACGAGCTTAGATGCAACAATTTCATGAAAACGTCGTAAGTCCGGTCCTGTCCAAAACTCGAAAACTCATTTTTGAAAAAAAATCAAGAACTTATTGGCCAATATCATATCCAAAATTCATCAAAATCCATAAACAAACAAAACAGTTATTAAGGATCAAACTATGTTCTAACTTAATTTGGCCCACAGTGTATAAACTAGTATCCACAAACTCTTCGTTTTCAAGATACAGGGTGTTAAAGGTGAAGACCTGATGACGGTTTTTTGTAGATATTATATTCGAAACCTGTCGAGACAATACCTGTATTTTTTTACTGAAATTTCATTGTTCCAAATTTTTCTTTTTTTCTTTTTTTTCACTATTTGTAATACTTGTCAATGAAACTTATGACAATAAAGGAATTATTATTATTATTATTATAATTGAATAAAATTTGATACAGTTACGAAACTTTCCACTCTATCTAATAAACGAAAACTTAGTATTGTATACCCTTAATGAGGACAGGGACGGCTTTGAGGAAAATAGGCCCCACATTTTTTGGTTTTTGATTTTTAGTAGTTTTGCCTACAAATTTTGAAAATCTGGTACTCTTCTTGTAACTCGCTGAGTAGAACTATTTGCCAGAAAAACGTTTCGTATATACAATTTTGTTTGTAATATGATTTTCAAATGCATTTTTATCGAGAATGGTGCGTCTCAGCGAGGTAAGAGAAGAGTACTTTATTTTTGTAAAAAACTCTAGATTTTGAAACTATGCAGGCAAAACTACTAAAAATCAACAAACAAAAAATTTAGGGCACATTTTTCCCAAGCCCGTCTCTGTAAGTCCTAGACATGACGGTGGTATAATATTTAAGTTTCCGTCAGAGAGAATATATTCTCTCTGGTTTCCGTTCATAAGGTAGAGCAAAAAAGGGTTGGTAAGTGTACAACATTTTTTCCAACAATCTTTACAGGTTTCGGAAATATTTACGAAAAACCGTCATCAGGTTTTCACCTTCAAAACCCTGTATCTTGAAAACGAAAAATCTGTGGATGCTAGTTTATATGAAGTTTTATTTCTATTTTGTTTAGTTTTGGAGAACTAAATTAGTTATTAGATCATTGCTCTAGACTACTCTAGAGGGTCCCCAAAACCTGCCTGTAAAGGTTTTTTTCAAAAATCTCAAAAACAATAGAAAACCGTAAACTGCATAAATACCGAAATAAAGAACAAATCGATAAATATACCCTGGGTAGTGATAACAAACCACAACAAATTAATCAAAATGTATGATAAATTCACAAAGTCAACATACCAGAACAAATTAGTGAACTGTTGTCGCTGACCGTTTCCACATAGCGGACTCTGTTCACAAAAACTCAGACAAAAACTCGAAACCTTTTGATCTTTTCCGCCTGGCGACGGGACTTTTCGTTGTTGACGGAAACACGAACTCGCGACACAGAGTCTTCAAAATGTTGCTTATTTTGACAACAAAAGATGTTGTTTTGTCGAAATCGACACAGTTGCGGTTTTGTCCGTTTGGTGGAAACCCGCCTAAACATTGAAAAACTAATATTGTATAAATGAATGTATAAACAAAGAATAAACATCCAAGCTTAAAATTACATGAATGTGTAAATTGCATACAAGAATATTTAGATGAAAAAAAATTATTCGAATCGTCCCCTTTTGTAAATTGATACCATACCCAGATGCAATATGGAATTTTAAAATACAAAAGAGAGCGATCAGGTTTCTCTATGGCTTGAAACGAAGAACGTCCTGTAAGCCATACTTTAAAAAGCAAAACATCCTCACACTTCCCTGTCTCTTCGTATTGGAAACATCGTGATTCTTGTGCATCAAGAAGTACGCCCATATGTGGCCCATATCATTCATTCAGCCTCCAGTAAAAGAACACGCAGCTCACACCTCATAAATCTCCATACCACGACATCATCTTTTCTCAAGTACTCGATATTTTATGACAGCAAGAAGATCTTCAATCAACTGCCCATTGAATTGAGAAGAATCCGAGCAGCAAGGGTATTTAGAAAAAAAGTCAAGTCCTTACTTCTGAATCATGCTTTGTACAGCGTGGATGAATATTTTTAAAAAAGTATCGTATGAATGAATGTTTTGCTTATTTGGATATGCCCTTTCTCTGATCCGTTGGAGTCATTATTGTGTTCGGTGATCGTGATTATATATTTTTTTCTATTTTTCATTTTTGTGTCACTTCAATTCTACTATAAGCTGTGAAAACAATCCTTTATTGAATTTTTGTTTATTTGTTTTTAGTAGGCCAATTTCGCTTTGTCAATAAGTATTTTTGTACTTGGACAATAAAGCTTATTTTTATTTTGATTCGGTGGGTTTTCTGATACAAAAATAAGTCACAAAAAAAGTTAATAAGGCAAAGGTACACCTACTCTTATCATGAACACCTTTGATTTGGTAAATTTTCATAACTAAACAAAAAATACGAAACTACCCCAATTTTTCCATGAACAGGGCGCTATCTCCAAAAATAATCAATTGGAAAAAAAAAAGTTCATGGGAAAAAGTTGCTTATCTATTTATTATGAACAACTTTACACAGGTCAATCAGCTGTAAAAAAAACGTTTTGAAAATCACTCATCGTTAACTTGCAATGGAAAAGGAAGAAACTGAAACTATTTTCGAGCAAACGTATGATGGAATCAAAAACGAAGAGTATTGCGATGAAACTTGTAACACCATAGCGGATGATGTGGAGAACATTTCGGTCTGTGATGTTTCGATCGTACCAAAGACAATGATCTCGTAACACTTGGTCAACGAAGAACAGCGAAACGAAGGAGAATAGGATACATTTTGGAGTTGTGAGGTCGACGGGAAATAGCACGATTAAAAAAACGCGTCGCTCACTATGTTTCAAGGCGGTAAGGAAATTTGTTTTTTGGCCAAAACGCATGTTGAACTAAACTTTGCGGCGCTCCTACGTCAAAACTATTCAATCTATGAAAAAAAAATTATTACATTGTAGGGAATTTTCTCTAGTTTCATTCTGTAAATACATGTTTTCATCGTGAAATGGGTCGGAAAAAAGATATTGATAAAAAACTGCTTCTAGGTACCATTCTCGGAATATCGCAGCGCGAGCGGTAAAGATACGAGAGGACAAAGTTGAAATTCGGAAAGAACACATCGAAATCTATAAAATCACCAATTTTCAAAACTCCCGGAAAACTTTCCAGGTAACCCCTTGTTTTCGCACCAAATGACTGAACTTACTACACATAAAATTATTCTTTGACAACCACATTCACCGGTATTTAAAATTCATAGTGATGGGGTTGTACATCAACAAGAAACAAACCGTAACAATGGCTTAATCATCTATTAATTTGATAAGGCAAGTTCCACTTGATAGTTTTGATAAAAGATCAAAATATAAACACCATTATAATAATATACTGATAAGAATCACACAGTACCAAGAGAAGTCGTTATAATAAAACAAAAGTCACAATTCTTAAAGAATAAACCAAAATATTCTCTCACCTCATAAGACTTCTTATAAATATAAATGCATAACATAAATTCAACAAAAAGAGATATTGCACTAAGTACGGAGGATAATACATGATAAAGTTCATGAACTTTTTAGGAAATAGACATATTTCTCAAAATCAATAAAAAATCAATTATTTTGAAAGAAAATGCAATGACCTAAAATCATGAATTCGTTTTTATATTAACGTTTTTCGTTCTAAAAGATATCATAGACATAAAGTTCATGTGGAATATATTAAAGAGTTTTTACTCTGGAGGTTGTTGATCTGCATCAGGGTTTTCTACAGGTTCCTCTTTCACTTCTTCGGTTTTCACCTCTTCTTCTCTGACAGTAGACTTTCGCTCATCGCCAGGTGGAGCAGCATCTTCTGGAAAATGATAATCGAGAAAGATATAATTCTGCAACTCAAAGTTAACACTTCTGAGTTTGCGAGTTCATGTTAAGTTTAGTATTTCATGACAATGGGGTCGTTGCACTTTATCGAAGTTGAAGCTGATTTTGTGTAGAATATAATATATTCTACATCATATTATAATGATGGCTCCATAAGCCGGGCCCTATCACCGATGATACGTCACAGAGAAAAATCGATTATTTGCTTGCGTCTGCGATGAACGTGGACTGCATGGAACAAAGGCGGCGTTGCAAGATATACGATTGGTATTTTTACAATAATTACTACCTCAATATGATGAACGATACATTTAGGATATCTTTGAAATTGTTGATAAATAATGTGGTTTGATGTATAAAAGCTATAAAAGCACATTCCGATAATCTATGGTCCAAACCAAACAACTTTCGATCTACGTCATCGTTGCCACCAGGCTGGTTGTTATGAAGTTTACTGGTGGCCAGATTTGGTCACCTGCAAATCACATTGAAACTCGCTTGGTGGCAATTATGACGTGAATCGAAAGTTGTTTGGTTTGGACTATACTAACAGTTGGATAGCGATATGATGATCAACATCAACAGTTTTTATTGATCAAATGTGGACTATTCTAGTGCTGAAATGAGAAATGTAGAAACGAGGCCGTGAGTTATTACTATAATACCTGCGGGTTATTTGTTGTGATTTAACTGTATCCTTTGGTGAGTATTTAGTGAATGGTGAATTTCAGTCTCAATATATTTGAAAAACAATCATTTTTATTATCTAGTGGTTCTGGTTTTAATCCTGACGATTTTTTCAAAAAAAAATCATTTTTTTTACGTTCAAAAAAGGACGCTTTTCATCTGTGTAGTTTTTGATAAAAATGGCTAGCACCATTCGAAAGAGGGGCAAAAATTATGTGCTTCTTAAATATTTCAAATATGGAAGTAGACAGAAGCTTATTAACATAATTCACAATCAAAAGTATACCAACAATGCCATTGAAAATAAACGTAATAAATGGAGGGGTGTAGGTAAACAAAACAAAAACTATGTTGATTCAGTTTGTCGACTGTTTAAAACTAGTTTATCATTGTTCCAAACCATGAGGCAACAGGACCAATGTTCGATATTGGCCGAGATATTGGCCATTTATCATCCCATGTAAAGATATAATAGGGCCAAAATAAAAATTGGCCAGCTGAAAAAGTGAAGATAGGAAAGTGCAAACCATTTTCCTCTAACTTGAATAGTTTGAGTTTTATAGCATGTCAAAGTTGCAAAAATGCCATTTTTAAAACGCGATATCTTGATAACGGTTGAATTTAGGAACATTAGTTGTATCACAATTTTTGTTCCAAATTGAAGAAAGAATTGAAATATCAATTAATATACAGGGGGTTCCATTTAAAAAAATCATACTTTTTCGTGCCATACTTTTGTGACGCACCCTGTATGTTTCCAAATATTTTCAGAAGCCCTTTTCGTTTTCAAGATACAGGGCTGAACTGAAAATGTTGCATTTTAAGGTACCCCTCGTATCTAAACTATCAGATAAGTTATGGAAAATGTGAAAACTGTTTCTTATATAACTTTTCCCGTAGAACTCGATTCTGCCTTCGGAATTAGTATACAGGGTCAGGTCAAAAAGTTATCGGACCCAACTTTATTTTTTTAAATGGAACACCCTGTATATTTATAGTCCATAAGATTTGTCTTCTCTTTACCTTTTCAAAAATATATAGGAGTATGCACTTAAAAAAAAAAAATTTTTAGCCTATAACTTTTTGACCTGATCCTGTATACAAATTCCGAAGGCAGAATCGAGTTCCACGGGAAAAGTATATAACTTTCGATTTTGCCTTCGGAATTTTTATACAGGGTCAGGTCAAAAAGTTATAGGCTAAAAATTTTTTTTTTAAAGTGCATACCTTTATATATTTTTGAAAAGGTAAAGAAAAGACAAATCTTATGGACTATAAATATACAGGGTCCATTTAAAAAAATAAAGTCCGATAACTTTTTGACCTGACCCTGTATACTAATTCCGAAGGCAGAATCGGGTTCTACGGAAAAAGTTATAAAAGAAACAGTTTTCACATTTTCCATAACTTATCTGATAGTTTGGATACGAGGGGTACCTTAAAATGCAACATTTTCAGTTTAGCCCTGTAAATTAAAAACTAAAAGGGCTATGAAAATTTTGTTAACGGCATCTTTAGATTCACGAAAAAGTAGCACACTGTCGCGAAAACCGCAACTTTCTATCTATAAGAATAACGGAGATACCCTGCAAAAGTACCCAAAATGGGACACCCTGTACAGGGTGTTCCAACGATAGAGTAAAGTAGGTTTTATCATATAGGATATGAAAAATATCAATATCAATATGCGTCACAGGTTAGGGGTGTAAATAGCGCACATTCTGAAAATATTTGGAAACATACAGGGTGCGTCACAAAAGTATGGCACGAAAAAGTATGATTTTTTCAAATGGAAGCCCCTGTATTTCAATTGATATTTCAATTCTTTCTTCAATTTGGAACAAAAATTGTCATACAACTAATGTTCCTAGATTCAACCGTTATCGAGATATCGCGTCTTAAAAATAGCATTTTTGCACCTGTGACATGCTATAAAACTCAAACTATTCAAGTTAGAGGAAAATGGTTTGCACTTTCCTGTCTCAACTTTTCAAGAGCTCTTCAGTCATTTGGATAGAAGGTAACGTCAACTGTCAACTTTTTTTGACACATTTTGACATTTTTACACAAGAATGAATTTAATCTCCTTGAATAGCTCTTGGAAAGTAAAGATAGGAAAGTGCAAACCATTCTTCTCTAACTTGAATAGTTTGAGTTTCATAGCATGTCAAAGGGGCAAAAATGCAATTTTTAAGACGCGATATCTCGATAACGGTTGAATCTAGGAACATTAGTTGTATGACAATTTTTGTTCCAAATTGAAGAAAGAATTGAAATATCAATTAAAATACAGGGGCTTCCATTTAAAAAAATCATACTTTTTCGTGCCATACTTTTGTGATGCACCCTGTATGTTTCCAAATATTTTCAGAATGTGCGCTATTTACACACCTAACCTGTGACGCATATTGATATTGATATTTTTCATATCCTATATGATAAAACCTACTTTACTCTATCGTTGGGACACCCTGTACAGGGTTATTGATTATAAATTATAATTTGACGGTTTAGAAAAAGGTGTCCCAAATAAAAGTTTCATGGTTGAAAATGAAATTTTTAAATAACCTGTTTTCAAATATACAAGGTGTTCCAGAAAGTCTGGGCGAGGTCCAACTTTCTTATTTCAAATTGATACCCTATTTTTTTATTTGATTTGGATTCTCCTTTAAATTCTGGACATATTTTCTATGTAGCATATCCTATGCCCAAGTTTGATGTATAAAAAGATATTTGATATTTATAAATTGAACAATTCTAATTTATTGTCGTAAAAATGTGAAATATATCTATGATTTCGAATTATTGACGCTCGTATTGACGAAAATGTCACGTCATTAAATACTTTCAAAGTGTAAAAGTTTCAAAGTACAAATAATTCTGCATTTAATTCAATAGATTTTTTTTATATAAGACGTCATTTTATTTTTAGTTCATTTTTTGGGTATCAATTCAAAATTAGAAATGTTTTGGTATATCCTTCACATACAATTGCGTCAATACTTCGAAAACATAGATATATTTCACTTTTTTATTACAATGAATAAGTATTATTCAATTTATAAAATATCAAAAATCTTCCTATTCATCAAACTTAGGTATAGGATATGCTACATAGAAAATGTTTAGAATTTAAAGGAGAATCCAAATATCACATAAAAAAAATAGGGTATTAATTTGAAATAAGAAAGTTAGACCTCACCCAGACTTTTTGGAACACCCTGTATATGTGAAAACAGGTTTTTAAAAAATTTCATTTTCCACCATGAAACTTTTATTTGGGACACTTTTTTCTAAAAAGTAAAATTAAAAAGTTAGATGGGGGGGGGCAGCATTTATAATCAATAACCCTGTACATGGTGTTTCAAAGATTTTAGAAAAAATCAGTTTTTTATCAATGAAGTACTCAAAAACCGAGTCAAAAACCTTTTAACTGAATTTAACAACATTTCGCACGATTATTTACTGTCATGAGGGTAATTTTTTTGTGTAATCAAGACACCATTATTCATTCCAGTGGCGTCCCAGGGTGTCAACTAGTTTATACACTCCTCGACAATAAATTCCGGACAAGAATAATTTTAGTCAAATTGATATCCCTATAACTTTTTTATTTGTTGTCCGATTTTAGTGAAATTTGTACCAAAGTGTAGCCCTATGTCTTGAGATATTACCCTTGATTTTGGTTTTCGAAAAATACCGATGACTTGGTCATTGTACAGGGAGGAACAGAACCTACTTTTTTACCCTTGGGTGTTTAACACCCTGTGGAAAAATTGAGCGGCTCAATCTAGCTCCATTATATTCTGTTGTGAAGTGCGATGTTTACTCAACAAAATGTTTTTTTGGTCTTGTCAATATCTGCTTTTTCAGAGAAGATACATATGTTTTAAGAAAATGCTGCAGTTTTTCGATATTTTATAAACAATGAATGAAAACATTTTTATAGACTTGCATGAACAAAATGTTTTCAAATTAATAGCGCGTATTCTCACATCGTATCCCTATGACTTCTGCCATGCGAATGGCATACTTTTGGTGCATCTTGAGAATTATTTGTTATTTTTAAAGAAGTGCTTCTCGCAAAGCAGGCAAGGTTTGAAGATGTCTATTGCGAACATGTCTTCCTAGCAATCCTAGCATACCTATCTCATGTGTTTGATTTCCCATTATCAATTAAAACAAGATCTGTACGGCCATGTAGTGATACCCCAGTCCACACCATGATACTACCGCCTCCAAAGTGTAATCGAGATGAACAATTTGCCCAACATAGAACATTGGGTAGATTGGGACAATATGGAATTTTAGAACATTTATCCATGCAACTCTAGAAAAATGTTTTCATTCATTGTTGATAAAATATTGGAGATCTGCAGCATTTTCTTTAAACATCTGTATCTTCTCTAAAAAAACAGATATTGACATGACTTGAAAAGCATTTTGTTGACACACTCGCACTTCACGACACAAAATCATGGAGCTTAGTTTCGCCGCTCAATTTTTCCACAGGGTGTTGAAAACTCAATGGTGAAAAAGTAGCTTCTGTTCCTCCCTGTATAATGACCAAGTCATCGGTATTTTCATGCAAGTCTATAAGAATGTTTTTATTCATTGTTGATAAAATATCGAAAAACTGCTGCACTTTATTTAAACATCTGTATCTTCTCTAAAAAAGCAGATATTGACATGACCCCAACAAGATTTTGTTGAGAAAAGATTGCACTTCACAACATAACATAATAAAGATGAATTCCGCCGCTCAATTTTTCACAGGGGTGTTAAAAACCTCAGGGTAAAAAAGTAGCTCCTGTTCCTCCCTATATAATGACCAAGCCATCAGTATTTTTCCAAAACCAAAATGAAGGGTGATATCTCGAAACATAGGGCTACACTTTGGTAAAAATTTTGCCGAAATCGGACAAAAATAAAAAAAACTTACAGGGATATCAAATTGACTCAAATTATTCTTGTCCGGAATTTATTGTCGGGAAGTGTATTTATAGATGAAATTAGAAGATTTTATAATTTTTTCAGATCAAGCAATTAAAGATGTTGCTTTTTTGTCTCTTTAATTTTTTCTGTACCTAGCTTCGTTTCCTAGATGAAAATCAAAAACCATTTCCCTGCAACTACCCGGACACGGTTCTCTCATGAAAAAACATGTTTGTATTAATTACTCAAAAACCTTTCAGACGATTTTGACAACATTCTGCATGTTTTTTTCTAAAAACTTTGACACCCTGTATCACGAAAACGAAGCAACTTAGGACATAATATGTTTATATGAGAAAAAAACTTTATTTCGGGCTGGTGAATATGCCCTTAAAATCTTCGTTCTCAGTTTTGAAACACCCTGTATAATAGAATAAAATAACTAGAATAGTATGTTACTTAGAAGTCGAAATTGAAAAAAGTGACATTGGCCCTTTTTGCACCAAGTAACAGATTTATTATTATTATTATTATTATTATTATTATGATTATTGTGATTATTAAGGATCAATCAAATTACAAAATTTCTAGAGGCAGCGAATAGCTTATTAAATTACGTGAAAGCAATAGGTTCGAAAATAGGTTATTGTTGAGAATAAAAATAACAAAAACTCACCTACGGCACCTTCGGATGCAGTTCCACCGCTCGGATTGAGTTGAGCTTGCAAATCCTTTATTTTTTCCTCAGCTTCTCCAAGCTTAGTTTGTAGTTGCTTGTGAGTTTCCAAACCGGCAATAACAGCCAGTTTATCACGAATATATCTGATTGAACGTTAAAGAAACCAAAAGAAGAAAAAAAATGCACTCACACATGAGTCACACATCACACACAAACAATAACTCGTACAAAAACAAAAGCTACCTATATTTTCAAATATGTATTCCCAGATGTATACAAATCATTATATCATTTTGGCTATAACCTGGGCTATAACCTAATGATTACGTTTTAAACCTCTCCATACAATGTTTGAGTTATTCATTGACATTCATTTTTAGTATTAAACGCGTCCCCACTTGCAACAAAACAGAACGCCAACGCGTGAAATATACAAACAAACGTGACCTATTTAATCGTTTCGCCTTGTTTAATCACGTGTAGTTGTTTTTACTTCGGCGCTTTATTATAAAAACTTGAAACTCAAGAAAACAAAGAGCAAAATACGATCTTGAATCTTGATGCAACTGCTGCTGTTTTACATTTACGATTAAAATGACTGATAGGGATATAAATATGAAGAAAAAAAAAATAAGATTGGTAGGTTTACAGGTAGTTGAATCTACCTACACATGTATCTACCGAGGTATCTACCATCACCAATCGATTATTTGAGTGATTTTGATGCAAAAAGTTCATAATAGCTTCATAAAAATATTCGTAATAAGTAGTTATGATAAACCTCGATAATCGAAAGAATGGAATGCACACTATGCAGAACTTGCGAAGAAAATGAATACCTACAACCGCTCAAAATTCTCAAGAATTTGTTGTAAATGACATGCAGACATGCAATATGCCATGCAAGATTTGAGTTCCGAGCACGGTTCTGAGACTCAGTTGAAAATATTGATCAAATAATATTATTTGTATTTGATCCTGACCTTGGTGAATAAAAAAAAGGATACTCTAATGCGTCCTCAGGCTTTTCTGCCTCTTCATATAAATTAACCAGAACTCTGGTCAGGGCGTCCATAACTCCATTCTTCTCCAAATATTTACGAAATTCTTCGCGTTTGCCTTCGGACGGCTGAAATAAAACAAAACTCAAGAAAAATTACAAAAACACAACTTTCAAAATTCCTACCTTGTAAGACGGATTTGCTGTACTCATGTTTTTGTGATTGATAGTTGAATATTTACCGTTTGAAAAATAATTTGGTTCAACTTGACACTGACAAATTAAGGTGATTCAATTTCAAACATATCACCAATAAAACTAATTTTTTGCTGTGGTTACAAGAAAAACTTTTTATCATAAAATTAATTAATCACAAACCGACTGTCACCAGTGTCACCTGTCACACTGTCACTAGACTCGTGACCATTGAACTCGATACTACCGTACCTGGAAGGGACCCATCCGTGCTGTTTACATCGAGTTGACTGAAGACAAATTTTCGACTAGAAAGAGATAGAGACAGAAAGGGGTGTCTATCTTTGTCATATCTGTTGACATAATACTTATATTAGCTGTGTTCTGTGTTTGTTATGCACCACTAGTGCACACTTTTTCACACTGCAACACTTAAGTGGGATTTATAAACTCTCCGTTTGCCGTTACCGTTAACGGTGACGTTCGACGTTCGAGATAAACATATGGACGCACCTGCATACATTTTTATATCATGCCGTCTGCCGTTGTCGCACCGCTAGAGATCGTCCATCTCCATATTTTGCTGTCCACCGTTTGTAGCTCAAGCCATAGGAAAATGGCTCAATAGGTTTTTGTTCCCATAATTCATATATTTATCATAAAATTAGGATTTGTACCAAAATATACTCGGGTCAGTCACCAAATCTCACTAAACTCAAACATATTAACTTCAAAGTAGGTAAAAAAAAAATTGAAAATCTTCGACGACAATCGACGGTATAAAAGTTTATAAATGCATTGGGCGACGGCAACGTTAGCGGCTCCGGCGAACGTCAACCGTAACGGCGGACGGCAAGTTTATAAATCAACCTTCAGTGTGCCTTCGTTTGTGAAATGTTTGTCTGTTTTTTAGGATAGAATCTCAGTACGTTTAGTAAAGATATTCTATCCTAAAAACCAGACAAACATTTCACGAAGAAAGCCACACTGAGTGTTGCAGCTAATATTATGTTCAATCAATATGTAGCTTTCTATAGTTTGGGTGCCAAACAAAATGGTTAATTTATGCAGTGCATTTGGGTGTGGTAATAAAATACACTCCAGAAAAGCAGATTTCATTTTTTGGCTAAGTGATATAACTCCAATTATTAAGGACAAGGGCATGCACCTTAAGTATACCTACACGAAATTGTCTTAGTTAAAAGGGCCCTACTCACACTCCTGCAGCAGGGGCAATCTAGGCCTGCCGCAGGAGAAACTTATTCCTTGTAAAGTACGTTTTGTTTTGAAAATGTGACAATTTCACATCCTGCTCGAGTTCGTTGGTACTACTAACATCATTTCCAAAGTTTGGTTTTCTCATATCTTGCTTGAAATAATGCTAGGAAGGTATGAAGGGGCCCTTACCGCCCTGCTTCGAAGGCGATCTAGGAAATTGCCCCAATCGCCCTGCCTCCTAGATTGCCCCTGCTGCAGGCGTGTGAGTAGGGCCCTTTAGAAATTGACGATGGTAAACACTCCAAGAAATGCAAAAGTTCTATTCGGACATTCCTCAAGCCCCCTATCAAAAAACACCATATTTATTAGTTTTAATGTGACCTCAAAAATAAAAGTATTTTCATTTTTATTTTAAGCTATTATAGTTTTCCAAGTTTATACCTTAATACCGTTACTTTACTCAATACACAGGTTAAACATATAAATCACCCTGCACCTACTACCTACCATTTATTTTCTCAACTATTTAATCGAATTACGGATCATCTAAGTATATATTTCATTATTTACTAATTTGTTTCATTTTGCATTCTTCCAGATAGTTATTTGAAATATATAGATCCATCATATCATGATAATTAAGACTACTAAGTATGCACAGAATTGTAGTCATTTTTTCCAAGCAAATCAACCGCTTTTTCAATTTATCTCCAAACTATTTGAAAACCTCCGACTTCGCATAATGACAATGAGTGTGACAAAGATAGCATCCCCTTTTTAGTCCAATCAAAATATACCTATGCGCCAAAAAAATACGACTAAAATTGCCTCAGTTGTCGACACGACAGGGGCCCTTCCAGTTACGTAGTATCGAGTTCGATTCGCAATAAAAAAAAAACATAAGTGACTACGCTCAGATTGCCTTGAGAAACTCAGAACCAACACAGTTCACAATAATAACAGTCAACATAACCTCATAATTTTGATCCAGATCGAACCAAATTTAGTTCGGTACACCTGCTGGCAAGTACCGAACCAAGAGTGGACCAGCTTAGTTCGCAACTGTTTACACCATTCGAACCAAATATTTGGTTCTGATATAGTTCGAATTAAGTACTTGGTCCGCGGACCAAGTTGTCGGTGTAAACCAGGCTTATCTCTGCTGAACTCTGCTCGTGCAGAGCCGTCTATTATAAGCCTAGTTTATACCGACAAGTTGGTCCGCGGACCAATTACCAAATTCGGACTATATCCGAACCAAATATTTGGTTCGAATGGTGTAAACAGTTGCGAACTAAGGTGGTCCGCTCTTGGTTCGGTACTCGCCAGCAAGTGTACCGAACTAAATTTGGTTCGATCTGGATCAAACTTATGAGGTTTATGTTGATTGTTATTATTATGAATTGTGTTGGTTCTGAGTTTCTAAGGCAATCTGAGCGTACTTACTCATGTTTTTTTTGGATACGAATTGTGTTGATGAATGATTTCGACTTGTTTTTGACATTTGACGAATTGCGGGCGTGCAGATTTAGTTCACGCGTTGCAAGACCGTGTAAACGGGCGAGAAGCAATCATTGGTCCTACCGTACTATCCCCACCCACTTGGTCCTATCGGACCGAACTAAACGAGTTATCGATGTAAACTAGGCTATAGACGGCTCTGGGGCGGGATTCCGTATTCCGTGTACTGTAGAATTCCATAGCAACACGTCGCTCTCTGTGTAAAATTATGGGAAAGCGACATGTTGTTAGAATTCCACAGGTACACGGAATACGGTAGGTACAGTCTGTTCATGGCTTTCTTGCGGTTACGTCATACTTTCCCGTCTCTCTCTTACACATTGAAAAAAAAATCACGTATGTCTGGACGAGGGTCTTTCGGATCAATTTCACAAATGTCACATGTGGAGCGATCAATCAACGACACACTGCCAAACGTCAAATACTGTGACGTGACCGCAAGAAAGCCATGAACAGACTGTATGTTTGTCATATACCTTTAGGTATATGATGTTTGTTATGCTCCACTAGTGCACACTTTTCTACACTGCAACACTCATGGCCGATTGCACCTAAGATTAGTATACTGTAACGAAGTTACAGAATTTTTGAATCCTTTTGACCGAACGCCGTAATTTTCCAAGTCATTTTCCGTTATAAATCAAGTCAATTCTCTTTTTTCTCATATCTCGCTTATTTAACTGTCGAAAGACCCCGTATTTTCTCTAAAATTATAAACATCGCGAAATAAATAATACTCTGATAATAACTCGTCAATCATAATAACCCAACGTGGATTATTACGCCGGATTAAATCAATACATTTAATTTCTCCAACCGCGCTTGAGAGCAAATCCTACGTGAAAAGTTAAACAGTACCTACCAGCCGACTCCCACCAATCGACGCAAAAGTGTAGACTCGTCGAATACGTGCTGGGACCGGGAGACGGGAGAGAGAATTGATAGGCAGTACGGCAGTAGGTCTGTTCTTCGAAAACTCACGGGGTTTTGTTTTATTTGCATAATGAAATTTCAGGGGATCGAAAGTTGCTGGGTGGGATAATTTCAGATAGAAAATTCAGTACCGCGTTTGAAACCGGATTTTAATAATTTTTTTTTGCACAACATTCTTGAGATAGTTACGAACGAACCAAACTAAATATAGAGTGGCTTCTGGAGTTACCGTGCAAGCAAGAACAGATTTTTCTATGCCTCAGAACCCGTTTTTCCTCCTCGTGGAAATAACCCGTTCGCGTTAGTCTCCCGAAACATTTTCTCTACGTCGTCGGAAAAACCGTATTCTTCAAAACCGTTTTCTGCTTATAACAACGCCGTGAAAACCCGACCCGTCGTTTTTAATCATTGCGTTACACACCTCTCATCACGTTTTATTTTGCCGATTTGAGGCTGCCATTAAGTTGTAAATTATTTGGCGGTAATGTTGATTCTTCGCCGGGAGAGATCAGTTTTCTATAATTCATCTCTTGTGTGATATTTTTGATTTTTCTTTTGCTGATCAAAGATCAGACGATTGTTGATTTAATTTAATAGTATTTATTTTTGTTGTTACCGACTGGTTGGAAACCAGTCACATTTGTGATCTTGATTCGGGACAAATAGACTGATTGATTTATTTTCATCAACACCGTGTTTTTATTTCAAGAAAGTTCAGTAATCCATTTCAGAGCGGAAGTCTGCGGAATTTTGGAAATAACGAACGCCTGGACTTTCTTCACTAGCCTAGTTTACACCGACAACTCGTTTAGTTCGGTCCGATAGGACCAAGTGGGTGGGGATAGTACGGTGGGACCATGGCTTGCTTCTCGCCCGTTTACACAGTATGGCAACGCGTGAACTAAATGAGTACGCGCGCAATTCGTCAAATGTCAAAAACAAGTCGAAATTATTTATCAACACAATTCGTAACCAAAAAAAAACATAAGTAAGTACGCTCAGATTGCCTTAGAAACTCAGAACCAACACAATTCACAATAATAACAATCAACATAACCTCAAAATTTTGATCCAGAACGAACCAAATCTAGTTCGGTACACCTGCTGGCAAGTACCGAACCAAGAGCGGACCAGCTTAGTCCGCAACTGTTTACACCATTCGAACCAAATATTTGGTTCTGATATAGTTCGAATTTAGTACTTGGTCCGCGGACCAAGTTGTCGGTGTAAACTAGGCTACTGTCTAAAAGCTACCCGATAGGCACTGTGGGCCCTCTACCACATAAATACAGGGGGTGGCGCTCGAGCATTTTTTTTTAACATCTACAAATTCCCTCATCCCCGTCGGGAATAATCCCGGAAAATCTCGGGGCACGTCACAATACAATAGGCACACCCCAGGTTGAAATTGGTCATTTCAGGAGAGAGACGTTTAAAATTTCAGTAGAAATCAGTAGACGTGTTGATTCAATGATTATTGCCTTATGACTCCCGTAAAATTTTGATAAGAACGTCATGATGGATGTAGAACTTGATGCTTCATGGATTCTGATTGTCAAAAACCAACCCAGTAAAATAAAAATACAAGTGCTATATTTTCAGAATACAGTATACTTAACGATAAACCAAAGGCAAATTGGCTAATAACAGAAAAAAATAATTCTAAATGTAAACTAAAACTAAAATGTTTTATTATAGTAGTGGGGTTTTTGTCTAGTATTAGTATAATTGTTGAAGAAAAAAGGTTTCAGCTTTTCTTGGACAATATATTAAAATGTTTTATGTTTTATATAATGGAAATAATCACTAATCAGACTTAGAGTCAGTGAGATCAGGGTTTTTCTTGTACATATTATTATTATGAAGGGCCAGAATATCGGATAATTATATTGGAAATTGGAATACATACAAGAATAGAAGTGGTTGTTGTTCTAACCGTGAATAAATATCGTTTTTTCTGGTTTGTTCCTTTTCGACCAAATGGTTTTAGGAATAATAGATTATTCAATACATTTTCAAAACTTAGCTATTAGTAATTTCAGTAGAATACTCAATCGAATCAGTAGATCAGTAGAGGCTTTGCCAAATCAGTAGATCTACTAAAAGATCAGTAGACCTGGCACGCACACCCTGCCAGTACTAATGGCTAAGCTTCAGACACAGAAGAAGAAACTTGGTTTCTTCTGTGCTTCAGATTTTGTACATCATGGGGGCGGCCATATTGGATTTTCGTGGAGGTATTTTTATGTTGGCAATAGTTATAACTATAAGCCAAATTCAATGTGGATAGTGGCATCATATTTCCGTTTGGCAAGCAAAAATCTGTCACTTCCACTTCGAAGTGAAATTCAATGTAACTTCTGTGTTCTGTGGGATATGGATTTAGTTTTTGAATTTGGATCACAAATTTGATTTTACAAGCAGTGCAACTACCTATGCGGGAGGGTGAGATTTGGACGGAGTAATCCGTATGATCCGTTTTGAACTACATATTATAAAAAAATTATGGTTTTTGTCAATCGTAAGTAATAGATGTTATATTTATAGATATTTTGTTATCATTTAGATCGTCGCATGGTTAATTAACGGTAGTGGCTTTATTCCAAAAAATAGGTATACCTAGGTATCAATCTATCCATAAGAAATAAAGATCCTATTAAAAAGTTGGTTGGTTTGAACTGTTGAAGCATTCTACGGGTACGGGTCCGGACTAAAATCGGGCGACGTGATTACGGAACACGTCCAACACCAGCTATAGACCGTGGAAGTGGGACGTCACTGACAGCTATTTTGGGTAAAAACAAACTTTTTGACAATTTGTGATTCACTAGCTTATTCTATCTAAAATGATTTTCTGAGCCTCAATAGCTCAAGTTTTGTGCAATAGTTCATATTTGCGAATGTTGGTTACCGTCCGATTAAGTGATATTTTTGAATAATTCAAAGACGAATAATTAATAATAATTAATCAATAATTAATAATCTGTCTTCAAAAAAGGTAAAAAAAGTTTTGAAAGTGGGCATGTTTTCAATATGGATTTTGATGGTACCTTAGGAATCCTGGGAGGAGAAGTATTGGCTTTTTGAAATCTTAAAAGCACGTTTTCACTTCGTAAAAGCAATTTGAATTGAAGAGTCTCTTTTCAAATGGGAAAATCAATACAGATTGGATAAGAGCTGATGTTTGTTTTTACCCAATTTCGAAATGTCATCTGACAGTGACGTCAACACTTGCACGGTCTGTCAGTCGTCGCTGGAAGACCATAGGTAAAGTAGGTTTAGATGGGAAACTTATATGTAAATCGGTGGAGACAAGTTGTGGGACAAAGACAGAAGATTGGTAGTTGCACTACCTCTCATCAGAGGCGCTAGCTCAAGTCAGCTGGAAAATGACAAGGTTTCTATATAAGAGGTTGACTCACTTCACTTCGCCTGTGGTAAAGACGGAAGGGGGAAAATATGACGTCATTTGAGGCTAGCGGTCTGAAACAGTCTGCATTCTCTCATTTCAGTGTCATTCCTGTCATGCAATTGAATCGGACTGCATCGTGTCGTGTCATGTGTCATTCGATCAATGATTGTTAAAACGTTGAATTTCTTGCTAATTTTATCATTTAAATCGAAATAAAATATTAATAGAGGTGTAAAATTATCTTTTCGGACATTATTATTGTATATTATTGGTCAAGGAAGCGAAAATACTGTTCCAAATGTGAGTATTTTCTATATGTATATTCAAAACATCAACCCTCAGATTTCCACAACTTTTTAACTATTATTTTATATTAGTCCTGCCTAAATATACTGAGAAATCTACTATTGAAATATAATGAAAGCTAAATTTCGGTAGAATAGAATAAACAGTTGAACACATGTGAACAAACTCTATTTATGATCATTTCTAGACACACCTACCTTTAAAACACTATATTTGATAGACAAATCCAAGGATAAGACACTTATAAACAGTTTTCAAAACGTAAATGGATAATTTCACAAAAGAAAAACCATCGATAGCAAAAAATCTCTCGTCCACCACGAAATAAATAGTGAGGTTATGATATTGATAAATGAAAAATTAAATTCTTGATTTTATGATGGAATGGTTCGAGAAATGGCCGCAGTGGCGCTACAGTAGACACAAATGACGTCATGACCGTAAAAGTGACGCAACCTCTTATATGGAAACCTTGGGAAAATGACGGGTAAATGAGGCCTTATGGGAAACAGTGGGAACGTTGCCGGTTATTTAAAATTGTATTTAATTTAATTCTTATCGATGCAGCTCATAGTTGATTATTTGTTTATTTATTGAGAATTTTGAAAATCCATTTCATTTTTGATTGCTCTTATTCCAAATATATGCTTAACTCTTGAAAAAGCATGAAAAGTTGACTTTGAAGGAAAAAAAATGTTTTATTTATTCTCCATTCAAAAAAAATCTGGCAATGTCGAATTGGAGTCTTGTTGACAACCATAGTTACCCCGTTCGATCACCGAAGTGAAGCAACGTCGGGCGTGGGTAGTACTTGGATGAGTGACCGCTTGGGAACTCCACAGGCAGCTCGCCGGCTACATACCTGACTAGATTAATAGCATAAAACTCTGATCCTGCATCAGTTATCAAAGAAGTCATGGTGCATTCAAAAATTTCAATCCATTTGTCAGTTTACTTATCCTGGCGATTTTTTTCAAAAAGTTATTTAGTGCCATTTTTTCAAGTTCAAAAAAGGCTACTTTTCTAACTTTCTTCTAAGTAACTATTGATAAAAATGGCTATAGCACCATTCAAAAGATATGTACTTGCTGAAAATGTCATAATAATTGAAAAAAGGATATCGTGGTGATAAAATGTAAAACTTGGCAAAAATTACCCATTTTGCATGATTTCTACAAAAATGGCTCATTTTCCCCAAGTTCAAAATTTTATAGCTAGACTATCCTTTGTTCAATTATTATTATGAAATTTTCAGGAAGTAGGTACATAACTTTTGCCCCTCTTTTGAGTGGTGCTATAGCCATTTTTATCAAAAGTCAGACAGAGAAAAGTTAGAAAAATAGCCTGTTTTGAACGTAAAAAAGGGCACTAAACAATTTGTTGAAAAAAATCGCCCGGACCCTCAAACTGACAAATGGATTGAAGTTTTCAAATGCGCCATCACTTATTTGATAACTGATGCAGGATCAGAGTTTTATCAAATTAAAGGGCCTTTCCAAACTTACGCCCCCGCCACTGTATGTACAGGGACAGGGTCATCCCGTATATATTGACCCATATGCTAGCGGCGTTATCTGTGGAGATATGAAAATTCTGTTAATATGAAAGTTTCAGGTATTTATCCGAACTGTTCAAACATCTTATCAAAAACAAAACAAAAGACTATTCGAAATGTCAATATTTTTCCACAAGTAGCATTTTTTTTCAATGAAACCCACTGTATCTTATCATATAGGTACTATGAAAGAGCTTATTTTCTTGACTTCAAAAATATATAGTTTGATAACTTTCTGATGAGTCGTTCAAGAGATATTTAAGTTTAAATATGTGTAAAAATTAGTATTTAGATCCCGGTTGCCATGGATGAAGTTACAAAAATTTATTAACTCGTGAATATTTGGAATAACATCTAGAAGTAGAAGATATTTGACCTCCATTTCTATTGATTCAATCTTTATAATCCATTCCATTGATATAATCACAATTTTATCATTTTTACCATAGCAACTGGGATGTGAATTTCAATTTTTAAACATATTTAAACTTGAATATCTCCTCAATGAGTCATCAGAAAGGTATCGAAGTATATATTTTTGAAATCAGGAAAATAAGCTCTTTCAAAATATATGATAATATACAGGGGGTTCCATTGAAAAAATGCTACTTGTGAAAAAATATTGACATTCTGATTGTCTTTTGTTTTTTTTGATAAGATTTTTGAAAAGTTCAGATTAATATCCAAGACTTTCATATTTACAAAATGTTCATATCTCCATAGATAACACGTACCGCTTACTCAGAAATGAGTAAGATGAATGAGTTTGAGTAAATTTCCAAAAAGTTTTTTAATAACATGTTTTTTCGCATGCGCGTGATTTCAAAATCCCTGCAATCGATTTATATTTTCGACGCGTCCCGTAGCCAACACTTTGTAGGCGTCGAATTTTTTAAACCCCCAAAAATATCTACTTGACCCCACATATTGACTACTTTGTACATCAGAAATTGAATATGTATTTCTATTCGTTTCCGAGATATTGTAGTCCGGAGTTTTAGGTGAAAATCCCTCCCACTAAGCAAAGTAATATTGCTTGAATATTTCAACAACATTTCAAAATAATGTGTAACATTGCTTCATGCATTACTAATATCTGACTGCAATGTTGATGCAATTACTGAAACGGACTTATTCTAATATTGACAGAAACAATGTTTCAAAACTAACTGTTCCGTAATGTTGCGTCAACGTTATATGTTCATTGACCATTGACTTCATTTGTTATGTTCCACCGGGAAGCTTCCAGGAATGTCTATGTAATGTTGCTGGTAAGTTAAAGTGAATACTACATGGACAATATTTCAAACCTAACCTTATAGAAATTTATCTTTCATTACATTGTATGAACATTTCGCCCATTAGGCTATAGTAATGTTTCTTCAATAATATACCAGTAAGATTTCTTTTTAAAAAATGTACCTATTGAGGCCCATTCAGTTAATATTTTATAAGGAAACTGGTCATAAAACTGGGAAGAAAATGACGCCATGAAATCCATTGAACATTGGGAATTATTTTATCAAGAAACGTTAATATTGTATACCTACTACGTCGGTAAAGCGATAATTTTTCAAAAATGCATATTTTTTTTTCAAAATAAAATAGAGAATAAAAATTTCCAAAAAATTAACGGTTTTGATGTAGAATTCAATGGATTTGATGGCACCATTTCCTTGTAGTTTCATTTCCCGTTTTCCCATAAAACTCTGCCCTGCTAAATTTTTTAAACTATAATTGAGGTGTTTAGATGCAAAGTGGCCTAAGGCACAATGTCGCCAGATGCATGGGGTCTTTTACTATAAAATCATCTATTATGTGAATATATCTGGATGTACCTACAACACCTAATAATACTACTCGGATTTCTCTTTGTTTTATTAAGCTATACGCATTCTTTAAAATAATTAAAACGAGAAAATCTCGAAATGCTATTTATTACAACATTTATTTAACAAAAAAATAGGCACCTCTTAAAAATGTTCGAACACAACATTACTTCATAACATAAGATGAAACATAATAAACTAATAAATAAACAGTCGTATTCTTCTCTCCTTAGTATATCATCTTGGATGTCATCCTGAAATGATAATTTCACGATTTTAGTGCATGCATTAATGTTGAATTATTAGATTATTTATTGTAGCATGCCATGGATAAACGATTCAAGTTTGAAGGAATTGGATTTGGTGTTGATATCTACTAATGAAAAAGCCCTTGACGATATGCCTGCTACAAAAAAAGTAGAGACCACATGTAGGCACTAGATATGGAGGGACTTTAAAAAAATCTATACTGAAACTTTGAGCTTATTAATTTTACTATAACTAAATTTAGGTTGCATTATCAGAAAAATGATAATTATAGGTACATTAATAATTATTGTCAAAATTATCTGTTTGATTCTGAAATTTAATCTATTTCTATCTATTTTTGCTCTGTTTTTTAGAAGTCTTTGAAATACATATTTACTGAAGATTTCAGTTTTCCGTTCATCAATATCAATATTTAATTACCTTATTTTTGGCCCGCCCTCTCATGCCTAACTTTTGCAAACTGTAACCATTGCATAGTGGTTTTTTCAAATAAGTCGTCTTTGATGTTTGGGTATGTTACTCTCACAGCTTCTGCAAAATATATTTATTCAACTTTGAAAAAAATATAATACTTATACGGAATATACCTTTTATGATCTTCGTCAACTTTAGATCTTTTATTTTAAAATTCCCCTTTTTGCCCGTCCAGCTGCAGAACATAGCACAATGATTGCTTAACACTTTTTGTAGAGTTCTTGTTACACAAACTTTTTCGCATGCACCCCCCACATATTGCAAAAATTCCAGCTGAAAATAAACAGATTACAATTTTCAGTTATACTTACGTAGTACACAAATGTATTGATAAAATCTCTATTAAACTTATTTCATGTTAAACTTACAACTTCTCCTTCATTTTCCTCGTCTCCCAATTTTGATTCGAAGTCTTGGAGCTCATACTTATTGGAAATAATTTGAAGATGTCGCTATTTGAATGATGCTTTATTGCTACTCGCATGGCGAGGGTTTTCTCGATGTTTATCAGTTTGCTCTCAATCACAGACAGTCTTTCATTTATAGTTATTAGAGTGGTCAAAATCTCTAACTCTAAAAAAAAATGCAAACATTATAGCATTGAAGTTAATCGTAATAAGTTGTTAATTTTTAAATATAGCAATAATTAAAATCTATGAACAAAAACTAATTAATAACTCTGTGTTCGCATTGAAACAAGTCTGAAAGCTCAAAACAAAGTAAATTATTGCTTAAATAAAATTACTATGGGTGGTTTTATTTATTGCTATTGAAAAATTTACTTGTATAAAATGAAGTTAGTTTTCACCTCTGTCGCTTTGATGTCTTCCGGATGCCATTACAGTAGTCGCATCTAGAAAATGTATAATATATTGTTACAAGAACTCAGCATAATTTACAAATTATACCTGTATTAGATGTATCGTCTTCAACAGATTTAACATCAACTGATTTAGGTTTTGATGGTTGAAAAGGAACTTCCTCAATGATTATTTGAGAATTGTTGTGGATCTCGTCGGGGTCCTCTTCAGATATTATGTTTTCATGTATTTCAAGGTGTGGAGGCGGTGATATTGAAGGATCTCTATATTTGGAGTTGGGTCTTGATTTCCTTTTACCAAGTGTAAGATCACATTTGTCATCAAAATCGCTTATCTCTTCATCAGTTTTGGCCTTGGAAATACGTTCCTCATAGTACAATGCCTCTTTGTAGGTGGCTACAGGAAACACAATTTTTATCAAACAATGAGTGACAAAACAAACAAATACTTACAGTATTCACCCAATATTTTGATGTTCTCTATGACAGCCCAATCTGCCTGAGGATCAAATGCTTCTTTTATAGCTTTTCTTTCTTTCTCTTTTTTTGGCCACGAACAAGAAGAACCATTTATCCACTTTATTGGTGCCGCCGATAAAAACATTGTATCCTTATGTGAAAATTCCACAACAGCATATTTCTAAAAGAATCATCATCAAATAGCATACAGAAGAAACCAACATTAATTCAAAAAAATATTTTATATACATTATTATACATTGATAACAAAAATGGAAGTAAAATGGGAAACCAAATTCTGAATACAATATTCAAACAAACTAGATACTTTTCTTTCTTTATAACTAGGTATGTACAGGGTGATTCATTTTCAGCGACAGGGTGCCAGTTCTCGTAAACTATAAATCATAGAGACCCAGGAAAAAAAGTCTGTATAGTAATGTCTTTTTTTCTTTTATCTATGTAGTAATGTGCCCAAGAGAAAATGCTGGAAATATATTTCAAGCTTCTAAGATCGCCGCAAGGGGGCGTAACGGTACCGTGAAAACCGAAAATCGATAAATTTTCGACATTTTTCCCGGTGAATTACCAAAAAAGAATATGGAAACAGATTTGGGACGATATTATCTACAAAATTGCCCGCCGACACTTTTCTCTAAGTTGTCAAATAAGACAGCTACAGGCAGTTCAACTTGATGTTACTAAATTGCCTATATCTTCGAAATTCCTTTATCGATTTGACTGTTCTTAAGCTCATTTTAAAGAGGAAAATCTGGTTTTTCTGGTGCTAAAGAACAGTCAAATCGGTAAAGGAAAGGAAGGTAACATGAAGTTTGACGGCCTGTAGTTGTCTTATTTGACAACTTAGAGAGAAGTGTCGGGGGCAATTGTGTAAAGAATATCGTCCAAAAGCTGTTTCCATATTCTGTGTTGGTATCTCACAGGGAAAAATTTCGAAAATATGTCGATTTTCTGAAGAAGCTTGAAATATATTTCCAGCATTTTCTCTTGGGCACATTACTTCACAGTTTTTTTTTCCTGAGTCTCTATGATGGATAGTCTACGAGAACAGGCACCCTGTCGCTGAAAATGAATCACCCTGTACAAAGGCTTTACTTCATATCAGTGAAATAACCATATCATTAAAATGAATGCATTTGGTTACAATACTTTCTACGGGAATTATTTCTTCTGCAGTAGAAAGTTCATCAACAAATCCGCAGTGAAACATTTTGGATAGACAAGGAGAAGAGAAGTAATCGTGGAATGATGAGTATCTGTTGATTATAAAATATGTTTCACTTGATGTTGTGCACTGAATAATTTTTTGAATTCTGGCGACAGCTACTTCTGAATTTATTTTAAAAATACAATGATTGTTTTTTGACATAATCCCAAAAGTTTTATGATTTACCCTAACTTTGCTAAATGATTTAACTATTCTATTATTCAACAGAGGTTCACTGTATATTGAAAGCTCGTTGATGAAAATGCACTCATTCTGATCAATATTTGTATGATCAGTTGTAGTTGTAACATGTTCCCTGCTCTCATTTATTCTGTTCACAAACTGTTCTAAGGGATGATTTGAGGTCTTTACCATTCTTTTTATTTCACTCATATAATTTTCGAATTTGAATGCACTAAAATTATCCAAAACACCATATTTGAGAACATCTTCATTCAAGTGAATCAAATTGTGGATATTATGTGAGATATATTCTTTGCCATAAACTATTGCAAATTTCTCTATAAAATACTGTAATAAGGTTTTAGCAAATGAATTGTACCTAATACAAAGTTCAGGAGTTGCCAAAATACGAATGGCACAATGCAAAGAAAGAAAATGAACAAACTGAGAATGTTTCAATCTATTTTTACATACAATTGGCCCTGAATATATCAAAAATTGGCGAAATTCTGGCGCTTTCCATCTGTCTACTTCATCTAATTTTCTTGGGAGTCTAGAAAAATCATCCCCACTGACACAGAGCCTAAAACTCATCAAATCGGAATTCATTTTTTCGTAATCCTCCTTGTTCAACCGTACGGAGATATTGCCCCTTACCCAAAACAACAATAATTTTTTCATTGCTCCCAAGCAAATCAAGTGCATATAGTCCAGTGGAAATTGCTTAATTATGTCTATATCTAAAGCTAAAAGTGGTGTTTTTGAATCATGATAATCATCATAGTCATTATTCCTAAACTGCTCATCAGTTCTTAGGGGACTATTCAAGCAAGGAAATGACATTCGATTATTAATAAATGTTCCCTCAGTAACACACTTAGTGCAACCAAAATATGCATTATGCGATTTGCAGCATAAAATGAATGTTTTTGCAGGAATATCTACAATAAATTTATCTATTTTTATTTCAAAGGGATGATTATTATATACAAAATTGATGTTCTTTGCTGCTTTATATTCATTGATAAACACATCAAGCAATTCAGATGCACCAGGCTTGGAATATCCATGAAATACACCTATTACAAAAGGGTAATCACATTTTAAATCTATCAAACTCCCCAAAATTGGCCAAAATTGTGATTTTGAACTTTTTGTCAAGGGCAGACCATCTATGTTAACATCAAGTTTGATGATGGAGTTTTCAATCGGTACATAAATTTTAAATTTATTCAAAGTAAATGATATACCCTCCATCAGACCAAAATGATAGTATTTGCCATTTTTGGTTAATACAACACTGCTTTTTTTTTTTGATTTTAACAGAGTTCGGCAATCATTTGGTAGATTAATATACTCTGTTGTGGGAAAACCCTTTTTTAAAATCGCGAGAAGTTTATTAAAATTTTCATGTGAAATATGCCCACAAATTGCCCAAGATGTAAGTTCTTCTGCTAGATTATTGCAGACACTTGAAGTTAATGATGGAGTAGTAGACGAATTGCTACTTTCTTGTGTACTCTGATGTATAGCCCAAGTGTCGCTAAACCCAATGGTTTCAGCCGAGGTTTCAGCAGTGCCGCTTTGTTGGCTAACGTCCTGAATTGTATGTGAAGGAACGGTGTTCAAGAGAGCGTTTGAAAAATTAGTTCTTGAAAGAACGATTTTTGTATTCTTTTTTACTATAGTTCGAATCCATTTCTGCGTCATATTCGAATAGGCTTTTCGATGCTTCACCTGGAAAGACATTTATGAGTTTTCATACAAACCGATATAACTCGAGATAATATAACAAGAATAATCTGAATGTATACACTGATGGACAAAACGAAAAGCAACAGCCTAAAATTTGATACAACTTCTTATACTGCATAAGTTATCAAAGAGGTAATAGGTAGTGCTTTTGAAAACTTCAATCCATTTGTCAGTTTACGTGTCTTAGCGATTTTTTAAATTTGTTTGCTGTCCTTTTGTATCGTTTAAGTTTAAAAAAATAAAACTTTTTCTGTATGTCTTGATGAAAATGGCCTGTACCTTTCGAAAAAGTGACATAATATGTAGGAATTTCTAAATATTCCATAATAAATATTAAACAAAGGATAGTCGTCTAGCTATAAAGTTTTTAACTTGACAAAAAATATAAATTTTTAATGAATTAAAGAAAAAATAGTAATTTTAGCCAAGTTCTAAATTTTATAGCCACTGAATACTGCTTGTCCTTTTTTAATGGTGCTAGCCTTTTTTTATCAAAGATTAAGTAAGTAGGTGTAGGTAGATACATTGAAAAAGTTTTATTTTCAACTCTTTTTTTGAAAGACTATGAGCTTTCAAATTCTAAAATACTTCGGGCGACGGCAAGATCTTTCGAATCGTTTAGTTAAGTAAGTGACAGTGATTATCCAAACAAAAAACAAAGTTATTAAAAAAAATAATAACGTTCCGCTGCTGTGTATAATAGCTGAGTTGGTTTTCGACCTCAGCGAGCAAAGCGATTTTTGATCACCTGAAAGATCAGTTCGATTGATCTAGAATAAAATTATTAAAGAACGCTGTCGTGCTGTCGATTAGTGAAACTAACCTCGTTTAGCTTGTTTTGTCACAATATGAAGGATCAATAATAGTAAATAATTTGCCGCATTTTACGTAAGGAGATGGACGAAGTAAAGAAACGAGCGATATTGCCAATAATTATGTTCAAAACCTAATTTTCCACAATTTTGATGATGTGCACTACCATTTTACTTATAAAAAATCTAGAATGCTTCATTCAGTTCAACACATTTTCTTGTTCGCGCCCTGAAGCAATGAGAATTATTCTAAAATTGCTACCGTTTCTGAGATACATGGTGGTAAATTCAAAGAATAAAAATCGTTATTTTTAAATGTATGAACATTTTCAAGGTTTTTATTCAAAAATTGGTACCCGGGGTTATTTTGGTACGCGGAACACGAATATAGATACCTTCTCATTGTGGCCGTTAGAGGGCGCTTCACACTGCACTTCGGATGGTTTAAAATAGCCATAACTTTTTTTTACTTAAAATCATCTGCAAAATAATTTTCTTTAGTGAAACATGGAAAAAAAAACTGGGAAAATAGTTATGGCCATTTTGAGCCACAACATGTGCAGTGTATAGCGGTCACAATAAAACGGATTTCATATTCGAATTCGAATTTCTCATACTAAACCTCCGTATACCAATTTTCAAAGCGATATCTCAAGAATTGTTCAAAATAACGAGAAAAATCGATTTTTAATTTTAAACCTGATCACCCTGTATCTCAGAAACGGTGCAATTTCGAATTGAGACAAGTTGCGTTGAATCGGCTTATTTTGACATCAGGAATATGTGGTAGGATTTTGTATAGACCTTTAAAGTAGGGTTTAGTGTGAAGGCATAAGCATAATATTAATGATTAAGTCATAAGTCACTTTATTAATACATAAGCATAAGAGAGTGTTTATGGAAGGTGTTATTTAATACATAACAATTGTCAAAGATAACCTAGCCTGAACCTGAAAAATCCCTCCTCAAAACTAATCACTCCAACAACATACTTTGAATTCATCAGGTATATTATTTTCACTATCGTTTTCACAAAACAGTAAACTTTAAAACCCAAATAACAAAAAACTGAGCTTTGTTTGTTTTCTTCTCGTCGTGATCATTCAACCTTGTTTTAATTTAGTGCATAAAAGTCAAAATAAAAGTTAAAAGTTGGGAACTTTTACGCTTATGCATTATGTTATGCTTTCATTGAAACTTATATGTTTTCAGTAAACACTGTAGTACGTATCCATACATTTAACTGTAATGACTTATGCACTAAAATAACGATTTGATCAATAATTTATGCTTATGCGTTCGCTTAACCCAGCATTAGAGACATTCTGTATATTAGTTTGAACAATAAGATGCATAATACTTAGATGCCAACAACCTGCTTACGCCATATCAGGTACTCAATCAGCTCAATCTACTGTAGAATACTGAAGGAAGATAAAAAAGCACGCAATGAACTTAAATTTCATAAAATTGGTAAAAGGAGAAAACCATGTATCAAAAAAATAAATACCTAAATATTGGCAACTTACCTTATTATCCATTTCTCCCAGGATCTCTCCAAATAGGTAAATTCACAAATCACTTTTACGCTCAAAACATAGACTACCAGATAATAAACTAACGAATACAGTTCTCGATAAGGTAACGAAACGTAGCGTCGGTCGGTCGGCTTCGACAAGAAAGCAAGCAGCAAATCGTCACCTCCTCAGTCAAGACAATAAGATAGTTCGTAGATGATAGTATGATAGTTCCGCGTCACTAGATTCGCGATCGATGATCTTGCCGCATGCCCGTCGTACGACGCCGACGCACGCACGATAAACGATAAACCCACAAATCAGCTTTTGAGATATGCGCAAGGTGCGATGTTACAACAGTAACAACATGTATTATTGCATGGTCAGATTTCCATAAAGTTGGCAGGGCAATATATCTACAACCTTTTCATCTGTGTCAAATGGGTAATATTACGCAAACAAAGCTATCCGCAACATTATTGCCCGACTTTTAAAATAATATCCGCTGTACAACATCACTGTAAGGTTTTATGGACTTTGCTTTTCTAATGTTATGGATCTTAAACTTTCCTAAAGTTTGCTGCAATGTTTCCACAATAACTAAAACTTACGTTGCATTAGTAAAATACATTCAATTATTGGTTTGAAACTTTCGATGTGTAATATTACTGGAAGCTTCAGAAAACCTTCCATAATAAACTTACCCACGCAAGGTCTTTATAATATTGCTGAGACATTCTGTAAGGTTACATGTTCAGTGGGCTGTATACGGAATGACCCTGGTACATTACAAACCTTCTTTTTGCAAGTCTAGGTTAAAAAAAAACACAACAAACAGTCAATTAATAAGGATGGAATATTCCAATACACAATAATATGTCATTTGAAAGTATTGATTTATAAAATTTACAATTTAAATTTGTGTATGTGTACAAAGTGCACGTCGACCAAAATATTTTTGTACCTATATGGGAATTGCAATTTTAGAAAGCTAATACCTAATTTACATAAAACAAAAATTTAATTTTAAAGATTTGTAACTTCAAAGCCTAGTTGTAATGAAGGTACCTACTTTTACCCAATAACTCATGCTGTAAATCTCTTTCATAGTCATTAACTGTAAAATGGTCGGAGCAAACTGTCGAAAAATCTATATTAAACTTGTCTTTTCTGCTGCAGCGATGCACCCACTCTTTTTGTATTGTAGAAGACACTAAATCCTTGCCTTTTGGAAAAGAATCGAATACTATATGCTTGAGCCTTGCTTTTTAAGAGCCAATTGATTGTTTTTGCACACAGTAGCAACAGCACATATTCTCCCAGGCATAATGAACTAAAATAATGTTTACCACTGGAGTTAATTATTATTAAACAAGAAGCCTATTTCCTCAGAGAGTAGATGGCCATTTCAATTACTTTCCTGTGAACAAAATGCTCCTTCTTGTGCTATCGAATTATTGTTACACACCGTCAACCGTTAACACAACCAAACGAATAAAATATGTATTTGTATATCTTCGCCAACTCAAACTACATCAAAAGTACTTGGAAAACAGAAACTATTGGACAAATTCACAACACATCACACACGATCAACGGCTAAATGAAAATAAACAAACCAATGGTGACGTCACAGCCGTTCTCCGCTCGATGCAAAACTGCCAAACGCCGCACGTTAAATGGAACTGAGCTATCCTGTGTAGTTTATAATCGTTGGACAACCATAGGTTGACAACCGCGTTTTGAATTTGAAACTTATGCGCAATTTTATTGAGTTTTTGGAGTTTCTTGGCGTTATTATGTGTATTGAGTGTGCTATTTTGACTGTTTATTTGTTTGTTCTTGTGCTGATTCGAGGTAAATATGATGTTTACACGTGAATATTCTCTATTTTAGAAAAGGGTCTTGTAAAGATTAGGCATCCACACATGAATGATTTTTTTCAATTTTTGAGCATAATTTTGGTTTTATAGAACAATTTCAACTAAAAAAAATGCCGGATGAACAGCTTTTAACAAAAAAAATAATCCCATAACAAATTAAAATTTTGTCAGAATTCAGTAGCCTAGTTTACACCGACAACTTGGTCCGCGGACCAAGTACTAAATTCGAACTATATCAGAACCAAATATTTGGTTCGAGAGGTGTAAACAGTTGCGAACTAAGCTGGTCCGCTCTTGGTTCGGTACTTGCCAGCAGGTGTACCGAACTAAATTTGATTCGATCTGGATCAAAATTATGAGGTTATGTTGATTGTTATTATTGTGAATTGTGTTGGTTCTGAGTTTCTCAAGGCAATCTTAGCGTACTCACTTATGTTTTTTTTGATTACGAATTGTGTTGATAAATAATTTCGACTTGTTTTTGACGTTTGACGAATTGCGCGCGTACTCATTTAGTTCACGTGTTGCAAGGCTGTGTAAACGAACGAGAAGCAAGCATTGGTCCTACCGTACTATCCCCACCCACTTGGTCCTATCGGACCGAACTAAACGAGCTTTCGGTGTAAACTAGGCTAGTGGGCGCGTTCAGGTAGTTTGTGGCGCTTCAGCGCTTTTTCCGTTTTACGCGTTATTTTCCCTGAACGACATGCTGTAAAGCCTCATACTGAGCACGCGAATATTCGCGGATTTTTGACATAATGTGTCAAATTCAGATTCAAAAATATTCGCCGCGGGAAATTTTAACTTTTTTGCGATTCAGTGCCGTCTGCCTAAGTCATCTCTGTATCGAATTAATAACATAACCTCGAATTTGTATTATTATTTATTTGTTGATTTTCACCAACTTTACGAAGGTAAGATAAAATAATATAAATGATAAGTCATGGATGATCTTCATCACAACTGTTATTATTCTTTACGAAGATATTATCATTTATTGTTTTGCATACATATACAGGGTGTCTCACGGTCTATGGTACCTTAGACGTTCACAAAAAACTAGACATTGGATCGATCTGAAAATTTGGCTCAACACATAGTCGAGTATGATTTTGATCTATATTTTAAAAATATTTTCAGTTCTGCAGTTTCAAATGGACCACCCTGTATATTATTATTTTTTTGGATTCCTTGACTGATTCTAATCACTTTTTCTTGATATACTCCTATACCTATCGGCAGCGGTTTTCGAGATATAAATTAGTTTATAATATCTTTGTCGTAAAACACATCAGTGGATTGAGTTCAATAATTTCGTACTTGAAAACGGTGGAGAGTTGAAATTGCTATGTCGATTAGAGGAAGGTAGGTTTATATGGTTCCAATGGAGAAACCGATCTGTAAATATAGAGGGTGCTTCAAATTTATTAATCTTTTTTCCATACACAAAAATGATAAAAAAGCTATTTTTTCAAATGGAACCCCCTGTATATTACTTGAAAAATGAAAAGACCAATAAATTTTCTTTCAAATGGTATTCCATGTTCCTATACCTAAACCTTCAGGTTCTACAAGAAAAATGCATTTGTCTAAAAAATAAATTATATTGGTATTATTGATATGAAACATAATGTAGTTGCAGTTTGCTTCTAAAAATAAATTGTTTTTGCTGTGTGACCTGGCAACTATAGGTTGCCCTAGAACCTACATTATGTTTCATAGCATGTATACCAATATAATTTATTTTTTAGTAAAATGCATTTTTCTTGTAGATCCTGAAGGTTTAGGTATAGGAAAAGGAAATACCATTTGAAAGGAAATTTATTTGCCTTTTCATTTTTCAAGTAATATACAGGGGGTTCCATTTGAAAAAAAAACTTTTTTATCATTTTTGTGTATAGGAAAAAGATTAATAAATTTTAACCATTGGAACCATATAAACCTAAATTCCTCTAGTACGCTCGACTGTACGTCAAATCATCAAATGTCATTTAGTTTATTCTGATATCCGAGCAAAAGTCGTCGACTTTTCTACTTTTGCGAGAAAAACAAATTATTCCAGTCGAGGTCCTTATTTACGACGAAGAAGGAATAGCTTTTGATGCTTATTGTTAGGAACAGTCGAAATATTGTGCACGATTCATCAGTATTTTCAAAAAACATAACATTCATCAGGAAAAATATGTACTACATAATATAAGACAAAACATGAACAAAACTAATGAAACCGCCTAAAATTTGATAAAACTTTGATCCTGCATCGGTTGTCAAAGAAGTAATGTGGTATTTGAAAACTTTAATCCATTTGTCAGTTTACGCGATTTTGGTTAGTGCCTTTTTGACACGAGTAATTTTTGTTTTGATACTATCACCATCCGAAAGAGGAGCAAAAATTATGTAGGTACTTCCCGAAAATTTCACAATAACTGAGCAAAGGATAGTCTTGCTTTAAAATTTTGAACTGCCCTTCTTTCGAATAATGCCAGCCATGCATTTTTATCAAAAATTACACAAAAAAACGTTTATTTTTTTGAAAAAAAAAAAGTCAAAACACGTAAAAACTGACTGACAAATGGATTAATATTTTTAAATGCACCATTGCTTCTTTAAAAACCAATGCATGATCAAAATTTCATCAAATTTAAGGCGGTTCCATTAGTGCAAGTAATATTTTCATTGTATACAAATAAAAAGCGAATTTCAAAAGTCCCGCCTATAACCTGTCAGCTGTGAATTTCAAAAGTCCCGCTATAACCTGTCATTTGTCACGTCAGTGTATGAGCCTA
This sequence comes from Orchestes rusci, assembly GCA_958502075.1. Classification (NCBI taxonomy): domain Eukaryota; kingdom Metazoa; phylum Arthropoda; class Insecta; order Coleoptera; family Curculionidae; genus Orchestes; species Orchestes rusci. The sequence continues at coordinate 59,274,047 of OY293305.1, read as the reverse complement.
CAGCGCCCCTCACCGTAGTTCGCACAACTAAAAACACTGTTCACCCTTAACTCTACTGAGCATTGATTAATGTGGTGTCATTAATCAATGCTACTGAGCAAATAACCTACCAGTCCTAGAAGTTGACGCAAGACTAAAGTATTTGGTAATTTGACTCATAATAACCAAAGAAATATCGGAAATTAAAATGAAATATACAAATTCAACTCAATTCACATAACGTCATGTCACTGCCCTTACACACAAGTAGCGAAACAAAGTAAATTGAAAAATTTTACTATCACAATCAATAAAATAAATCATAAACGTGCTGAACGTTTGCTAAAATTGCCCAACGCCGGCCAACGCGTGAACGCGCTCCAGCTAGATGAAAAGCATGACGGTGATTCCCCGAGATTTCGCAACGCAAACAGAATAATTTGAAATGGGACTCGCGACGGTGACATATTCAGTTGCCTTTAGATATAATAATTCATTTTGCCATTCCTTAAAAATATTATTGCGACTTCTGGCGATTGATATTAAATTGTTTAAGCGACTGTTATCTATTTCAATTAGGTTAACACTGGGTGTTTTTCTGAAACTACTGAAAAATAAACTCATTATTGAAGGTAATGTTCTGAAAGTTGCCAAAAACGGGTACTTTTCGAAAAATCGCCGCCACGCTCGAAACATCGTAAAAAGTAGTCATTTTGGCGACCAGTCGCCAAAAATGGCAACACTGATCTCACTGCTGGCGACGTTTAACGTTTAACTCAAATGACGCATGATATACGTCATACTTGTCCCCTTGTGCGGAGTTCGGAGCCACTCTGCATAAAGTGATTGTGAATTGTGACCAAGGGTGGTGTTTCAAGGACGGCGTTTTCGCGTTTTGCCATAGGATTGGTTCGTGATAATCCCGCCGTCATGATTCAAAATTATTAACGGGTATGTCAATACGCTTAAAATGTTAAAACGCGGCCACTACGCCCATGGGGACGCACCACCAATCAATTCCTAACGGCAGAGCCGTCTAAATATTTTAAAGACGGCTCTGCTATCGGCGAATGTGAAAGTTAATTTGTCAAATCAGATGACGTGTTTGATTTGAAAATATTGCTCAGTAACTCAGTATTTATTTCCTAGTTTTTCCAAAAATATACATTTGTCTAAGTAGTGTTGTTCAAATATGGCTCTAATGACTATGATAGCTCGTGTAGCCGATGGTCTACCATTGGCTGCAACAATGCAAGAAGATGAACAGGTAATCAAAGAATTATAATAAACATTTCCAGGTTTTATGTTTATGTATTATTAAAGACTGGCAGGAATATCCTAGATTATCAGAATCAAGCAAAAATGCTTTTTCGCAAATTGGGTCCACAATCCCCTCCAAGATGTACAATAGAAACAGGGCCTTATTTATTCCAGTGAGTATAGATAATAATATAATATAATCAAATAATATAGTAGTTATAGTACTAATGCCTTGACAATCATTGAAGTAATCGTGATAGCATTAGTTAAAAGGCAAATAACTTTTTACTGAATTACCGAGCCAATTACATACCCAATCATTATATCCCTATCATAAATCAGTGAGCATGTCTTTAATAATCATAATACAATTCCAAAATCATGGCTCACTAGGTACACCGTACACCTTCAGTGGGCCTCATCGGCCCTGATTATATATTTTAGCTTTTTCGTCATTATTACACTATGTTGCGATTCTGTACGCGAAGTGTAAAACCATTTCATTATTCACCCACATACCACATATTATGTAATATTATCCAATAACTGCATCCTTGGAATCGAAATATCCTGCCTACTGGATTGTTGAAAGGGATGGCAGCTATCTTCAGGACGAAGTACTGTTTTTTTGAGTTCACTTCCAGATCAGCATCTTGACTGTATTCAATTGACTGCTTGTAGAATTTATTAATCATGTTTTCATAAATTATCGTCGATATTAGGGTCACAACCCCTGACTAGGTGCAGCAAGTATCTTCCAAATAATTCTTGCGCGGCATGTCAGTAACTTCTCCTGGTGACATCAGGATATACTGACTGGAGTTGTTCAGTTGATTAATCATGACCTGGGCGATTGAAACTTCGTTAGAACACTCCGGCTGGATTCGTTTAGCTCTGTGTAGTAGACTTTACTCCTCATTAGGATCGGATGGTGGCCAGCTCTTTCAGAAAATTGGGTTTTATTTCTTCGATATCATATCTACCCTGAAACTTTTGTATCACTCCTATGAAAGATCTGAGCTGGAATATGCTTAATCATTTGGTCCCCCATTTATAACTGCCGTAATTAAGTCCATCCAAAACCAATTTTGAAGAACATCATTTTTAGAGAGAATGGTATATTGTACGTCGTGACTTACAGTCACTATCGTTACCTATCGTTTCTCTATAAATTCCTCCGCCCCAAAATTTACTGCATTTCTGCTGGAACAACTGTCATTTTGTTTTACGTTTTCGCTCTCATTTGTACGGTCGAATAATAATATCTGCTGAGTCCTATTCGCAATATTAGTCACATTTACAATCAAATCTCGGCTCTTTTCGACATATTTCTTGATAGTCTTCCATCGAGTCTTCCATTCATATTGGATGACCTGCGTAGTCTATCTGGTTATTCTCGGTAATGAATGTTGAATCAATTTTAACTTTTATCTTGTGAAACATTTGACTTATGGATCGGGAGAGATAACGACCATTCTTGGGTAACGTTCAATGCCCGTCTGCCGAGCTGGGGTATGGTATATTTCAATATTTTAAGTCGATCCAATTCTAGAATTTTCTTTCCTCCCCGTGTACCAACCCCAATAATTGAAATTGTACTAAAAAATTGAAAAAAATAACGATCGATTCCCATCTGCCGTTGTGATTTTATGTTTGTGTACTAAAAAAAATCCAACGGTAACTCATCGGCAGACAGTTTCGAGTGATAGGTTCTGCAGGACCTTACTATAAAATTGTTGTGAAAACTGATGAGAAAAAAAAACGATTGATGCTCGTCTGCCGAATCAAAGGTAGGTTTAAAAGCTCAAAGGAAACCTTAAAAATTCATCGGCAGACATTTAGGATATATACGTAATAATTATTGCGAATTTGTTGTTTGTTATATTTTCATGTCAAATGGGATGACAAATGTCCGTCTGTCAATGACATAATTTGTCACGAAAATATTACAATTAAAAATTCCCATCAATTATCAAGTATATGTCCTATATGTCTGCCGATGGATTTTTAAGGTTTCCTTTGAGCTTTTGAACCTACCTTTGATCCAGCAGGCGGGCATGAATCGTTTTTTTTCATGATTTTTCACAACAGTTTCATAGTAAGGTCCTGCAAAACCTATCACTCGAAACTGTCTGCCGATGAGTTACCGATGGATTTTTTTTAGAACAGAATCATAAAATCACCACGGCAGATGGGCATCGATCGTTTTTTTTTCACAATTTTTTAGTACAATTATTTGAATTATTGCTCTTGGAGTTGGTACACGGGAGACGAACAATTTTATTGCATTGACACTTGCGATACTAACTTGATTGGTTTTATCTTCTGGTACTTTATTTTTATTCAAGTGTATTGAGTGCATTTCTCTTAAAATATTTTATTAGGTCATTTCAAAATCTTGAACCCTTCAAGTGTGGTTTTCATTCTCCCCTTAGGGGTCGAGTGATACATGAATAAGAAGGTATATCGATTGATGCGAAGTATTTAAATGTCAACAATACGGTTTTCGAGCAGATTTTACTCAAGAACCTTTTAATCGAATACCTAGGCTCCATACAGTGATAGAGGTTTTGTTCAAACCGCCTTCGTACATTCTGGAGCACTTGTGGTGACATTTTCCGAAACCATGACGCGTATTCTTGAAAGTAAGTGATGGGAGCATCCCCGGGAGCTCCCGGGGACTGCTTCCTGCTTCCTCGGTCCTCGATACAATAAATTCGTATTCTTGAAAGGTAGGGAACATTACAGATATAGTCACTGAAGTAACATCAAGGAGAATCAGATCCCCGGGAACACCGTTGTTGGTTTGTGCAACCAATCAAAACGCAGAAAATTTTGACAGATTCTGTGCTCATGACCACAATTTTTTGTTTATTTTTTTTTTTAAATAATCAAAATTTGTTTTTGTCAATTGGCAATCGATAAACGAAATTGTGGTCTTTTTTATCGGGAAAAGTGGTCTCTGTAGTTTCTATTATTATTTTTTCGAAACTCATAGCGACTTGAAATGAAGGGAAAATCAAAACCCTTAACAATAAAACAAAAGGAGACGTTTATGGAATTTGTGCACAGCAGGTCTGAGATGTACAGAGGTACGACAAAAGGTGTCACCATCTCAACTACGTCTCGGCATAAGTCTTTAGTTAGCCTGAATAGCTTCACAAATGTATGATCACTCAAATTAAAAGCATTCCTCTTATTGATGATATCTCTCGGTACACCTTCTTGTTCTTTCGCATCACGAACATCGTCCATTAATATATCGTTTAGTGCAATATTATTGAAGTCTTCTTCATTCATTTTCACAACTATGTATTTAATGTCTGGTTTATACAACAATTTCATAAGCATAAGCATAACTTTAGTCATAAGCACAGTCGTGAATATATGCGTAACTTTGAGGTGGTTTATACAACTTCATAAGCATAAGCGTTTAAAATTTGCTTGTCAATCAAAATTCATACTTAACATCAAATTAAAACTGACTTCAGGAAATATTGAAATATTCACAAAAATGCACAAAACAGTAAACAGTTCAGAACCCAAAAAAGAACATAATCAACTATCGAGAAGTCATGCGCCAAAGAAAATCATGATAATACTTATATGAAGACAGGAATATATTTGACCACTACCGTAGATTGTCAGAAATGACGCCTGCGCTGTTCCGATTTTTGTATAACTTCAGACATAAAGATGAAAATTATCAACTTTCTTATCCTTATGCTTATCGATATATTTGTGAAAGTGTGTATAAACGCGTTCATAAGAAACTATACGTTCAACTTTTGTGCTTATGACTAAAGTTATGGTTATGCTTATGAATGTGTTGTATAAACCAGGCATTAATCAAGGAAAATAAAATGAGAAAATGAGATTCATGCATTGACTTTAAATACTATAGACTGGGCATCCCATTCATAAAATGGTATTAGTCTTGACGCCAACATCACAATAAGTGCGAAAGAGACAACACTATGATTGGAAAGAGATAAAACGAGGAATCCGAACCCATCGGGCAACACCGCATGAGAACATGTGATTCTTATAATACGTACGTCCGAACTCGATTTTCATCTGGAACAGCGGCGGCACATTTCGAGTTTCTACCCTTTTGTATGAAAAATATAAATGAATATTAATTTGGGTAGGTACCTATGTCGTTATTGTTATATGACAGTATATCACATTTTTGACTTTCTGAATCAATAAAAATTGAAATTTTCATAACATTAAAAATCAAATCTCCTGCTGTTCTTCCGACAATAATGAATTACGGTTCCGAATAAAATGACAACCAAAATACAAAATATATTTCGCCTTTCTTACATATCTCTAAGGCCATTTTACTCAATTTGCCATATAATTTTTGTTTTTGGAGACGGGAAACTGTATGGTCTGCCGGTGAGTCATGATTGGCAAGCTTCCCGGTTTTAAATATTTGATTCCATCAATGTCACGTAAATAGTCTTGTGGGTTAAAATGGGCCGAACACAAAAAGGGAGGTTTGATTCGAAGTCGGCCCTCGTCAATCCTCACCAAAGAACACCAAATATTTCGCAGCTCTTCATTTTTTGGAAATCTAAAATTGGATAACAAGAAAAAAATATAAAAAATAGGAAACAGCAACGTTTTACTTTTCTTGTTTCTAATACATAAGTATATGTACAGGCGAAAAGAATTATAAATAAATGGCCGAAAAACTATTTTTAACTATACCAAAATGATTATCAGTGCTGGAAAGTGAGTGGAGATAAATTCAAAGAAATATGGTGCAGGAGTCATACTAAACAAAGACCGCAAATATTGATATACCTGCAAATTGAAGCAGGTAAGCAATATTGTTTATTGGTCTATTCTTCTTTGAATTAATGTCCAGACAAAAATTTAATTTTGTATGTTTAGACATAAATTTGGCCCAAAAACATTTATGTCTAGATATACATTCAAAGAAGTATGGGCAAATAAACAATACATAATGCGTAGGTACCCTGCTTCAATTTGCAAGTACCAATATTTGCAGTTTCTATTCACTTTTCGCATTCTCCAGAAAATTAAACATTTTTTATATATCCTATACCACCCTAAAAACAAAATTGCCATTATTTCTGGCACGTTTTAAAATGTAAAGGTTTATTCGGAAGCCTTGGGAACAGGGTAAATATCTATTTTCAACCATTGCACTTTTATTTAAAACTTTTTTCCAAACGTCAAATTAAAAAGTGAATTGCGGGGTCCATTTAGCTGTGCCCTGTACAAGGTTTTTTTATTTATCAATTTAGACCCCCTTTATCTTTTTTATTTGACGTTTCTGACAAAAATGTCCCTTCATAAAAGTCTATTGATTGTTTTCGAGCAAATTGTTGGAAAAACTATATTTCGCTTTTACAGGAAGAAAGACTGGGCGTCGTCAAAATTTTTAATTCCAATTGAAAGGTACAGGCAAAGAGGGTGATATGTCAAAAAGTTAATTTCGAGATAAACGCGAGGTTTTAAGAGCTCTAAAAAGTGATTATAATAATAATAATTGTAAAAGTAAGCATTCTTACTGAAGACTTCAACCTTATTGTAATAAAAAAAACGAAAATGAGACAGTTGACGAAGTATCCAATAAATAATTCATCTTGACTGTGTATGAAATAATCGAGGAAATAATGGAATAGGTATTCAAGTAATATGAATATCCTTTCTTATTTGAGAACAATCGGTTCCTATTGCATAAAACACTACCATTCAGGCTTTTTTCCAAATCAGTTTCATTTTTTCGTTGTTACCTATTCACGAATAAAAACAAACATTTAAACTTCCTGAAGATTGAAAAATCCTCATTTTCATGAATGAAATATGATGATGCCTACACTCTACACCACTGGATCCCTCTCCAGTCAATGCTCAATGCAAATTTGACACTTACCTGTGAATGGTGATTTCTGGATCCGAATGGTCCAGTTTTTGACACAGCAAGCTCAATCAAACCATTTTTCACAAATAAAGTCACAATACAACACTTCACAAGCACGAAAGTAGAAGTTTTCAAGTTGAAACCCCATGGCATCACCGCACTACCTTCAAAATCGATACCTGCTGTTTAAAGGCAGCGTTGCCGTGTACTAGGACTAATATTTACTATGTATCGCCTGTATCCAATGCACAAAAAATCATTATTTAATGAATGTTAGTAATTAAGCTTTGAGTAGCACAAAAATGTTTCACATTATTTATGATATGAAATAATATCATCATTAGACACTATCACCGTTGTTCAACATTGAGTTGATTCACACGAAATCATGGTTGTAAATGTGTCTGATTATGCGATAATCTAGAATAGTGAACCTTGATGCACCTTCTTGAAAAATGAACAATACTCAATCCTCCTTAATTTTCATTGTATCATGTCTTATCAATCAATTTCGTACACAGAGGAATTTTCATTGATGAAGATTTGCCCAAATCGGCAACCGCGTCCAAAGCAGGTCAGTTTTCGGCGACGCAGATAGATATAACTCGACAAGGATAGCGATACAGTGAATTTCTCAAGACATACGTCCAAAATTGGATGATGGTGCCATTATTTTTGAAGGTTTCCTTCTCTAAAGCCTTATAAAACTCAATGGATTCATGTAAATAACAACTGACAATTCATGTAGAAAGTGAACAGACACGATACATTAAATGAGGTTAAAAATCCAGGGATTGGTCTGTTCTACTGGGTTGAAGTAAGAGAGCAGAGCCGCTCTCTCGGGAGCATCTCCCTCTCTCAACTTTTTCTCAAGAATACGGTTTCGTGAAAATCTCGCTAAACCCCGCCCCCTTATCTCGCTTGTTCTACTCCCTACCGATCAAAGAATAAGCACCCATACGTCAATGATCTATCCTCGTCGTCCAATGTGTTAGAGTCAGGTGGAGTGCTACGCTTTTTATGTTTTTTCACAAAAAAAAATCTAATGGACTAGACTAGAGTTGTGACCAATGAGAGTGGCTCTCCTTTCTCCACTCTATTAAGCGACCTGATAACGTGGCGTTTTTACTAATAATTACGCTCTTTCTGCGGGTATGTAGAGGGGAGCCGTTTTCTATCATATCAGAGCTGGCGAAATGGTATTTTTGAGTAAATTTCTACGGACCGTGTGTAGCTCGCTTTAGAGTTTCGGGTACTGTTTTCAAATACACTTGGCATTCCTCCCTTGATGTCTCTAAAGTCTTCAACATCACATTGTTATATCTCATCCGTGGTCTCCAGACAGAAGTTGTGTGAGATATTTGAGAGACGGTTATTTGGAACAAAAATGAGTATGAAATGTTGTATAATTGAATTATTTTCGGAAGGCTCTTTCTTTCGGAATTTAGAATATACAATCACAGCTACATTTTGCTCTACTACTTATTATTTTTTGACAAATGAGTGGTTATCTTAGAACATTGAACCACCAGAAACAAGCATAGCACCCCGAACGTACACGATTTGTTTGAGTCGATAACATTCTGTTTTTGTTTATATTTATGTAATTTTATTTTGACACAATTGTGATAAGATCTCTACAATCCAACCGTCCATGAAGAAGCTCCACAAACACAGCACTTTTTTGGTATAATTGCCACACTAAATCCTCTTCTCGAGCACAAATAAATCATGCACAACTGGAAAATCACAACAACCGTCACTTTAAAGCATTTATTACCGTCATGGCAACGCATTTCAAATAGCTCGATTGATGCCCAACGTTGCCGTTTCTGAGAAAAATTCCTCTTATCAACTTTTTAGTGTAAAAGATCAAGGAAAATCGTTCGATTATTCAACGACAAGTAGTAATAGCGATGAAAAAAAGGCTACACACTCCTTGAATATTGAAGAGAAATACATTTATTTGATGATAGTGAACGTCAAATCATTGTTATTGAATTGGTGACATAAAATCTGGTGAAAGGTATTTCAAGGAAGTAAATATTGCAAACAAGGAGCTTGCTTTTCCCCTTCACCCCCATGTTTACATTGACTTGTTCGACTCACACAATACTCTTTGTTTATGCTTCTAGTGGTTCAATATTCGAACGTGGTTATTCATTTTTGATGTGAATGAGGAGTACTTTTTAAATTCTGAATCAGATGATGTAAGGGAGAGTGGGGCAAGATGACGATGGCAAGAAAAAAGACTCCATAGGAAATACAGAAACGTAATTTTAACTAGAACAATACCCTTATTCAATGGAGCAATATTTTGGCCAACAAACAAAATGAGGACAGCAAACGAAACTTTAATCCTTGGAAACATACAATAAAAAAACAAGCAAAATATATTTTCATCATCTTGCTCCACTAGTGGGGTAACTTGACGAACCACGAATCTATGATGGGGGCAAGATGACGATCAAGTGCAGATATCACAGATAAAGCCACCACATGCCACCTGAGGGATGGTGGCATCCTCCACATTAGATACAATCCTCAATTGGAGGTTCAGTGTAGGGTTCCTGGCAACCTGGACACAAAATGTCTTCTTTCTTTCTTTCCTTCTTGTGTTGTAGGGTTTGACTCGAATCATTAAACACTTTCTTCTACACTTCAACGTTATCTTTTTGTATCAATCTGTTTTCAGCAATCTCTTTTTTTATCAGGAGATAAAAAAAGAGATGATGCATCATCGCAAGTGATAATCGTCAACTTGCCCCAGGGTACAATTTTTCAGTAAAAAGTCAGAAATAAGAACAAAAAAGGTGTGTTATTTTCTATTTTGTCATAACAAAATTTTAACAAACCACATTAGCGTTTAAAAAAAAAAAATCTATGCACGCCACTGGATTCGGCATTCCTTGAAACGGTCCTATACCAAATTTCACCGAAAAAAATAAATTCATTCTTTTTTTTTAATCCGCTCCTTTGATGAAATCACTCTATAGTTAATACCGATTGTAATTTTAGATATTCGCAAAATAAATGAAAGAAGTATTGAAGAAAATGGTGACCTGGTGGAAATTACCAGAATTTAGTTGTTTTTTTCATGACCATCTGTGAAGTTTTGAAACCAAATAAATGACTACTACTTGGTACTTTCTGGTAAAATTGGTATCGGCCCGTTCTGAGGGATACCGAATCCAGTGGCGTGTATAGATTTTTTCTAAAAAAATCGCTAATGTGGTTTGTCAAAATTTTGCTCCTGAGAACTGGCAAAGAAGGCCTTGGATTTTGTATGAGAAAGGTCATTTTTGGTGAAAAGATACAGTTTACAATAAAAAAAAACTCGAGCCAAATCGGTCGATTGGTAAACTTTTTTCAGGGTGACCCGAAAACAAATGGGTCACACTGTATATGAAAATAAAAAATCATGCAATATAATTCCTGTTTTGCATTCTGCATTACATCTTGCATCACTAGTGAATTTATTAACTGGAAAATCTACTATGAAATTATAGTTTCACTAAGATTATTTTGATTGTAAGTACAGGGTGTCCCAACGATAGAGTAAAGTAGGTTTTATCATAAAGGTTATGAAAAATATCAATATCAATATGCGTCACAGATTAGGGGTGTAAATAGCGCACATTCTGAAAATATTTGGAAACATACAGGGTGCGTCACAAAAGTATGGCGTGTAAAAGTATGATTTTTTTAAATAGAATGCCCTGTTTTTGATTTTATTTCTATGTGTCACTATGAACATTTTTTGTTATATAATATATGGGTCTAAATTTGATAGTTTTTGAATTATTCGAATTTATCGAAAAAATTTTGCATTTTAATGATATTGAAAAATGATTGATTTCTCCGTTATTTAAGATATTACACTCTTGAGATTTGGTAGGGATAAGGACTAGTGTCATATCAATGCTTGAACCGGCGATATTCGCTATTTGTTATACAGGGTGTTTTTTACTATAGTCCAAACTTTCCGATTTTCAAAATAAAAAAAATCATTTTTTTCAAATGATACACCCCTTTTATTATTACGGTAGTGGATTGAGTATTTGAAAACCTATCATTTTTGAAAATAATGTCCTATACCTATCTTTCATGGTTATCGAGAAATTCAGAATTTTCTAAATCGCTACCTTGTGTTTTGCAATAAAACGATAAACTATGCCAAGTTTCAAGTTATTATTCAAAGGTAATACTAATATTCAAATTGTTAATCGATATTTTGTCTTAATATATTTTCAAAAAGGTGACCCCCCTGTTGAATACACAGATTCAGTCTTCTTTGAAGATTCAGCCTGACTTCTGATAACATCAAAGGCGTCACTGAATGACAAACGTCCCGTATTCTATTTTTCATATGTTCCATGGTGGTTGGCTTGGTAAAGTATACTCGGTCTTTTATGAATCCCCCATAAAAAAAAATCGAGGGGAGTTGAGTCGCATGATCTCGGTGGCCACGGAATAGAACCTCCACGTCCTATCCATTTTCCTGGGAATTGCATATCCAAAAATGCCCGTACATCACGATGGTAATGTGGAGGTGCACCATCCTGTTGCAGCCACATATTTGCCCGTTCGACTAAATTGATATCTTCAAGTAGCAATAATTTTTGTTTTTTCCGAACGATTTGGAAAATTCGAATTTTCTCGATAAGTATTGAAGATAGGTATAGGACATTATTAGCAAAAATGATAGGTTTTCAAATACTCAATTCACTATAGTAATAATAAAAGGGGTTTACCATTTGAAAAAAAAAGAAATTTTTTATTTTGAAAATCGAAAAATTTGGAACATTATAAAAAACACCCTGTATAACAAATAGCGAATATTTTCTGTGGAAGCTTTGATATGACTCTAGTCCTTATCCCCACCAAATCTCAAGAGTGTAATGTCTTAAATAAGGGAGAAAACAGTTATTTTCCAATATCACGAAAATGCAAAATTTTCCGTTAATTTCGAATTATTCAAAAGCTATCAAATTTAGACCCATATATTATAGAACAAAAAATGTGTATAGTGACACATAGAATCCAGAAATAAAATCAAAAACAGGGCATTCCATTTAAAAAAATCATACTTTTTCGTGCCATACTTTTGTGACGCACCCTGTATGTTTCCAAATATTTTCAGAATGTGCGCTATTTACACCCCTAACCTGTGACGCATATTGATATTGATATTTTTCATATCCTATATGATAACACCTACTTTACTCTATCGTTGGGACACCCTGTATGTATTTCTACAAACATTCAAATAAGTGTACTTAATCGAGTAGCGAATACAAGAACAACATTTTTTTTTAATATTTAAATAAAGGAATCAAATAATAGATGATGTCTTTTTTATCATGATGCAATGATGATTATACTAAATACTAAGTGACTGTTATTTTCCAGCTACTTGATCGAATATGACGTCTGCTATTTAGTTCTTTGTGATAAAAATTTCTCAAAGAGACTAGCTTACTCATATCTAGAGGATATTGCACAAGAATTCCATTCCCAATATGGTCGCAAAGTGAACACCGTGACCAGACCGTACACTTTTATAGAATTTGATAATTACATCCAAAAAGCGAAAAAACAATTTAGTGACTCTAGGTCAAGGAGGAATTTGAATGTTATCAATAATCAGCTGCAGGATGTTCAGAGAATCATGGTACAGAATATTGATGATGTTTTACAAAGAGGCACTGTTTTATCAGGTAAGGAAACTATATAACAAACTCAGTTAGTTGATGTTGCAGTAAATCAAATAAGTGTCTGCTCAGGATATTGTACGGACTTCTTCTAATTGTTAAGTTTTGAAAAAGGTCATAAGGAGAATTATTTTGAACTCGAGACTAAGTTCAAAATAATTCCCTCAATCTGTCTATTGTCAGAGAATAACTTTTAAACCGGTAGCAACCTTGATAACAACGGACCTTTGCGAACACAAAAGAAAAAAGTAATCTCTAGTGTCTATCGATTATTTTTCCTTATAAATTGTTTGTTCTAAGCATTGTTATATTGCTTGCCACTGAGACATCACAAAGTTCTGTGAGATATCCTCAGTAGGATTTTTTTTCGAGCTTCTGTTATGCTGACGTTCGAGATTTGGATGCGAAATAAACTAACACGGAATCGTGATGGATATTTAGTACAAGAAAGCAAGGTTCGATTACGTTATAAGTTGGATGTTAGATGTTATAAGGCATTTTTTTTTTCGAAGATCATAGTCTGGGTCTTTTTTTATATATGACCGTATGGTTATTCATCAAGTTATATGGCTTCAACCTTTCTGTATGCCTATTTCTTTCTTCAGTTAATCAGAATGACGACTCAAACTATCTGTAAACATAAACTGTACTATTATAGAGTGAAGCATTCGTTTTAAAAATAACATATTTGCAGAACTGGACACAAAGACTCAAAACCTGTCAATGTTGACTCAGAAATATAAAAAGGATGCCACATATCTGAACACGAAATCGATGTACGTCAAGGCAGCAATTGGTGGAATAATTCTGCTAGTGTTTTTCCTTTATTTCTGGGTGTTGTAAGCATTTCCGTTTTTTTTATCTTATACATATAATATTTAAGGGATAAAGTGTATATATCTTTTAATAGGACAATTATGTTTGCGAATATTGTTTCAGCTGTAGCATTATCAATCTGGATGTTGAAAATGAATTATTTTCCTGGTCATCGTATAAATTATTATATTTGTATTATGTTTCTTGAGTAAGAAACGTATTTTGTTGTTGTACTTTTTCATTAGTGTGATAGTGTTTATTTTGGTACATTGAACAGTATGAGTAATATATTTTTATTCAATCGTTTATTGTTTCTATATTATTAAGGAAAGTTTCAAGCTTATTTTATTACGTACCTTTAGGAAATTTCGTCAACATAATTCCAAACGCTACGATGAAAACATAATCTGGTAGAAACCCTGTACGAATCAGTGGGAAATGAGGACAAACTAGTTGAGCTGCTTAGATAGAAACTTGACAAAAATGATCCATGTTTCCAAGTTCAAAATGGCATAGCTAGACTAACCTTTGTTCAATAATTTTTGTGACATTTTCAGGAACTATTATGAATTTTGCCCCTCTGTCGAAAAGTGTCTAGCCATTTTTATCAAAAGTAACACAGAAAAAAAGTGAATTTTAACAATTTTTTTCAACGTGACATAATAGTCCTAAAATATATTTTTTTTTAAATCGCCAGGACACTGATGAATGGATTGAAGTTCGCAAATCTACCATTTATTCCTTGATAACTGATGCAGATTCAAAGTCTCGTGCTATTTGATTGTCTCACTCATAGGGCTTCTTTATCAATTGAGTTAACCCCTGGGTTAACGCAATAACCTTAGGATAACCTCAAAATGTTTGACATTTGTTTTTGGCAGGGGCCAAGTTGACCCAGGGTCAGCTTACCCATGGGGTAACTCTCAATTGATGAACAGCCCCATAGACAGTTAAATAGCACGAGTTTTGTTACCTGAATTATATTAAGACTTTTATGAGGAATCAGAAAATAAATATAAATTCAAATATGGGGTGATCCTTTCAAACAATTGGTAATTTTTCCTTACCTGGTATAGGGTGAAGTGGGGTAAATATAATCAGGGCACCTGAATTTTTTGGTCGTTCGAACTTTCATTGTCCAGAACTCGAAAATTTCACTCTTTATACATCAATTTTTTTAATGTGTCTGCACTGCATTTATAGGTACTCGTTTTGTGAGTGTAGTTCACGATTTTCAATTCCTTGTCACTATCGTAAATATCACAATGTAGTTGTGATATTTTGCTTTCTTGTGTAATTTTTGATAGGGAATCTGATTCTGCCATCAAAAATGTATCTCCACCAAAATGCGCTTGTGGGATAAGTGCATAGAAAAGTGATTAAAATATATATTATATTCACTTTTCTATGGATAAGTAGTGTAATCACGACACTGGGGTAAATGTAGTCACTGATTACGTCAGACCAAATTTCTCATAATTCAGTTTTTCACTCGCTTGCACAAGAATCGGAACTGGAGGATCATGACACAGGGGAGGTCAAAACAACTCCAGTTTGTCATGAAACTTTTTTCTCTAAAGCGCCTCCTAACTGAGATACAGAGCCCTAAAAGGAAAAGGGGACTCATCGATTCAATTTTTTAGTTATAACTTTTGAAACGGCTTATATAATTTGATGAAATTTCAGTATGTTGTTTAGGCCATGAAGACTTATTAAACCATAGTTAAGTCAATGTTTTGAATTGTAGGGGGAACCAGGAACGGACTGGCCACCAAACCTTTTGGGCCCAATTTTTGACAGGTTTCTTTTTACAGAGCTGAAACGTACTTTTTCAAAAAAAGGTGCTCTTCTTTTGTTCCGATGAAACTAACCGTTTTCGAGATAAAATAGGTTTTTGTTTTACAGGTTATTGCAATAATACACAAAACTACTACGGCAAGACACCGGTTGTTGTTATTGTTGGTATTGATTTGTTTTGATTGATTGACTACTAGAGTTTGTCAAATTTGAGAAAAAAGAATAATTTACTTGATTTTTTTTAAAAAATTCAATTTTGTATTCGTTTTTTTTCAATTTTCAACTAATTCTAGTATAGGCAATCAATCCGAGTGTCGAAAAATTTTTCAATATCAAAAATACCAACAACTATTGTCTCGCCGTAGTATTTTAGTGTATTATAGCAATAACCTGTGAAACAAAAACCTATTTTTATGGAAAACGCTTGGTTTAGCGGAACGAAAGAAGAGCACCTTTTTTGATGAAAAATGATAAAAGTATTCGAGAAAGTAGTTTTCAGCTCTGTTAAATGACACCTGCCTAAAATTGGGCCCAAAAGGTTTGGTGACCGTTTCCTGGTTCCCCTTACAATTTCCAATATTGACTTTACTGAGTCTTAACGACCTACACAACATACTAAAATTTCATCAAATTATACAAGGCGGTACAAAAGTTAAAAAATTTAATCGATGGGTACTCCTTTAGGGCTCTGTATCTCCGTTAGGAGGCACTTCAGAAAAAAAAGTCTTATGACAAACTGGGGTTATTTTGACCTTCCCTATACGCTCCCGAAATTATGCCATATACTCGGCGGACACCCTCTCGTTTTATCAGAACCCATTTTAGGACAAAGGGCTGAACATGTTCCCGTATCCTTTACCTACCTCATATAACGTAGATCGAAAAAAAAGCATTTTACTTTATATTTCGCTCAAATACCAACATAATAGGTATACTTTCAAAAAAAAAAAAAAAATTTAGTTCCAAATCCCTGTCACAAGAAAGTTCATAACTTCCTTATAAATCAAGATATTAAATTTTTTTTTTTCCAACTAGAATTCTTCATTCTATATTAAACTAGCGTCAGATCCATGAAAACTCGATACATTTTCCATGAAAACCGTATACATTTGGCGATTACAATCCGTGATTACATTTGCCCCATTTCCCGGGGCAAGTGTAATCAGCGGACACATTTTTTCAATTTTTGCTTACAAAAAAAAAACGAAGGCAGTGTTAAAGATCATGTTTTATATCCTGATCCGAATAAACTTGTCATCCCATACAGGGTGCCCAAAAATTAAAACACATCAAATAGAAACTTTCAATGGCTTGGTTGATTGAAATGGAACCTCATATTTTCTACTTTATCAATGAATGTATTTTTTAATTACCTCTCGATAGGTATTAGGGTGTTCTATACCGTCTTCGCGTTTTTACAGAAAACCCCTATTAATCGTTTTTTGCACCATTTGTTGCTTTCCAGTTCAAATCCCAATGGTCTCTTATTATCTAGTAACCTATGAATGTTTGAAATGTGAGATAACTGGAATAAAACAAATGCATCAATATTCAAAAAATTAATAATGCTTCATTATTTGTCATTTCCGAATTGCCTAGGTTACTAGATGACTAAACACAGTTAATTTTTCATTCAAAGTTACAGTGACAGATCAAAATTGGAGGTTGAAGGTTGGCAAAAAAAATAAATGACATAAAGTGCTCGCTAATTGAAATGAAAAGATTGAATATTTGATAATAGACTTGATTTTCTCGATTAAAGAAGGATTTTGATCAGCAATTCTAAAATTATCATCACTCTCTATTCTCGAACGTTTTTTTTGTGTCAAATCAAATACATTTTGAACATAGCAAAATAGAACTAATCGCAGTTCAATCTTATAGGTCTGTTTTGGTTCCAAGTTATTTCAGTTCTGAACTGTTCTACACATGCGCACTTGAATATTAGCTTGACAACATTGAAATGCGCCTACACATTCAACAGTTCGGAACTGCATGAATTTAGAACCAAAACAAAGCTTTATGACTATCGTAATAAAACATGTTTGCAAACCTTTAACCTACAATTTTGATCTGTCACTGTAACTTTAAATAAAAAATGAACTTTACATGAGAACTTTTATTTAAAACACAAATGGTGCAAAAAAAAGTAATTAAGCGTATTCTGTGAAAACTCGAATACTTAGTTATAGGACACCCCGAGGGACAGCCTAATACCAATCGACAGGTGAGTGAAAAATACATTTGCCGATAGAGTAAAAATTATGAGGTTCCATTTCAATTAGTCAACTTAGGGCCGATATTTCAATGTCAGCTTAAGTGACATTTTAGCTGAGGTATACTCAAAGTTCATGTAAATTTTAAAATTGGCCACTGAAAGTGCCGTTTTTAAATTGCGCCACTCTTTTCATTTAGCTGAGGATCTAATATTGTGTGTGTCGCAATCATTGATTAATGACAATCAATGGTCGCAATTGACACACGGCACTCACAGGAGACCAATTCAAGGTCCAAAATAACCTTTAAGTGTACCTTAATCTTAAATGGACATTGAAATATCGGGCCTTATAGCATAGCCACTGGAAGATTTGACTTGATTGGTCTTTATTTTTGGACACCCTGTATAAGATGACAAGTTTATTAAAATTGGAATATGAAATATGATATATTGTTTGTAACCCATTACCGTAAATTTCGCATAAATAACTTGATACTCATATAGTATGTGAGACATTAAAATTAGAATACATTTTCGCAAAATTCAAATTATTTAAAAAACCCCAAGGTTTCTGTGTAGTTGAAACTGATGGTTTTTTAACTCCACAATTACCTTCTTAAGCGGTTGAGATAAAAACTTGAGAAATATCTATTGCCAGTAGTCAGCAGTTCTTTTGATTGATTTCCCAGCCCAAGCTTCCACAAGTATAATCATAGCTTAATTAAGCTGTGGTATGACTTTCTGAAAAATGTACATACGGTACTTTTATTTATGGGGAACGTCAAAAATGATTCAATAACAGGCTTTTATTTAAAAAAATACAACAAGAAATAAAAAATATTCACAATTCTCTAACCACCATAACATAACAGAAAAAAAAAATCAATTGACAAATTCACCATTTCATTCCATTTAATTCAAGACATAAGTCGATTTTTCATTGCCGTTCATCTGGAACCTGTTCAAAAACCATAGATGAATGACTTGGAAAGTTTGAAATAGTATCTGAATCTAACGGATAGAATTCAATAATTATTCAATAGAGGCGACGTAATTGGTCTGTTTACATTTTAACTCAGAGAAAAAGAGAGATTGTTTGATCGAAGCATGAATTGGTTCCCCCACTTACCTATAAAGTGTGACCCATTTGTTTTCGGGTCACTCTAAAAAAAATTTTTTAATTGACCGATTTGAATAGCGTTTTTTTAAATTGTAGAGCTTGACAAACTCTATCATCTCACTAAAAAGGACCTCGCTCATACAAAA
Source organism: Orchestes rusci (assembly GCA_958502075.1). Classification (NCBI taxonomy): domain Eukaryota; kingdom Metazoa; phylum Arthropoda; class Insecta; order Coleoptera; family Curculionidae; genus Orchestes; species Orchestes rusci. Next base: position 59,255,095 of record OY293305.1, on the reverse strand, counting down.
TCCTATTCCATTGCCAGTTCTTAGGAGCAACATTTTGGCAGAACACATTGGCGACTTATCTGCACGCCTACCTTTTACCAAAAGTATAAAGTAGTAACACTAGTAACTACATATTTCGTAGAAAAAATAGATTATCTTTTTGTTTTCAAAACTTCGCAGTTGGTCATGAAAACGACAAAATTCTGGTAATTTACACAAAACCACCATTTTCTTCAATGCACTAATCTTTCTTTTGCGAATATTGAAAAATATACATTTGATATTTGCTGTAAGGTGATTTCATTACAGGGGCGGATTAAAAAAAAAATGGTGAATGCATAATATTTTTTTCGATGAAATTTGATATTTGCCCGTTTTGACTGATATCGAATTCAGTGGCGTGCAGATTTTTTTCGAAAGAAATCGCTAATATGATTTTTCGGAATTTTGCATGTGGGAACTGGCAAAGTAGGCCTTGGATTGTTTAGTGGCGAGGTCATTTTTGGTGAAAAGATACAGTTTGTCAAGCTCTACGATTTAAAAAATGAACTCTTGCCAAATCGGTCAATAATAATTATTAAACTTTATTTCAGGATGACCCAAATACAAATGGGACACACTGTATGTATACTACGTGACATAAATAGGTAAACACTGATTTATCTTTCATAAGATGGTGACCCAAAACAAATGGAACACACTGTTTGTATACTACGTGACATAAATAGGTAAACACTCATTTATCTTTCATAAGATTCAACATGCTCTAATACAAACTTTTTTATATCCCTTTGAAATAGAAGTTATCATAAGCTTACAATAATTTGGCATAAAAAAGTCAATTGTTCATTTTGATACATACTCCACATTGTTTTTAAAACTGGTATTTCGATATTCATTGCGTCTAATGTCCTGGAAATTTAAAACTCTTTGTGGTCTATACAAATGAATAATTGCCTTTTTTTATGCCAAATGATTGTGGATTCATTAGATCGGATCATTTAAATTTTTGAGTTAACATGATAGCTGGTTTTTTAAGAAAGGTATTAAACTTTGTACTATAGCATCTTAACATTGAATCTTATGAAAGATAGATGTGTTTACCTATTTATGTCATGTTGTATATTTTCAACAGAAACAAATAATTATTATTGCATTGCTTAACACAATAGAACTGAAATAAATTCGCATTATTGCGTAAGTTCACCAAAAAAAAACTGAAAATCAATTACACAAATTTATTGTTATTGCACTTTCTTTTTGATTCTTCTGCATACTATGCATGTTTTTCCACTAGAAAGTTATAAATAATATACATACCACAAGTTTTTGAACACCCTCGCTTTGATACAAGTTTCAAGATTTTGTTTTATTTTTTTTGTATTTGTTATGTCCTTGACATACAAAATAGTGATATAAAGCAGCATGAAATACAGTTTGAAGAATGGAAATATAAAATCTCTTAACTTCTATACATGCTAGGTTGGTCAAAAACTTTTTGTGATGTATTTATAATCGCGTTTGGCGCCATGAACTTCAGGTTCACATGATTATGATAATTTTCCATTACATGTTTTTTACATGTTGAGATACGCAAGAGCTTAATATTTTTTCAATGTTCTTCGTCAGAATATTCAGATATGAATAAGAGGTTTTTCAAAGACTTGTATAAACTCTCATCACTTTCAGCCCTATTCAGTATTCTCTTCACTACTTCATTTCCATTTTTGATATCTTCGTTATCATCTTCGACATCTAGAAAAATAAAACACAAATATTGTAGGTATGTATATTATTATTATTTTGGAAGTAAGTTGAAACTTACCTGAATCTATAACATCATAAACTGATCCATGGTCTTTCAGTACAACATGTATAGTGGGATATTCAATTATTAATTTCTTGGCTAAATTTTCAGTAATGGTTAAAGAGGGGTCCAGTTCATAAAACTTTTTTCCTCCTTTTTGCTCGGCTTTCAACAAGATTCTCAAACCTGATAATCCAGCTGATGTGTAATATTGCAATTGATCTTTGAGATATTCATCGTTGAAATGTCTACTCAAGGCATGACCCAATTTTTCAGTTTCAGTTACCCTAGCCTCATCTACAAGGAAGTTTTCTGCGTTTGTGAATACCCAGTCGATATGCCAGAATATGGTTTTACTTTTGAAGTTGTACTGGGTGGTGTTCTTACGATGCCTGATAAACTTTCTCGGAAGAAACTTCAGTTCAGTTCGTCTGTCATGAGCAGCCGCTTTAAGTCTCAACAAATGCTAAAATCATTATTTGATAAGAATCAAGAATATGAAATTGTAGAACAGTACTCACTATTGGTATGGGAGATTCTGTTTCTCTGTATTTTTTCTTCATATTATCAATCCCCTCTGATATACCCTCCAACAATCTGAAGTCACTTTCAAAGTCCATGTTCGTGAATTTTTTCATTTGTACGAATCTAGTTTTATCTCTGTTCCCATCGCATTCAACTTCAATTTTGTGGATTTTGTTGCATTTCAATGAGCATGTTTTTACTTCACATTTCGGGCAAGTATACTTCGCATTATGAAAACCACAAACTTCACATTTTCCCAACCTACAACACACAAACAGATATACAGAATATGGTTGAAATTTTAAACTTCTGAATGTTCAATAGAATACTAACACCACATACAAACATTTTGGTTTACTTTTCATCTTTTATATCTCCAATTGAATAGTTTTCAAAAAACTCATACATATTTTTGAATATTATGGTCTAGATAGAGGTTTTTTGAAAAGACTCGATCATTATCAGAGATGTGTCGGTTGCACATTCTTATGCTAAACAAAATGCAATTTTAAAATTTGAAAAATTCCGACTCTTTGCGAAAATATCCAAAAAAAAACGAAATTTTGCAAAAATGTTATTATTATTTCGCGAGTTTATTAGAGAAAATATTTTAAAATGAATTACCATTTTCCATTGCCACTTAGAGATGAGATGTAGATATCGGGGTGAGGGTGGTAAGTACCAAGCACTTTTAGCGCACCTCCAAAAGGAGCCATCAGGAGAAGAGAAGTTGCTCTCGTGGACCATTGTCGTCAAGCCTCCAGGTCCGTATTTGAAAAAATGAACTTGATGATGGCTGCTCAAAGACGAAACGTCAGATTTTCAATTTGATACCGCCGTCTTGTAGAGGAGAAAAAGTGGCAATGAGAAAGTGTGATTCATTTTACAATATCTTCTCAAATAAACTCAGGAAATAATAATAACGTTTTTGCGAAATTTCGGTTTTTTCCGGATATCTTCGGAAGTAGTCGGAATTTTACAAATTTCGAAACGGCATTTTGTTGAGCATAAAAATGCGCAATTTTGCAACCATTTAATCGACCCTGTATCTCTCATAATAACTGAGATTCCCATGCATGCACTCGAATCTGTGGCACCCTGTATAGGTTGTTCCATCTAAAATAAGCGAGTTGACACCTACTTCCGGTATAACCGGAAGTCGTGCAACGTTGCATTTATTTCATTTGAGAACATCTATGAATATCCCACCATACAAATTTTCAGAATCCCAATTGCTTTATTTCCCGAAATATTCTAATGGACGGTCACCCTAAAGATTTTGTATTATTGATTTAAGAAAAAAAAATTCAAACAAAAGTTTTGGTGATGAAATTCTGAACAACTTTGGTTCTATGATATTTTATCGTAAGTCTAATAGGAACGGAGATAACAATTAGCGCCCTTCTTTTAAAAATGGCGAGGTAAGCTCACCTTCGACTTCCCGAAAACTGAGAGTTTAGTTTCTGAGAACCTCCTCCACAAGCTGAAAAAGAAAAATTGCGTATTTCCAGAAATTCTCAGATGACCCTATTTCAAGCACGGATTTACTGTACTACTAGTCGAGCGTCTATACAGGGTGCCACAGATTCAAGTGCATGCATGGGGATCTCAGTTATTATAAGAGATACAGGGTCGGTTAAATGGTTGCAAAGTTGCGCGTTTTTATGCTCAACAAAATGCCGTTTTGAAATTTGAAAAATTCCGACTACTTTCGAAGATACATATTCGGAAAAAACCGAAATTTCGCAAAAACGTTATTATTATTTCCTGAGTTTATTCGAGCAGATATTGTAGAATGAATTACACTTTCTCATTGCCACTTTTTCTCCACTACAAGATGGCGGTATCAAATTGAAAATCTGACGTTCTGACAAGTTCATTTTTTTTAATACGGACCTGGATTTTTCATTTTATTTTTAGTTATGTTTTGACGTCAGGGTGCCACCGATTCGAGTGCATGCATGGAGATCTCAGTCATTATGAGAGATACAGGGTCGGTTAAATGGTTGCAAAGTTGCGCATTTTTATGCTCAAAATTTGAAATTTGAAATCTGACTTTTCGTCTTCGAGCTGCCATCATCAACTTTATTTTTTTAAATACAGACCTGGACTTTTTATTTTATTTTTAGTTATCTTTTGACGTCCTTAGGGCATTGAGGTATCGCAACCGTCGAAAATTATACTCATCTAAAAATTAATACCAGAGAAAATCAGCCAGGCAACCCTAGTCTCCCTAAGACATAGTTTGGTTCATAAATCCATCCTTATTCGACACGTTATTCTTATGAAAAGACCTGCACAACTAAACAAACCTAATTGACTGAACCAAAATTTAAATAATATCCAATAACGATAGATTTAATGAAATTAAATGAAATCTACAAATGACATGGAAAATAAAAAAATTACATAAAAAAAACAGAATCAATTTCTGCGAAAGTGTTCAAAAATATTGCCATTTTAACCAATAATTGAAAATAACAATAATAGGTGAATAATGATTGAAAATATTGAGGTTGCTGAGGCATTACTCTACATCCTCATCTAATCACCTCAATGCCTCAAGGATGTCAAAAGATAACTAAAAATAAAATAAAAAATCCGGGTCCGTATTTAAAAAAATAAAGTTGATGATGGCAGCTCGAAGACGAACCGTCAGATTTTGAATTTGAAACCACTATCTTGTAGAGGAGAAAAAGTGGCAATGACAAAGTGTAATTTATTTTAAAATGTCTTTTCAAACAAACGCAGGAAATAATAAAAACGTTTTTGCGAAACTTTGGTTTTTTTCGAATATCTTCGGAAGTAGTCGGAATTTTTCAAATTTCAAAATGGCTCTTGAGCATAAAAATGCGCAACTTTACATAACATGCATAATAAATAGAGCGGATTTAACTCGTCTAGAACCGGACTAGGAGGCTACGAAGCATTCCATTTAAGAAAATATGCAGGGTGACTCCTCTCGTCAAGATATGAAATATGGCTGAGTTGATCTTGGCAAAAGTGACCTATTTTTGAAGAAACCATGGAAAATTGGTCATTTTCGCCAAGCTAAAAATGTTATAAATAGACCGAAAGCTATTATTGTGAAATTCCGGGTGGAATTTGAAGAAAGTACATAATTGTTTCCCTTCTTTTGAATGATGCTAGTCATTTTTGATTCTAGGTATCCTCGTTTTCATCAAAAATTGCACATAAAAAAAAATATTTTTATTATTTTAACCCTTTAACCGAGCCTTTAACCAAAAAAAGGGCAGAGCATTAACAATTTTTTAACCAAATCGCCTAGATACGTAAACTGACAAATGAATTGAAGTTTTCAAATGCACCATCACTTTCCCTTGAAGATGCATGATCATGAAGAATCAAAATTTTATCAAATTTTAGGTGGTTGCTATAATTAAGGCCACCACTCTTAAATATGTATCAATAAATGAAAGATGAAGAATCGATTAGAGGAGAAGAGTATCGAAGAAAGAAAAAGGTTCATGAATTATTATTTTACATTTCTTGATTGATAACAAGGCCACATCTCTCATGTGAATTACATAGCAAATGTGCCCTGTGCCCTTGCCTTGTTGCACCGAAGTTGCGATGTGTTAGATTTTAGATTGGATTAATTCAGGTGAATGTTGAAAATATACTAGAAGCGTAGGTAATTGACAAGCATTTTCCAAAAAACTAACGTGTTAAGTACCTGCTTTTAATATAACAAGCCACAATTGTAGAACGTTTAATTTAAAGTTACCTTAGGCCACACTGATCTGTCTGATCAAACGTAGATGATCCAACTGTTTCAACTTCCATGCTTGAGAATGTTTCTTATTACGTGAATAACTGGGAACAACACAAACCTTGTGAATATGAATGAAAAGATACACGTGGTTAAAATTGGAAAAAAATATAGAAAAAAGTGTCTTTAAGAAATTTTACTCGAGAATGTTTTTTTTGCGAGAAATTTTTAGGTTAGAAGGAATTTCAGAATATCGATATGTCAATAATGGAGCAGCCGGTCCAGCCCAAGGTTAATTGATATTTAGGGAGTTTTTGAACCTCTTATTAATTTCAACGTTATCAACGTATCCCGCTATACTAAGCATGCGCAGAAAACAAAACATTAATAACGGAGAGGACACAAAAAAGAGATTTTGAAACTCGTATTTAACGGTTGACGTTGTGTCATCACCATGTCATCTGTCATCATAGTGATAGGATTTGTTGTGTTTTTGGTTTTTGATGTTTTGATTTGATTTTGTGATATTTTCGCCAAATTCCTAGCAGAGCAGCACGAATTATGAAATATGACTGAAGATAGATATGAAGATTCAGACTACCAAATGTAAGGTTTACATCTTATTTCACGTCCGCTTGGCAAACATGAATCATAATAATATGCTACCATCTACATTGAATTTGTGTTCAAAGTTACTTTTACGCCAAATACAATGTGGATGGTAGTACATAATTCCCGTTGACAAGCAGAAATCTGTCACTTCCACTTCGAAGTTAAATTAAATGTAACTCAAGCAAAACTCCGAGTATCATGGGCAAAACACCGACTGGAATGATAAACAGCTGATCTCCATCAGCATCAATTACACTGTTGCCAAGCTGTAGAACATAGGATCAGTTTCTGTTGGATATTTAATAAAAAGACAAGAATCTTACAATTCCAGTGCAACTGTAGTCATTTTTAACAATTCAAATTATACTTTGTATGTTTCACGATTTCTATGTAATAATTAAATAATACTGTATATCAATATGACAACATGAGAAAATAACCGACGGTTATTAAGCGAACGTTAAGGCTCCGTAGATAACGTAACACGTTATCGGTTAATAACCGATTCGGTTATTTCCAGACATCTGCGCAAGCTCAGAATAACCGGCAACGTTAATAACGGGTCAAATAAGAGCTTCAAAAACTCCCTATTAGCAATAAGCCGCTATAATGTAAGGTGTGTCTGTTATGCTCCACTAGTGCACACTTTTCTACACTACAACACTCAGTGTGGCTTTGTTTGTGAAACGTTTGTCTGTTTTTAGGATAGAATATCTTTGCTAGTTTAGTGATGATATTCTATCCTGAAAAACAGATAAACATTTCACAAACAAAGCCACACTGACTGTTGTAGTGTAGAAAAGTGTACACTAGTGGAACATAACAAACACACCTGTAATGTAAGGTCTACACCAAATGAGAGCCTCTCTTCTTCTTCTTCTCTGGTCTACAGTCTACACATCTACATTTAGCGTTTTCATGGAGTATAGTATGGTATCATGAGACCATTCCAGTTTGGTCTGATTGATGTCACTAGCCTAGTTTACATCGATAACTCGTTTAGTTCGGTCCGATAGGACCAAGCTGGTGGGGATAGTACGGTAGGACCAATGCTTGCTTCTTGCCCGCTTACACCGTCTTGCAAACGTGAACTAAATGAGTACGCCCGCAATTCGTCAAATGTCAAAAACAAGTCGAAATTATTCATCAACACAATTCGTAACCAAAAAAAACATGAGTAAGTTCGCTCACATTAGCCTAGTTTACATCGATAACTCGTTTAGTTCGGTCCGATAGGACCAAGCTGGTGGGGATAGTACGGTAGGACCAATGCTTGCTTCCTGCCCGTTTACACCGTCTTGCAACGCGTGAACTAAATGTGTACGCCCGCAATTCGTCAAATGTCAAAAACAAGTCGAAATTATTCATCAACACAATTCGTAACCAAAAAAAACATGAGTGAGTACGCTCAGATTGCCTTGAGAAACTCAGAACCAACACAATTCACAATAATAACAATCAACATAACCTCATAATTTTGATCCAGATCAAACCAAATTTAGTTCGGTACACCTGCTGGCAAGTACCGAACCAAGAGCGGACCAGTTTAGTTCGCAACTGTTTACACCATTCGAACCAAATATTTTGTTCTGATATAGTTCGAATTTAGTACTTGGTCCGCGTCCAAGTTGTCGGTGTAAACTAGGCTATTGCCTTAGAAACTCAGAACCAACACAATTCACAATAATAACAATCAACATAACCTCATAATTTTGATCCAGATCGAACCAAATTTAGTTCGGTACACTTGCTGGCGAGTACCGAACCAAGAGCGGACCAGCTTAGTCCGCAATTGTTTACACCATTCGAACCAAATATTTGGTTCTGATATAGTTCGTATTTAGTACTTGGTCCGCGGACCAAGTTGTCGGTGTAAACTAGGCTACACTTGCAGTTCGCCGATTGTCTGAAAGTGACGTTGATGACAGACCAAACTGGAATGGTTTCATGCATATACGTATTATTAAAATATACCTCGGGTTCCCTATTTCATCAATGTGCGGCAAGTGAAGCCGATTTTCAGCCGATGAAAAAGACAGGAATAATCACGCCTATACCATTGCCTCATAAGTGTATTTCATGTGTACCAGGAAAAGACTGCGATTGTGCATAAAGCTGTTTCCCATAGGTTACTCGTGATTTTGGGCCGATCTCATGCTGCTGCTTTGGTGCCAATACTCCCGTTTTCACGGTAGATCCATACCATTAACACATATTTTTGTCAATTTTTGTGGTAGTTCAGCATTTTCCTTGTGAGATATTAAACAGCCAAATTTATAATATAGTGAAATAGGATGTTACTGTACGCGGAAAAGTTCTTTTGAAATCTTAATTATGATGGCTACCGGTTTTTGAATTCCAAATTTAACGTTACCGCGATCTCAAGTCTTGGCGATTTTAAATCTGGCAGCGCTGCTGCACGGTCTCTGTGCTAGATTCAACTAATCGATAACAGCTGATAACCGTGCCTGCCTATTGGCTGCTTTCCAAATTCGGACTAAGAATATACCCGCCTACCGACTAATCCTGACATTTTATTTTGAGGCATGCTCATTAATAGGGCAGTGCACATGAAACCAACTTATGGGAAATCAATATTTCTGTCTTTCCCGATAAATCCTGATTTGGCTTCACCTTTGAGGGACTACGGTAGGTATATTTTAATAATAAGTATATGGTTTCATGTCATGATTGCCATTGATAAAAGCTTAAAAATAGATAGGTACGAAAGCTTTGCCGTTTGACAGAACATTGTTTTTTGACATTTGTCATCATGGGTTTTGGTGCCAATGGACGCTAGATGTCGCTATATTCGCGAACTGAGGCGTTTACGATTATGCCACAGTCTTATAGCAAGTTACTTGCTAGTCATTTAAAACATTTTTGATAACGATTGAATTTTGATTTCAATGAAAACTCTTATCATTTTTGCGAGTGCATAACACTATAAATACAAATAAACTCATGATACATATTTAGCAGTTATTATTATGCGTTGAATTATCAAAATATGATCGGCATTCATCTGAGAGATCCGTTTTGCATATTTTTGGTGGACATCTCATGTTTGAATGTATTTAAATGGAATGAGAAAGATACCATCATTATCATCATCACTTTTTCTGTGGGATCACTTGATCTTTTGTTACCTATAATAGTTGAAGTGATAGCTGAATCGTAAGCACCTTTCTTAAGTTGAAAGGATCAAATGACATTGGTCATTTCAATTTTGTAACGGACAAAAGCAAATAGTTGTTGACTTGTTGATTTCGTTGCTCACCATTGGCGATTCAAACAGCTCAAGCAGCGCTACAGTGGAACGCGCGAGAACTTTCGAGAGCGTGACAACTGCATTTTACTCATAGCCCGTATTAGGTTTTCGCGCGTGAATTTATATTTGTTGTTCGTATCAGTCGAGTGTTTCGTATCGGCAGAGTGTTGTCAATTGAGAAATGTTGCCTTTAATGAACTGGAACATTTAGTGGACGCTCTGAATGGATTCGACCGACCTTTCCGTTAAGGAAGATTAGCTGTGGAAAATTTAGTGTGTGTCGGGATTCGATCAAGTTTTTTCACGACGTGGGTCCTTTGAAAAATTATGCAGATGATTGTCTTCTCATTGCAGTGAGGTACGCGACAATTATGCCTATTACGAACTTTCTTCGGATATCGGCGAGCATACGTATGATCTTCCATTGTTAATGATGTTTTTTATCACCAATATCGGTGAGATCTTTCAATCAATTAAATACAGGGTGTTTCAGAATAACATGCTAATAATAAAGGGGGTGATTCTTGGGCTCATTTTAAGATTAAAAATTCATATGAACGTATGTTTTAAACGCCTTAACTTTTGAGATACAGGGTGTCAAAGTTTTAAAAAATAGATACTTTTTTTACAATAACTTTGTCATTACTGTAGATATCTTTATGAAATTTGGGTCATGTATTTTAGGCATTAATACTCATTTTTTGATGCACCAACAATTTAATTATTCTGACCAGTGCCGTCCATGCGGGTTTTGGTTTGCATATTTTTTGGGAAATAGAAAAATTTTTTAGGACATACGTTCATATGATTTTTTTTTCTTGAAATGAGCCCAAGAATCACCCCCTTTATTATTAGCATGTTATTCTGAAACACCCTGTATATACATTTAATAAAAGTAGATTACTTTGATCTATGCACTATAATCGTCTTTTTTGTTGGCTAAAAGCCACTACACTTGAGGCTTTTTGATATCGACACCCTTTAGACTGATGCCGATGAGTTTATGATTCCAACAATAACAACAAAACCCGAAAAATACCATTCAATTAGCACACTATGATCATATATCGACGTGGTTTATCAGAATCTTTTCATAAATAATAACAAAATCGGGAATATATCTTCAAGTTATCACGGTCCCAATAGAAACAGCATGGAGACAGCTGATGTCTATCACGCTCTCGAAAGTTCGAGCGCAAAACGCCAGAGGCCGCTCCGCTGACTCTTTGAATCGCCAATAGATAAAAAATATATATACTTGCTCACTTTGAAATTTGATAAAATATTTGCTCTTTTGTGGTGTAAATTTCTGCGAACGGCTGCGATTAAAAGTGATAATTAACTTTAATTTGCAGTCTTTTGTTTCCTTTTCGTTTTGCCGGGTTTTTTTCTCTTTTTCAGGTTTTAGGTCCGAAGAAGCTCCGAAATGGCTGATCATCGCAAACTTCTCACTTTCAGCCAAAAACCGAGACGTCAGAATAAGTGTCGTGTTTCAAATTGTAAGAATAAAGGAGCTACCAGGCATCGTTTTCCATCAGTGAAAAATGAGATGTTCGAAGTATGGCTGAATGCTATTAATCCCCCTGGACATGAGAGTTTGTCCAAGGAACAAATGTACAATCGCTATTTTGTAACAACACATCACTCATATCATTGTTTTGAGAAAAGCCGCCATAGAGGACTTAAACGTTTAGCTGTTCCGACCATAAATGTTTCTGGTAATAAGGCTACAGTTCTTTTTTTATTCAAGGTTACAGTGACAGATCAAAATTGGAGGTTGAAGGTTGGCAAAAAAAAAATAAATTTCATAAATAAGTGCTCCCTAATTGAGATGAAGAGATACAATATTTGACTATAAACTTCATTTTCTCGATTAAAGAAGGGTTTTGATCACCAATTTCAAAATTATCATCACTGTCTATTCTCAAACGTGTTTTTCTATCAAATCAAAATTATTTTGAACATAGTGAAATAAAACGAATTACAGTTCATAATCTATGACTATTGTGATAGAACATGTTTGCCAACCTTTAACCTACAATTCTGATCTGTCGCTGTAACTTTAAATAAAAAATGAACTTTAGCTTTGTAGAAATGATAAATACTGACTACCTATACCCAATTTACTAAGACTAGAAAATACTGGGTAGTGGGTAGGTATACGGAATAATATCCCATTATCCCAAACGTAGCTTATTGATTATCATTTATAAACATATAGACGAGCTGACGAGCATAATATAGTAAGTGTTCCAAATAAAAGGATGTCTATCATGGGGATTTAGGAAATGGTTTCTCTTAAACGCAACGTCTTTCCTAAAGAAAAGCTCTCAACGCTGTTCTCTTTTGCCATAACGTCAGAAAAAAAATAAAAACGAAATCGATCTTTTAGGCATATCTCTGGAACTAAGTAAGCTACTCAGATTTTTAAAACTTGAATTCCTCATCTCGATAAAGCCCCAAATACGAGATTTCTCCAAAATATCATGAGCGAAGCAAAGGAATTGCGAAAAAACTCCGTGAATAATCAATTTTCCAAAAAATGTTATAGAAAAAGATAGCATTTATTTTTTTGTCTGGGATTCTCACAATTTTTTGCTCATCATTTCCGGACACACTACATACTTGAGTTGGGGTTACTTATCTTTGTTATTTTTCGAAAAAATTGATTTTTTTCTCATAAATCTAAATATCCATGAATTCACTAACTATAAAACGCGCCAAACGTTGGTTTTGATCACTTCTTACCAAGCATCGTTGTAAAGCCTTCGCCCGGAGGTAGATTCATACGAAAAAATCTATATTTTTCCAAAAACTGACAAAAATAACTCCTAAAAAGTTTATATTTTTGGAATCAGATGAAAGAGCTCTATAGATCAAGATTATAAAATACAGGGTATTATTCCATCTAAAAAAACACCATGTTTATACATATAAAACTTTTATGTTTCGGTGTATTTTTGCTTTTTTTCGTACCTACCGGATTCTGAATTGCCATAAAAGATACTTCATAAAAGCGATATTTTTGTTGTGAAGATTCATGTCAGTCTCTAGATTCAAGTAGTTTTTATAGGAACAAAGAAATATGGACTGATGGCTTCAACAAGCCTTGTGATACATGATAAAAAAACAAAACAAAACAAAAATATTGCTTTTAATATAGTTTTACAGGCGAATCAATTTTCAGAAAGCGATATTTTTGTTGTGTAGATTCATGTCAGTCTAGATTAAAGTAGTTTTGATAATCGTAAATATGTACCTGTATACCTATTCACTATAGTTTATTTGTTTATCTGTTTGCTTTAAGTTGAATTTAACATTTTCTATACCTACTTCATTCCCATTAAGATTTCCAATAATAAATGTTCATTTTGATAAATGTCTTTATGAGTTTCATTAATTTCCTCTTTCGCCCTGATTATAGTGGTCAAAATGAGTGAAATTTTTGGTCTTATGGATGAAGTCGAAACTTAACATTTCTACTTCCTTCATAATGCCATAAAAATTCACATCATTTTGATCAAAAATGTAAATAAACATGGAAAGAGAAAGATATCAGCTGTTTTATGTCAGAATGTCATGTTTAGTTCGGCCATCGGTCAATAGATGTAGCTAAAAGTGTGTTCTATTGGCTCTTATGGGAGTTTCGTATCTAAACCTAGTCATCGATCAATGATGATTGCTTAGCTTTGTATTTACACTCAATTGAGAGTCAAAAAGTCACTACTTGAATTGTACTTTGTGAAAAACTTCAGAACTCATGTCTTAAGTTTTGCTATAATGCTAGAAAATTTGACCATGTAACTAGGTCCGTTGAGCTGCCCCCCCCCGGTTGGATTTTTTTTGTCAAAATGCTAGTACAAATAGAGGACACATAGCACAACCTAGCACACAAGTTTTTAGAGCTAGCACACCACAACTTTAGAGTCAAAATGCAGTTGAAATCGGGGGGGGGGCCGATCAACGCTAGCCCCCCCCCGGTTGGATTTTTTTTTGTCAAAATGCTAGCACAAATAGAGTACACCTAGCACAGCCTAGCACACAAGTTTTTGGAGCTAGCACACCAACGGTTAAGAATCAAAATGCAATTGAATTCGGGGGGGGGGCAGGTCAACCGCTAGCCCCCCCCGGAAACGTTTTCTTGCTAAGAAGCTAGCACAAACAGAGGACACCTAGCACAACCTAGCACACCAGTTTTTAGAGCTAGCACACCAACACACGAGTGTATCAACTCAACTTATACACTACAATAATGTGGGCCAAATTAAGTTAGAGCATAATTTGATCCTTGTTAACTTTTTTGTTTATTTATGAATTTTGATGATTTTTGAATATTGGATATGATATATTAATAAATATGTTTTGGATGTTCCTCCAAGGTCCAAGACTGATTTCAAATTTTTGCCAGGACCGGACTTACGACGTTTTCATGAACGACTAACCTACAACAAAACGATGACACTTCTTATGAAGATCTGAAGCATTGATCTCTCATCAGCAAGGTATCTTAATAATTTGAAGATGCCATTATAATTAAAAGAGAGAAAGAACCAAATTATGTTTTGGAAACAACAAAAAAATGGATTCCCAAATCTGTTGCCTCACAGTCTGTAGCTTTTATAGCGAGAAAACTTTTTCTGAAGCTGGAAACATATATGAAGACAAACGGAATAGATTGAGAAATCATAATGTTAGCAGTGTATAAATGAGGCGAATGTCTGTCATCAAGCCAGAACGAAATTTTCACGTTCAGGTATATGGAGCTGTCGCTACTTGTTGTTTATTACTATGGCCGGACCTCAGTTTCAAGACTATCAAAAACGCTGTACGTTGATTGGTTACGAATTGACAAAAATTACCGTATGTGCATGCTATTTCATCAATGCAACGTATGTCCTACATTAGTTCAGCCATGGTGGTCTCCCTATGACGTAATGCGCGCTTCTGTTCAAAATTTGTCCGGCAATTATTCATACATCATACTTTGTTCGTTGTATCATGACAGACACGGACTTACGACGTTTTCATGAAACTCGTTCATTTGAGCTCGTTGCAAAAACGAACTGCGCTACTGACAGACCTTACTCATATATTTTTTGAAAAGGGCATTTGTGGAAAAAGTTATCCTGAGAATAACGATATAAAATAATAAACGATGTTTTTTTCTGTATGATGGTGCTTGTCGGCATTGAAACTATTTCACTTCACTTTGATCAAGGTTTCTCGAAATTCCATAGCAACGTTGTTTATTGTAGATTTTTCGAATTTTTGATTCATTTTAGAATATTTTATTTGAAATGGGACAGAATATTAATTAATTATATTTTTGTCGTTGTATAGGGGCGCGACTTTTTGGTGCATCCATATTCTTTTCCATTAATCGTTTAATCGAGATTTTATCTTCCAAAGATAACATGTTTACTCGTTTAAAATCAGACATGCAAACTCTACAATCTCAAAGATTTGAAAAATGTTCCACAAACAAAACACGTTGCTATGGAATTTCAAAAATCTTTGGTCAAAGAGGAGTGAAATAGTTTCAATGCCGACTATGGAGGACTAAAACTGCCGACAAGCACCATCATACATAAAAAACATCGTTTTTTAGGTTATGGTTCTGTTATATCGTTGTTAACAGGATACCTTTTCCCACTAATGCTCTTCTCAAAAAAAAAAATGAGAGTATGTCAGTAGCGCAGTTCGTTTTAGCAACGAGCTTAAATGCACGAATTTCATGAAAACGTCGTAAGTCCGGTCCTGGCAAAAATTTGAAAGCTCAGTTTTGGAGGAGCATCCAAAACATATTTATCAATATCATATCCAATATCCAAAAATCATCAAAATTCATAAACAAACAAAAAATTTATCAAGGATCAAATTATGCTCTAACTTAATTTGGCCCACATTGTAGTGTATAAGTTGAGTTGGTACTCTTGTGTTGGTGTGCTAGCTCTAAAAACTGGTGTGCTAGGTTGTGCTAGGTGTCCTCTGTTTGTGCTAGCTTTTTAGCAAGAAAACGTTACCGGGGGGGCTAACGTTGATCTGCCCCCCCTGATTTCAACTGCATTTTGACTCTAAACTTGTGGTGTGCTAGCTCTAAAAACTTTTGTGCTAGGTTATGCTAGGTGTCCTCTATTTGTGCTAGCATTTTGAAAAAAAAAATCCAACCGGGGGGGCCAGCTCAACGGACCTCATGTAACTCCCTTATTCCATGCTTCAAACTGGATGAACCTTGAAGAAAGATACATTCTCCACCTATCAACTTCACTCTTCAATATCAATGCCAATAATGAACCAGAATACCTTCGGGAGAAGCTTGTCCTGAGTGCTAGTGTCCATGGTCGCCAGATGCGGAATAGCACAAATGTAAACATTCCCTTCCCAGGCACAGGACCTCGACAGTAGCGGCACGGATAATCGCTTCAAGGCTTCATTGCGCGTATTGTGGGTATCGATGACGATAACGAATATATTTCTCAAACCCGAAATTGTACTTCTGAACGGGTATTGAGCATGACAAAATTGTCAGAACTAGTACTGTGTACTTTGAATTGCACCGGACTAGTTTTGTACATTTCTGAGTTATCAATACTAGTGGATCGAACCCTCCATTTGACTTCTCTCCCAAGCAAGGTAACTCAGAACCACATTTTCAGACAAGTAAAACGCAACATAAAGCTTGCTGCTTTACTGACATCATTATGTTCACACATTTTTGCAAATACAGTAACCTAAGAGTGAAATGTATCATATAGAGAGATGATGTCGCTAAGGCGACATCAAATTTTTTGCCAAACACAAACTAACCCAAACTGAACCAATCTAACCAAAACTTACCCAATCTAACCCAAACAACCCAAAATCTGAACGTAAACAGGAAAATGAAAAATAACCATACCTTTAATTCATTGGAAAAAAAAAACCGAAAACGCGCGAAACAGCTGCGCTGCCTTGAATTGATATTTGGACCGCTGCACACAGACGCTTGTCAGGACCTAGAAATTTCAATGCTCATTCAGTAATAGTGCCGCGAAACTGTACAACGCCCTACCTGACAATGTAAAATCGAGCTTTTCCGCCCATGTCTTCAAAAGATCTATGAAATTGTTCATTTATAGCCGACGAAATAATCAATAGATTGTTAGTATTCAAGTTAGATCTAATAAAAAATATATTCTGTGTTTTTAGAATAACTAAGTATCTTACTTTTCTGTTATTTTTTTACCATAAATTATTCCAATAAGACGGTTAGATGGAGTAGCGATAGCTATAGATCTCGCCGTCAACTTTCATTGTTATCGTTAACAAAAAATTTTGTATGTATGTATGAATAAAAGGCATTTATTATTATTATTATTATTATTTATAATCACTTTGCGCACAGTACCTATATACACGGTCCGATTCACTCAAGAATGTTCACTCAGACAGCAAAAAACGATAATTATGTTAATAAAATGCGAAAGATGAAGACGACGGTTAAACGTACGACTTGGCTGGAGAGGGAGGAGGAGGACGCTGCTCTGAGTGCTGAAGCAAGACACACAAAATGTCGTGTCAAGGAGAAACGGAAAAGGCGCGATATTTGAATAATGTAAGATGATGAAAGTGTAACGCATCTTTTTCAAATCATCCACTCACTGGACTGGTACATTCTATTGTGATGTTCACTTTTTTATGTCTGAGCACCTAAACTGGGAAGAAGTACTTATTTATGTGACCAGATTCTTCATATCTCTAGGGATGGGGAAAAAACATGGGTGGTCCAAGACTTTTGGATTTGTGTGTATGCCAGCAAGCCACCCACCCATAATGTCGGAGGAGCAGCAGCTAGATTTTCAAGGTCACATTCTGCCACCTTCATGTATCCAATGATGTGCAAAATTCTCGAATAGGGGGCGCTCTTGATGTAGAGCGCAATGGTAGAAAGAAGAGGACTCGTAACTCAACCCTAAATCCCATACATGAGTGTTACCGTTCTTGGCTTGTTTGGCTCCAAAAAATGGCGTCCGTAAATTTGTATTATGTGGATTGTGAATCTTAATCTTGAATCTGCAATATGTAATCAATAAACCAAAGTGAATTTCAAATAGCGTATTCATGAAGTATGGTATCATGAGACCATTCCAGTTTGGTCTGTCATTACAACAAAATACATTTTAGGACGGACGTGCACAACTTAAATCTCCGATTTAGGGGACTTATCACACCTCCTCCTCATAAAACCTCACTATTTCAGAGAAGCTTCACTTATAATGTATACAGGGTCCTTCATTAGTGCGTCGGGCAATCCTAGCGTGGTTATTTACAAAAGTAGAAAAAAAAGTTTTATACAAAAGTTGTAGAATGTGACTTTATGCATATTTTAAAAATATTTTCAAACATACAGGGTGCGTCACAAAAGTATGGCACGAAAAAGTATGATTTTTTTAAATGGAACCCCCTGTATATTGATTGATATTTCAATTCTTTCTTCAATTTGGAACAAAAATTGTGATACAACTAATGTTCCTAAATTCAACCGTTATCGAGATATCGCGTTTTAAAAATGGCATTTTTGCAACTTTGACATGCTATAAAACTCAAACTATTCAAGTTAGAGAAAAATGGATTGCACATTCCTATCTTAACTTTTCAAGAGCTATTCAAGGAGATTAAATCCATTATTGTGAAAAAATGTCAAAATGTACCGAAAAAAGTTGACAGTTGACGTTACCTTCTATCCAAATGACAGAAGAGCTCTTGAAAAGTTAAGATAGGAAAGTGCAAACCATTTTCCTCCAACTTGAATAGTTTGAGTTTTATAGCATGCCAAAGTTGCAAAAATGCCATTTTTAAAACGCGATATCTCGATAACGGTTGAATTTAGGAACATTAGTTGTAGCACAATTTTTGTTCCAAATTGAAGAAAGAATTGAAATATCAATTAATATACAGGGGGTTCCATTTAAAAAAATCATACTTTTTCGTGCCATACTTTTGTGACGCACCCTGTATGTTTGAAAATATTTTTAAAATATGCATAAAGTCACATTCTACAACTTTTGTATAAAACTTTTTTTTCTACTTTTGTAAATAACCACGCTAGGATTGCCCGACGCACTAATGAAGGACCCTGTATAAAGTCTATAATACTGTGTCAGAAAGTCTCAAGTCAATCAAGCCGTCAATTTTCAAATCTATTGTTAGAAGAAATTTCTTGCAGCGTCATCTTCTGTGGTCCTTTGAAATTTTATTATGTAGGTATACTCACGATAGGTACTATTTTGTTATTAATTTTTTGGTTTTTTGTTTTAAGTTTGAGCAAATTTTGTATTAAAATGAGTTTTTTTTTTGTTAGTTCATATTTCAAGGGAGCTGAACTTTGATCAATTTTTAATTGCTTTCAGCTCCTTTTTTTGCAATCCGGCCAAGCATATACTATATAGATATAAAGTAGATTAAGTATTACACTGTATCTTGCCTATTGCAAAAATAAAGATTATTATTATTATTATTATTATTAGTGTCACTTGCAGCTCGACGATTGGCTGAAAGTGACGTTGATGACAGACCAAACTGGAATGGTCTCATGATACCATACTCCATGAAAACGCTTAAAATATTTGTTAAAAAAGATGATGTTCACCACCCGTCCTATAAAAATTGTTTTCTACTTTGACACTTTCGCCATTTTTTGGAGCCAAAATGTCACACAATCAATCACATTGCGAGGAATACTGTTTTTCCTCTTATCTTAGACGGAGGTTACACGATCAGTCTGGCATCAGTTTAGTCCGTCAGTCAATAAGTGATGGAAAACTTATGGACTGAATGGCGATTTGCACGATCATTCAAACTGACATCAGTTTCAAAAGAAGTTAGGTTAGAATGCCATGGCAACATGCTGGTAACCATTATAACTGACGCGAAACTTCGGAACGCGATACACGATTAGTTGTGGCGCACCTGATGCGCACACGGAACGACTCACACTCGATTTTGATCGTTCCTGTCATCGGGGCGTGAGACAATCTCACCTTCTCCTTTCCCTTGGAGCAACCCCATGCATATTGACAGTGGATAAATGCCAAATGTGACAAGTTTCGAAATATCTATTTGATTTGACGTTTTTTTTCCAAGTTTATGATAAATATTTAATTTTTAGTTGTGCAATGATGAAAATAACAGAAACAATTAACACCAAAAACGAGATAGGAAAGGTGAAAGTTCCACTTACAAAAATAATTGACACTGTCAACTTGACTTTAAGTCCCACTGACGTCCTGTTGCGTTCCAGTGACCATGACGGCGTGAGACACCGTCACGCACTTGACCTGTACCAGGGTCACTCACCCCAATATGCACCGTAGAAATCTAATCCGGTTAAAGTCTTCATCGCGATTATCTTCCATACCACCTAATGGAAAATAATCGCGATGAAGTCTTCATCCGGATTAGATTTCACGGTGCATATGGGGTCACTCGTTCCTGGAAAGCAATTAATATTAGGGTTTCCATAAAGGTTTCTTGGAACTCAGGACAAGTGAGCCCTGAAAGCCGGACAAAATCCTTTGCCGCAAAATATCAATAAATTTATAGGATACATTTATTGATGTAATTCAAAGGGTAAATTAAATGAAAACACACTTATTACAAATATTCTCTGGTTAAGAAAAACAATCTCTTATCTTTTGTAGCAAAAAACACAGTTGGTTACATTAATTGCATGTGTAGAAACTATAATTACCGAGATATTTTCTGATTTCTGAATTTCGCTATGAATGGAAAATTTTTTGGAAGTCATAGAACTCAGAAAAAGTCATTAAAATTAAATACAGTAATCCCCATACCTTTTATAGATTCCAGGGTAAGCCTATTCCGATCTTTTGTTTATTGGGCCACAATTATTAGAGAAAATATTCGCTTAACATTTGCATTGTGCGCAGTGATAGCAAAAAGGATTTGAATTACATACATTACAAAGTACGACCGAATTGAATTTTCCTCCTTCAATTGAAGAAAAACATTTGAGTATTTTTTCAGTCACTACACACTTCCGTTTTGGCATTTTTGAGTGCTTTATTTTATTAGTAGGTGAATGCAGAATGACACAATCACAACTTTTAGGAACTTTGGGATTTACCGATAGGTACCAATGTATCTCCTTCACCGGTCGTATTCACGGTCAACTCAGAATTACCCTTTAGACGCACTCTCCAAGAATATATTCGTCTTTGTTCAAGTCCCAATCGTAATAACCCAAAACAGAGACCTTATTATTCACGAGTAGGTACGCTGAAAAAGTGAACTTTGATAATCTCGTGATGTCAGAGTGTAGAGATAGTACGCTCGTTCATTCGTCGGCTTTAGTAGGCAGGGATAAAAAGAATTGAGTTATTTTCAGGATCTCCTGGTTTCCCGGACATTTTTTCAAATTCCGCCCGAATTCCCCGGACACCGCAAAAACCCAAACATGTCCGGGTAAATCCGGACGTACGGAAACCCTAACTAATAGGGGCTTTCTAGGAACGGTCGGTGACGCACCTGGTGCGCACGCGGAACGACTCACACTCGATTTTTATCGTTCCTGTCATCGGGGCGTGAGACACCAATCTTTCTTTCCCCTTTCCCCTGGAGCAACCCCATATTGACAGCGGATAAATGCCAAATTAGACAAGTTTCAAAATATCTATTTGGTTTGACGGTTTTTTCAAGTTTATGATGAACATTTAGTTTTTAGCAGGAAGGAAAGAAGTTGTAG
Organism: Orchestes rusci; assembly: GCA_958502075.1. NCBI lineage: Eukaryota > Metazoa > Arthropoda > Insecta > Coleoptera > Curculionidae > Orchestes > Orchestes rusci. The sequence goes on along the minus strand of OY293305.1, from coordinate 59,233,425 downwards.
TACTCTGAGCAAGTTTATTTAATAATAGCTTCCCTTCATATTTCGTTTTTAGATGTGCGATGATAAAAATTACAATAACAATTAACTCCAAAAACGAGATAGGATAGGTGATAGTTCCACTTTCCACTTATAAACAGAATTGACACTGTCAACTTGACTTAAAGTCCCTGTTGCGTTCCAGTAAACATGACGTCTTGGAGACACTCACGCGTCACGCACTTGAGCTGTATCAGGGTCACTCACTCGTTCCTGGAAGGAGTGGAAGGCAACTATTAACTATTCCAATATCGGTCTGCGGTCAGTCCGGTGCATCACTTCATCAGTCAACCCATTGAACGATCAGTTTCTCATCATTCTGACCAAATTTATGGACAACTGATGCCAGGCTGATCGTGTAACCCATATACGTATTATTAAAAAATAAGTATATGGTGTAACCCCCGGCATATAACGATTCTTTACCTTACCACGAGCCCATACCAAAATCGGTCTTCCTATTGGATGGATCGTCTTCAAACATTCACGTGCTATTGGCAACCAGCAAATCAGTCAAATCCAAATCACTGTTGATCAGCTGGCTGATTGCCGATTGCTACTGATAATCATCACAAAAGAATGAATTTTTTATTCTTGGGCAAACACACTTTTTATTTTGTTCCTAATAAAATAACAAGATTATTATAATTCTGCATTATTGACTTCCGGAAAGGTTTTTCTTTTTTTCGACTACCCTTATGTTACTGTATTTTGATGTAACTGATCTGTATACTCATTTTATTTGAGGTGAGTTAAGTAGGTATTTATAGTGGATTCAGTGAAGAGTGCATGGATGCCACAATATGGGCGTGAATTTCGGAGTGGATCACCTATACCTACTATCATTTTATAGTTATTATAAAATGCTACTATTCTACAGATGAAGTCGGTGATCAGATAAATCTATCAACCGAATATTTCGCTAATCGGGGTGGAGTATAAAAAAGACATTGCTGTTATTAACAATCAACTAAATTTTTCTACTTGATTTGGGTGCAGGTGGCAGCTATTATTGTGCTCAGCAATATATTATATTTCTTCCTAAATTTCTGTTATTTTACGGGATATCTTCCCGGATACACGCAAACTATGAAAATCGCTCGAATTCATTCCATTGTATATTATTTCAGAAACTACACACACCTCCAGAACCAGGTGTTTTATGACCATTTCTAGAAATATAAAAGTCTGGTAACATAAATAAGTACTCTCTATTCTTTTTCCCAGTTTAGGTCTTCAGACTTTTTTTTTTGTTGAAAAGTCATTGTGCCTTTTTGACCTATGAAAGAAAAAAAAATCCAATCTTGACGGTTTTTCAAAGTGGTTCTAGAATAAAAATGGATAACATCCATTTGAATGAAGAGGGACAAAAATTATACCGATCCTGAAAATTATACTATACGATTGACAATTTTCTAGCCCAGATTTGCGATTTTGAAGTTGCTAAAAAGGATTCATATCTCAAGCTTTTAGACAAAACCAAAAATGCCAATTTTAAGCAATTTTTGACATCTTTTAAATTGCATATCTGGTCTACTAAAAGTTAAATCGTACTGTGATTTTCTGGATCGGTAAAGTTTTTACCCCTCTTTCGAATGGAGTTATCAATTTTTTTTCTAAAACCACTTTGGAAAACCGTCTACATGTGGCTTTTTTTTCTTTCAGAGGTCAAAAAGGCACAATAACTTTTCAACAAAAAAAGACTCAGCACCTAAACTGGGAAAATGAATAGAGTATTTATCAGTGACCAAATTTTTAATATACCTATGTAGGAATGGGGAAAAAACATGGAGGGTTCAGGACTTTTTGGAGGTGTGTGTGTTAGGTATCTGACCGATTTGTCCCATTTTCGGGTTTTTTATTCATACTTTTCTCAAAACTCTATCTACTTTGGAAAAAATGTTCTTATTTTAAATTTAAATAAATAATGTATAATGTAGGTATCTATTTCAATCCGAGTTTAAATCACAATGACCAATGAAAGCAATTGAGCAATACGGGTATTAGAAATGAATCATGTTTACAATAATTTTGTTCAGGTCCAGGTGTATGTGATTATATTTGTGAGTCAAGTAAAAAGAATTATGTATTACGTACTTCTACAGCAGGTATCCAGTTATTTTATATCATCAAATGTCTATGGATCTCTAACATTCTTCACTCTACATCATCATTTGTATTCAAAATAATCGAATGATAGACATTAAATTATTTTGAAATAAGGCTACGCACTGATCGACACTTATTTATTCTGAAGGCTTTTCAATGCATAATACAATAGTTAACTCCGTCGACAGATACCTAGTTTTCACTGATCACTTGCACAGGCATTGTTGAAAAAGCAAATTCAAACTCAAACGCGAAACAGCCATAAACAACCGCAACAGCTGTCAACAATCGATTTGAATTTGAATCTGAATTATGTGCCGCCATATTCGAATCAACCAATAGGAGAGACCGATTTTGGTATGGGCTCGTCGTGAGGTAGAGAATCGTTATGTCTAAGGCCCGTATTCTCCGTTCGTACTTGAACTCGTTTAAGATTTGACGGCGTTTGAATACAAGATTTCGTATGCACCGCCGAAATTAGACAAGTTTAAGTCGGTTGAACTCAAAAACAACAGTTCCAGGTATTGATTGTTGATGACATGGAGGGTTGCAACGTTATTTTATCGAATGTGTCTATCAGGGCTTTTTTTGTGGAAAACTGCTGGTATAGTGTAACTCAGTACATCATTTGATTAATTATTTGGGAACGGGAATAAATAACTATACTCGTTCGTAAAGCTTGATCTATATTCTTGATCTAGTTAAGTTACAATGAATTGATGACCCCTTATGTTTATTCAACATGTTATCATAATATGTTGTTACATAAATGCATATTCTGCTTACTCTACTAACAAGTACCAAGTCTTGACAAACCTTACAATATAATTGATATACAGGGTTTCCCAATATAATTCATCCTAAGCTATTTTCCTACTCTTTGATTATGCCTATACTACACCTTCCCCGAAAATAACAAAAAAAAAAAGAAAAAAAAAAAATATTTTACATACCTATTTTTCATGATATAATTTTACCCCATTTTTATGAACCTCTATAGGTTTCTTTCCTACTTTAATCACAATATTAGGTGCCCTATCATCAACAACTAAGTAAGGACCTGAATACAATGGGTCATATTTCGAACCTGAGTTATTTTTCAGCAAAATCTTGTCTCCAATTTCATAAATAACAGGTTTAGATTTTTTGTCATAAATTACTTTTCTTTTTACCTTTGAGTTGATTAAATTTGACTAAGCATCAGAGTATGCTGTCTGCAACCTATACTTGAGTTCCAACGGATAGTTGTCAAAATTGTATAATGGGTTTGTTTTGTTTAGGATATTTGAGGGTAAGTTGCATAGTTTTCCGAATACCAATTCATGTGGTGTATACTTGATTTCAGAATGTGCAGTGTTATTATAAGAAAAACACCAAAACTGTAACCAAGTGCTCCAAGATTGTTTGTATGTATTAATTTGCATTCTAAGATAAGCACCCAAACATTTGTGAGCATTTTCTAAAGACCCAAGGGTTTCTTGATGATAAGACGTAGAACAAAGATGTTTTACGCCTAAAATTTTGCAAGTCTCTTTGAGAGTCGAATTTAAAAATTCGGTACCCTGGTCAGTCACAATATTTTTCGGAATACCATATCTTAGTATGAAATTTGAAACAAAACTTTTTGCAACAGTTGAGGCTTCTTTGTTTTCCAAAGGATAACATTCCACAAACTTTGACAATTCGCATTGAATCGATAAAATATATTTGTTGCCCTCATTATCCTCCTCAAAAGGACCCACGAGATCTAAATAAATTTTCTCGAAAGCAGACGAAGCTGTTGTCGTTATATTCATTGGCTCTTTGTTTGGTTTAGAATACTTAAAGCGTTGACAGTCATCACAGTGTTTCACGTAACTTACAACAACTTTATGTAAATTAGGCCAAAAGTAGTATTTCTTTAGGTTATTATACATGCGTGAAATTCCTGCATGTCCACCTGTTGGCAAAATATGAAAGTCATTTAAAATTATTTGTTGGCTTTCTGCATCTGTAATTTTTTGTTTATTTTTTAATACAGATATGTTTATTCCTAATTCTTGAAAAATATTCCTATTTTTCACTATTTCTTTCAACAAATTCGCATTTTCATTATTTTTTATTATTAACAATTCCGGAATTTCAAATTTCTTACATAATGTGGACACATTTCTCAACAATCCGTCTAGAGGTATTGTTGATCGAAAACATTGCCCTATGTAAATAATATTTTCAACTTTATCAATTATTATATATTCTTTTATTATGACGTCATTATTTTTTATTTTATTTTTTATATCGATTGATTTAGCTAAATCTTCAAAGTCGTTATTGTCAGTTAGACACAGTTCAAAAATATTTTTAGGTCGTTTTAATAGTTCCACGAAGCCAGGGTGATCAGTCCTACTGCATGAATCTATCTCTAAACTATTCGTATGTTCTAATGCCATGTCTATACTTTGTTGTCTTGTGATAACACCCATGGTATTACACACTTTATTACTCAACTCTTCAAGACTATCGGATGTGATGATAATCCGGGACAAAGCATCAGCGGTCACATTATTTTTCCCTTTAATGTATTTTACAACAAAATCATATTCCTCTAGTAACAATCGAAACTTGGTCAGTCTACTTGAAGGATTTGTCATTCATAATAAGTATACTAAAGGTTTATGATCTGTATATAAAACAAATTTTCTGCCATATAAATAAATCCTAAATTGCTTAATCGCGAAAGTTATAGCAAGTAACTCTTTTTCTATAACGCTGTAATTAACTTCGAATTTATTAAGAGCCCTACTAGCATAAGCAACTGGTTTGTCATTTCCATTAGACAAAACGGCTCCAATTGCATACGCTGACGCATCACTTCTTACTATAAATTCGGTAGTTGCAGAAAAATCAGGATATTCTAAAATTGGTGGGTTAGATCGTGCCTTTTTTTAAAGTCTCGAATGAATCTTGACATTCGGGTGTCCATTTAAAAACTACACCCTTCCTTGACAACTTATTTAACGGTGCGGGTATCTGTGCAAAATTTTTAACATGTTTCCTATAATAGTTAGCGAATGCCACGAAACTCTTACATTCACTGGAGTCCTTTGGCACAGTATAATTTAAGATTGAGTCAATTTTGGACGGGTCTGGTAACACTCCGTCTTTCGATATTGTATATGCCCTAAATATAGTAACTCTGTTTTTAAAAATTGACACTTATTGGGATTCAGTTTTAAATTAACCTCTCGTAGACGATGAAATACTTGTATCAAGTTTTTATGGTGATTTTCTAGATTATTACCAAAAACTATCAGATCGTCCAAGTAAATAAAGCATCTTTCATAATTTAAACCAGACATTGCCATGGAGATTGCTCTTGAGAATGAACTAGGACTTATCTTTAACCCCATTGGTAGTCTAGTTAAGTGATATTGTGACCTATCTGTGGAAAATGCAGTGCAATGTCTACTTTGTTTGTCTAAGCCTATTTGATAATATGATTGAGATAGATCAAGATGGGAATTAAAGACTGAACCAGATAGTGAGTCTAAAATCTCCGAAATACATGGGAGAGGAAACTTGTCATCTTTAATACAGTCATTTAACCGCCTATAATCTATTACAACTCTCCATTTCTTTTCTCCGTTATTATTGGCCTTTTTTGGTACGATCAAAAGTGGTAAGGACCACTCAGATCTTGCCTCTTCTATGATCCCGTCTTGTAACATCTTATCAATTTGCTTAGCAGTTTCCTGTTTTTGTGCATGCGGCAAACGATAAGGTTACACATAGACTGGAGCTATATTAGGTTTAAGATAGATTTGTTGCTTATAAATGTGAGTGGTTGTTAGCGGGTCATTGTCTAAGTGAAATATGTCCGAATATTCCACTCATGTACAAAAAATCCCATAAGAGCAGTTGAATTTTCGGAGGCTTACAGCGATAACACCAAATCGAAAATACCACTCTGTCATGGCAACACAAATAACCAGGTTGTCAGGGCAATCGATATGGCAACGACCATTTTTTGACACAAATAACCACGTTGTCAGGGCAATCAACATGGCAACGCAAATTTAGTGAAGTTATATTCTAGAATTCTTGAAATATTCGAAGGTAATACCACGAGTGCTTAAAAATTACCGATAAATTTTCACGAATGCGTGTTTTCTCAAAATTTCACGAGACCGAAGGTCGAGTGAAATTTTGAGAAAACACGCATTCGTGAAAATTTATCGGTAATTTTTAAGCACTCGTGGTATTACCTTCGAATATTTCAAGAATTCTAGAATATAACTTCACTAAATTTGCGTTGCCATGTTGATTGCCCTGACAACGTGGTTATTTGTGTCAAAAAATGGTCGTTGCCATATCGATTGCCCTGACAACCTGGTTATTTGTGTTGCCATGACAGAGTGGTATTTTCGATTTGGTGTTATCGCTGTAAGTCTCCGAAAATAAAACTGCTCTTATGGGATTTTTTGTACATGAGTGGAATATTCTTCTAAATACCATTCGTGCTTTAAAATTAACCGGATAAATTTTCGCTCATGCGTGTTTTCTCTACAAATTTCACTCGACCTTCGGTCTCGTGAAATTTTGAGAAAACACGCATTCGTGAAAATTTATCGGTAATTTTTAAGCACTCGTGGTATTACCTTCGAATATTTGGCACATATTCGTTGTAGCGAATATTTTTGGTGTTTATCCAAATGTTCAAAATTAAGTAACTGCAAAACTTTTTCTACCCTTTCTTTAGAAAATTTAGTTTTTCCTGAACTGCAAATATCAAATTCCTCTGCGGCTATTGTATTTGGCGTAAAATTTTTAATTGTAACGTCCTGGTCTCTGAGATTCAAAATTTTGACAGGGACCATATTAGAAGTCGGTCGCACTATACCGCTTCCTAAAAATACACCGTCACATAATTCTTCAGGTAAAATTACACAATCCTCATTACTATCTACTTTAAAATATTTAATAATTTCACACTTAGCCGGTACTACACTGTACTCGTTTTGCTTTCCCATCATCGGCAATAAAATACGCTCATTATTTATGTTCAACGAAATCGTATATGTTTCGTAATTCAAAACTGCATGATATTTCTCTAGGAAGTCGGCTCCAATTACACCGTTTATACTGGGTTCAAAACTATTAATTAACAAAAACTTATGACCTACCATAACATTGTTTATTTTCAAAGGTAAGTTAACTTGACCTTCTGAATAAGTAGAGCCCGAAATCCCATCGATTTTTACCTCTCTTTGAAAATCTATATTTTCGTACACCGTAACAGTATCCTTGAAAATAACGCTTACCGATGCCCCTGTATCTATTAATAAGGTTAAATATTGATTATAATAAAGAAATTGAATAAAGTTTAAGCCACCCAACCTAAAAACTACCGAAGAAAAATTATCATTAGAATTATTGTCACTTATCCTGGGGGGCTCGAAAAAACATATCAGAAGAAGAATTATTCGATTGTGACGGGTTCAACAAAATAGTTTGCGCAGGGTTATCCTCGCTATGCATAAAATAAGAAGTGCGTGAATTGCCTGTGAAACTGTTATTACGATAGTTTGATGAATATGTCCCACGAGGTTGTGCTACGCCTCTATGACGATAATTTCTAGAACGATTGTCTGATTGAAATGGTGGGTTCGAACTTTTTTGATTGGCCTAGATGAGAAATGTTGTCGATGTTGTCCAGGGAAATACCCGCGATAAGAACTTCTACCTCTATTATTGTTGTTAAACCTATTTTTATTGAAGTAAAAACAATTGCGAGCGTTTGTCCCCTCTACTACCTCATCCTTTGCTCCTCGAATTGCCGCATTAAGTTTAGTATAGTTCCTGGCCTTCACAATTGTTCTCAAATCTAAGTTTTGTAGTCCGTTAGCAAAAGTATTGATAGCAATTTTTTCGTTAATAGGCGCTAACACTGTCATGGCGGCTTGATCACCCTCTGCTTGTGAAATCGTTAAATCGACCATTAACTGTTCGATTTCTTTACCAAAATCATCCACAGATCTAGAACCTTGCTTAAGAGAGCTTAACCTTACCGATTGCGCAGCAGCTGATTTTTTAGTGAGAAAATGTGTTTTCAAGTCTGTTACCAACGCAGCATTTGATGCATAACCCAATTTTAATCGAACTTTGGCACTCTGAGACAACCTAGTTTTCAAAATATATTTAGTCAGCAATTGTTTTCCAGCATCGTCAAGTAATGAATCGTATAGTTCTACTGAATCAATTGATTGTTTTGTGGTGTCCTCAGTACCATCCATAACCGGTTATAGCGAAGAAGCAGTTTTTAAATCGAATTTTTCACCCATTGTTAATGAATCGCCCAAAACTTGTTCACTGTTTAACTGTTCTATACTTTTTAACCTATCCTTAAGAATTTTATCTATCTGACTCAAATATTTCTTAATATTATCGGCATACCCTTGAACAGTCTTAGTATTACCTAATACATCTCCGCCTCTAACCCTACTATTGAAATCTTTTTTTACTTGCTCAGCCTCTAACACAAATCTATTCAATTTATCTATCCTACTTTTAACTGCACTAAAGTTACCTCTTCTTTCCGTGTTCTCCTTGTTAAGGTTTTTATAGAATACTGCCAGTTCTTCCAATAAGTCTTTGAATGGTTCCACCGCCTCTGACATAACATTCACATTTCCATTTCCATCACCATACCATTAGAATTCATTGTATTTGTCTCCACTTCTAGCCATTTCAATTTCCATAACCATATCCATGTACATCCATTAATTGCCAATAATTGTTTGCAACCATGTTATCTCCTTTACCATAGCCATTTCAATTTCCATAATCATATCCATGTAATACATCCAATTGATTGCCAATATTTTTGTTTGCAACCATGTTTCTCTTCTTTCCAGCTTGTTCTTTATTGCAGGATCGCCATATAGTGTAACTCATTTGATTAATTATTTGGGAACGGGAATAAATAACTATACTCGTTCGTAAAGCTCGATCTATATTCTTGATCTAGTTAAGTTACAATGAATTGATGACCCCTAATGTTTATTCAACATGTTATCATAATATGTTGTTACATAAATGCATATTCTGCTTACTCTACTAACAAGTACCAAGTCTTGACAAACCTTACAATATAATTGATATACAGGGTTTCCCAATATAATTCATCCTAAGCTATTTTCCCACTCTATGATTATGCCTATACTACACTGGACTCGGGCTTGGTTGCTCAATATACGATCGGGAATTCCTTCAACTAGATAATCTGGCATATCGTTCTCATCGATATTGATACGATTGCCGATTACGATCTAATCGTGCGCATACTCCCTGAACGCCTCATCCTTTTTCTATGTATTTGTTCGAATTTTCTCCCCATGTCGATTCTACTCAATTTTGGTCGATAGGTATATTCTTCCAATTTCTTCAAGTAGGTAATCGAAGGTCATCTCCAAATGTTCTGCTTTTGAATGGAGCCATTCAAATGCCTTCTTTTTTAACTTCATTCCAATCAATGTCTTAGCCTCTTCGATCGCCCAGATCATGAGTAGTTTTTGCAAATTGTTTTTGCCTCTCCCAAACATTGAATTTATCGGGTTCATCGTCAAACTCATTAAACAGTTCGGCTATCATATTATGAAGGTTCATTCTATTCGTTGATCGTGATGTTGATGATGTACTTCGTCTCTCGTCCACTGTTGATCCTTCATTTCTTAATGTTTCTATTTGACGATGGGCAAACTCAAGTTCTTGCTTCATGAATTGCCGTTCGCTCTTCTAACCATGTCAAGTTCAAAGTCTCGTCTTTTAATCTTCAGCTCTTGTTCGCGACGAAGCAGCTCCAATTCAGCTTCACGCTTCACGTTGTCCGTCTTTGTCAGCGTCAGCGTCATGACTTTTCAGCTTCATCCAATCTCCATTTGGGTCGTACTCCATAAGTCGATTGATCAATTCGTTAGCGTAAAGTTAGCCATAAAATTCACAGCCATAAAAACTATCAACATTCATAGAACAGTTGCGTAGCCATAAAATCACGCGACACAAGTATTCTAATAGGTATTTGTATTATAATAATTATTGTAATGATGATTATTATAATTCAATGAATAGAGGATTATTATTATTACATAAATATGCAAATGCAAAAGTTGCGTGGTATACCCTGTAGTTGATGATCTCATGCGATTAATTTTTCATGAGCCAATGTCTATAGGATAAAGAATGAACTGACGTATCCAGACTTTCCATCCAGAAGAGCCTTCCAAATACTCAAAAAATAATAATATTTAGAAAAAGCTGCCCTTCTTGGGTGATACACCCTGTAGCTGATGATGTCACGCGATAAATTTTTCATGAGTTATTGTCTAGTGTGGAGAATAAATTGACATACATATCCAGACTCTCCAGAAGAGCCTTCCAAATACTCAAAAAAAAATATTTAGAAAAAGCTGCCCTTCTCGGGCGATACACCCTGTAGTTGATGATGTCACGCGATGAATTTTTCACAAGTTATTTTCTATAGTATGAAGAATAAATTGACATAGTCAGATTCTCCATAAGAGCCTTCCGAATACTCGAAAGAAAATAATACTTAGAAAAAGCTGCCATTCCTGGGTCATACACCCTGAAGTTAATGATGTCACGCGATGAATTTTTCACGAGTTATTGTCTATAGTATGAAGAATAAATTGACATATCCAGACTCTCCAGAAGAGCCTTCCGAATCTAAAAAAAAATGCTATAAGAAAATGCTGCCCTTCTTGGGTAATACACCCTGTAGTTGATGATGTCACGCAATCAATTTTTCGTGAGTTATTGTCTATAGTATGAAGAATAAATTGACACATCCAGACTTTCCAGAAGAGCCTTCCGAATACTAAAAAAAAAATGATATTTAGAATATAGTATGAAGAATAGATTGACATATCCAGACTCTCAAGAAGAGCCTTCCGAATACTGAAAATAAAATGATATTTAGAAAAAGCTGCTCTTCTTGGGTGATACACCCTGTAGTTGATGATGTCACGCGATGAATTTTTCACAAGTTATTGTCTATAGTATGAAAAATAAGTTGACATTTCCAGACTCTCCAGAAGGGCCTTCCGAATACTCAAAAAAAAAATATTAGAAAAAGTTTCACCCTTCACCACCAAAAAATATTATATTTAGAAAAAGCTGACATTTGTGGGTGATACACCCTGAAGTTGATGATGTCACGCGATGAATTTTTCATGAGTTGATGTCTATAGAATAAAGAATAAACTGAAGTATCCAGACTTTCCAGAAGAGACTTCCAAATACCCCAAAAAAAATATCATTTAGAATAAGCTGCCATTTTTGGGTGATACACCCTGTAGTTGATGATGTCACGCGATGAATTTTTCATAACTCATTGTCTATAGAATAAAGAATAAACTGACGTATCCAGACTTCCCAGGAGAGTCAACGGAATACCCAAAAAAATATATTATTTAGAAAAAGCTGCCATTTTTGGGAGATACACCCTGTAGTTGATGATGTCACGCGATAAATTTTTCACGAGTTATTGTCTATAGTATGAAGAATAAATTGACATATCCAGACTCTCCAGACGAGCCTTCCGAATACAAAAAAAAATAATATTTAGGAAAAGCTGCCTTTCTTGAGTGATACACCCTGTAGTTGATGATGTCACGCGATGAATTTTTCATGAGTTATTGTCTATACGCTAGGTTTCTGTGGCGTCATGACGTCAGCTGTCAGACCGAAATATCCAAAAAAAACAATTTTTTATTAAAGCTGACTTTCCACTCGGCTAATCAAATACGCACTAACGGGACACACGATATATGTAATACACCCAAAAATATTGTCCAAAGAAGTCCAAATTAAACACTTACACTGATTTCAAACTCTCACAATACAGAACCAAATGTCGCAAAAGCTTTTTTGGATACCAAATTCGGCCACGACCAATCATATGGTGCCTGTGACGTTTTCAAAAACGTCGCGTATAGTATGAAGAATAGATTGACATATCCAGTATCTCCAGAAGAGCCTTCCGAATACTCGGAATCAGCTCTTCTGGAAAGTCTTGATACGGCAGTTTATTCTTTATTCTATAGACATTAACCCATGAAAAATTCATCGCGTGACATCATCAACTACAGTGTGTATCACCCAAAAATGGCAGCTTTTTCTAAATAATATTTTTTTTTGGGTATCCGGAAGGCTCTTCTGGAAAGTCTGGATACGTCAGTTTATTCTTTATTCTATAGAAATTAACCCATGAAAAATTCATCTCTTGGCATAATCAACTACAGGGTGTATCACCCAAAAATGGCAGCTTTTTCTAAATAATATATTTTTTTGGGTATTCGGAAGGCTTTTCTGGAAAGTCTGGATAAGTCAGTTTATTCTTTATTCTATAGGCATCAACTCATGAAAAATTCACTCAAAAATGGCAGCTTTTTCCAAATATTTTTTTTTTTTGGGAATTCGGAAGGCTCTTCTGGAAAGTCTGGATAAGTCAGTTTATTCTCTATTCTATAAAAATTAACTCATGAAAAATTTATCTCTTGACATCAACTAAACGGTGTATCGCCCAAAAATAGCAACTTTTTCTAAATAATATATTTTTTTGGGTATTCGGAAGGCTTTTCTGGAAAGTCTGGATACGTCAGTTTATTCTTCATTCTATAGACATCAACTCATGAAAAATTCATCGCGTGACATCATCAACTACAGGGTGTATCACCCAAGAATGGTAGCTTTTTCTAAATAATATATTTTTTTGGGTATTCGGAAGGCTCTTCTGGAAAGTCTGGATACATCAGTTTATTCTTTGTTCTATAGAAATTGACCCATAAAAAATTTATCGCGTGACATCATCAACTACAGGGTGTACCACGCGACTCTTTACTGAAAAACATTGTTTGTTGCTGTTGGATCTTTCATGTAGAACTTTTGCATTTGCATATTTATGTAATAATAATAATCCTCTATTCATTGAATTATAATGATCATCGTTGCAATAATTATGATACAACTACTTAATAGAATACCTTCTTGCTACTTTGTGTCACGAGATTTTATGGCTGCGCAACTATGAATGTTGATACAGTCTGTTCATGGCTTTCCTGCGGTCACGTCACAGTATTTGAAGTTTGGCAGTATGTCGTAGATTGATCGCTCCACATGTGACATTTGTCAAATTGATCCGAAAGACCCTCGTCCAGACGTACGTGATTTTTTTCCAATGTGTAAGAGAGAAACGAAAAAGTATGACGTAACCGCAGGAAAGCCATGAGCATCAGACAGTAGTTTTTATGGCCAACTTATTCACACTTACGAACAATTCGGCTTTGGTTTCGCTTGTTCCAATGCCACACGTTTTTGTTTTTTCCTTCAACTGATTGAGAGTACAAGTGGGTAACTTGTTCGAATATGCACTGAACGTCGTCGTTCCGGTTTGGTGCTCCGTCTGAGCGTCTACAGCTTCGTGCGTCAGATGCACAAATTCAAAGTCATGTCACGAAAAACCCCGTCTATGGTTTTACAGTACTGCAAAAACTCTACGTCGTCTACGTCACACACAATACTGTCACGACCCTACTTATTAAGGGTGCGACTAGGGACGTAGAGGTTACTGGGAAATAAACTCATTGTTAACAACACAAAGAACTTATTTATTAACGAAGAAAAGTTTATAAATAAAATATAGTTAGCCGTTCATTACAGTTTTATTTCAATGTAATCAAAATGTACTTACATTAGAATAAACATCATGTCACACAAACACCAGCCGGGGAAGGACCAAGGATCCCGAATTCTCGACGCGACTAATTTCTTTAATGACCCACGATCGACTACCTCCCTCGAAACAATTTCTGTTCGAGGTTGGTTCCCTTCAATCTTGTCAAGTTTGCACAAATCAATAATTGAGTTCATCACGGAAATCCATAATTTCACAACCATTAATTTGTTTTACTTTTGTTGTGAAATATTCAACATTCTGTGTTCGAATTGCGAAATGTAAAACATTACTGCAATTCCGGTATTGCTGACTTGACAATATTGATTAAGAATTCGACTTTTATATTATTCTTGCGAATAATTTTTTCGGAAAATTCCATCCTTGACATATCCCCCGGGCCTGGGAAAGCTGGACCCCAGCTTTAAAGCTCTAACTAACTAAAAACGTGTACAATATCAAAATACAATGTCCATTTACCCATATAAAAGAAAAATATATAAATATATTTATACAATATAAATTACAAAATATATAACCTTGCCACCGTAAACGCAACACTTGAGAACGCACTTTACACTGAATATCCATCATAGTTTGTAATATCGTCCGTAATGCACATGAACCAAGTGGTACTGCTACCGCTGGCGCCATGGGTCTTCTTCGTCGAAGCGAGCTGTGTTTGTGAACTCGCTGAATAGAATGGAATGGTCATCGTCGCTAAAGGCTGTCGCGCGTCGCAGGAGCCACTGCAGGAACCACATCTGCCATTTAATTGGAGCTTGTGTTCGGAAAGCGCACTTTCAGCGTAAATGTCCTTTCAGCTGTTTGTGACTTATGGCATGTAGTGTGTTGATGCCATAATGATGAAACAATGGGGTTACTTCTTCAATTTTCTGTTTCATCCTTCTGTCTGATTTAGTGCCTAAATCGACTTCGGGTTGCAGGATTTTAAGATAACTATCGCTGCAGCAAGCCCTCCTCAATTGCAGGTTGAGGTTTTTTGGTGTCGAGTTGTTTTTATTAGCCAGGTGTTAATTCGGGCTGACTCATGCTCGACACGACCCTTTTCCCTTCATATATTGAGTAGGTACTTAGGATTCTTAACCACCTTGTAGGAACGTCTTGCTTGCTATTCATAGGCGGGATCCCTCGGCAATCTTGTTGTCCAATTAGACTGGCTAGGACTTATCAATGACTGGGCTCCCCGTGGCGTGGCCAAAAATTGTTGGCGCTGACTGATTGTTGACTAACCATAACATAACATGATTTTGTTGGAGTTCTTCTTCCATGGGGAATGTGTGCATTGGATGATGGCATCTTTTGGGCGATGTTGCGATGGCAGGTTTTACATGAAACAAAAGATACAAAGGGTAAGTATATGCTCCTATAATGCCCAATATCTTAATTAAATGAAATTAGGAATGCTATCCATGATCTGCACAATCAGCAGCATGCATTCCTAGAGTAGGTGTATATTAAAACAAGGTTAGGACAAAAAAAAAAAAAAAAAAAAAAAAAAAATAAATAATTAGAGAGAAAAAAAAATATTTTGTCCTTGTTATTATCAATGTAGGATTTGTCGACTCCCCTATCAAAAGTGTATGCCCTCTACCCCCTACCTCCAGGTGAATTTAATTTCCCAACTTTATCATAACATTTTAATCTCATCGATATAGCAATTTCTTCAAAATTTGACATTTATTTTACTCATTGTTCGCTTTCTACAACAATTCACTTTCTTGAGATGACCCCTGCATCTTTACTCTTTATTTAAAATATGTCAATAAGGAATCTAGAGTGTAACCAATTTACGATGATATTTATCCTAAAATTGTTTTTAGTAGCTACACAATTTAGGCTTAAATAACAAGGCAAAAAGCACACTAGAGGAGCTCCAAGGGGTATTACTACTTGCTTTCTTAAGTTTCTGTCTACTATAAATGAGTAACTAGGGCATACATTAGTAGTTTACTCGTAGTAAGTGCATCACGTAAGAATTTCAATACATTCTACGCTTGCACTTAATTTTTCACCAGGGGATAGTGATAGGAGGTCCTGTTTGCCTGGTAATTCTATCTTGAACCTAGAATTATTCCTTTTTCCAAAATTGTGTGACCCTTCATCACTTTCAAATTTAGCTTCAAATATTTCACTTTTCTCTTCTTTGCTTCTATGTAGATTATCTAGGTCAAGCTGCTCATTTTTTTCTCTGATATTTTTAGGTTTACAAAAGTACCGAGAAATGAAATGGAGAATGGAGTAAAGCATGAAAATTCCAAAGGTTATGCACACCAAGCTGAATATCAGGTCATGAGTGGTGCTTGACGGCGGTGACGTGTGACACCGAGCGGATGGAATAATTGTAGCTGCCATGACCATTCTATTGTGACTGAATATAAGATATGCCACTAGAATAGACAAAGTAATGTTCCAAATCAAAAACAGTGAGTCAGTGTGAAGTCCGTAAGTGTCGCTATACGATCTTATATGGTACACTGATTGTGCTTCTTCCATAGAATCCAAGATGTTCTGAACCATGCTGCTGCTAGACGTTAAATTTAAATGAGGAATTTGGAGCGTCCAATTGCTGTTCAGGCACTCCGACATGTTTTTGTACATGGGTAGTGCGTGCTTCCCCTCTGGATTAAGAACAAAAGATTTCAAGTTTGACCAGATTGCTGGGATTGTATGGACTAGAACTGTGTCCTGTGGGCCCAATTGGTCTGAACATGGAAATCTTTTTGGAATCAAAGTGTCCTCTTTGGTATGTAAGTAGCAGCTGCATGGAAGTTTTATTTTGATGGCTCCCTGTCTCGAATGAATGGATGTTACGTCCGTCGTCGAGTTCTTCTGGCATGTTATCTTCAGATTCTTTTCTGGGTGAGTGATGACGTAAGTCTCTTCATATATCTCAGATATTATCATTGATGTTGCAGAGTGACAAGTCATTGGGCAGTATTCACTTAGCTTCTGAACGGTTGTGCCTTCATAGAGTTTCTTCGCACATTCTGGCCCCTGGATATTATCTCCAGAGAATCTAGGCACAAAGCATAGCTTGTCATGATATGGTTTGCAGAGATGTAAACCTGTTCCAGAAATCTGCCTGCTGCGATCTTCTTTGTTGTTGGAGGAAGAAACTGCCATATACAGGGGTTGGTGTGGTATTGAACACGTCTGGTTGAACCAAGCAAACGGGGTGGTAATTAATTCGAATAGCTGCCAACTTTCATTTTCCCTTATGACTGGAATTTTAATCTGTACAAACATTGTTGTCTCCGTGAACGAACAATCACATATTGGAAGTTCAAAGTACTTGGAAATTTCAGACGTTGGGATGGCCAGTCCTTTGCCCGAAACTTGTATCCGTTGTTGAAGTTCCTCCAAGTCCTTTGTTAGAATACGTGGATTTATTATTTCAGATGGAACTTTGTGATGTTTACATGAATTCACTATTGTCTGTCTTTTCAAAGCTCTTGTCAACATTATAGACCTCTTCAAATTAGAATATCCAACATTGAATAAGTTCAAGATGGCTCGTTCCTGTTCGTCTGTGGACTTCGATATTCTGCTCTGCATCTCCATCGTGTACCTTTCCATGTATTTGATTTTTTCCTCCGTTTCTTTAAATGCTATTTTCACCGAATGTTCGTATTCCTTGAAATGCTCTGAATTTTCGGTCACCTGTTTCAAATCCATTGACAATCCCTCTGTTATCTTATCCAGCCTTTGTTCTACATATTTCTCATTATCATCTACTAATTTAAGTTTTTCCATCGTAGCCACTCCACAACACCAAGTTAATCCAGACCCTATGAAGTCCAGGGCCCTTTTATGCCTTAATGGTTGACTTTTGCCTATTCTCATTGATGATGTACTCCAACCGTCACTGAGTATTTGGAATTCCTTCGAGAATGCTTTAGACAATTCATTCATGTGACCAATTCGTATACACTCCTCACTGCTCATGTTATCGCATTTCTGCTGAATTTCCTCCGTTTCATGTACCCTGTCTTCTGTCCACATTGTTTTATAGTTTAATGGAATCGTGGCCTCATAGACCACGGTTTGTGGTAACGGTTTCCAGTAAGCTCCTGCGCTCACTTCAACGTTGATGTCCTCCTCATAGCACTTAATGCTATTTAGCGATATGAACAACCTAAGGGAATGTACTTTAGTGATGCTTGACCTTGAAATATTATCTCGTATGTTTTTGTACCTATATTTGTCTTTATGACCATGTGAATGTATATTAATAAATTATCCTACTCGTACGCATGTGTTCCGATTCTCACGATTATGTCCAATATTGAAGCCCATCAATTTTAAATTACCTAATTCTAATTTATCCTAATCTTTTACCCTTGAAATTATTGATATTATTATATGATTATTATTTTATCTTATTATTATTTGATTATTTGTTCAATTTATTTAAATGTTAAGATGAAGTGTACGGGGTTGCTTCGGGTTGCCATGGGTCATTGTAGGGTAGAATTCTGCTGACATGTATTACGTCCTTTTTAGATTTTCCATTCGGTCCCTTCTGTACTTCGTAATCCACATCTGAAATCTTTCTAGTTATGTAATATGGACCGAACCACCTCAGCAAAAGTTTTTCACTTCTCCCCACTTTCCTAACAGGCGTAAATACTTTTACTTGGTCTCCGTCCCTGTACTCCACGTGTTTATGTTTGGCGTCGTACCGAATCTTGTCAATCTTCTGCCTACGATGTATGTTTTGTACAGCTAGGTTTCTAACCGCAAGAGCTGTATTGCGAATTTCTGTACTGTCTAAAGGATTGGGTGGTGGCAAAAGTGTTGACTCTATTGGGAGAATAGGTTCCCTTCCATATACCAACATGAATGGTGAAAATTGAGTGGTGTCTTGTTTTGTTGAATTATAGGCGAAGGTAACATGTGGAAGGTATGTGTCCCAGTCTGTTTGGTTGGTGTTTGTATACACTGAGATCATATCGACTAATGTCTTATTCAATCGTTCTGTCAGGCCGTTAGTTTGTGGATGGTATGATGTAGTAAACTGGCTAGTAGTGCCCATCTTCTTCAACAATTCCTTGACTAACTCGGATTGGAATACTCTTCCTCTATCACTAAGCAGATGTTTCGGGGCACCATGTCTTGTTATAATTTTTTCCAGCACGAATTTGGCTACTGGTCCCGCTTTTCCGCTTGGTAATGCCTCTGTTTCCGCCCATCGAGTTGCGTAATCCGTCGCTACAACTATCATCGTTTTTCCATTTTTACTTTTCCGAAACGGCCCTAGAAGATCGATTCCAACTTTTTCGAAAGGCGTACCTACAGCTATAGGATGGAGTAGTCCAATTGGCTTACTTTGTTGACCTTTCCTTGCCTGGCAGTCTGGACAGCCCTTCACAAACTTTTCTACGTCCTTCTGGAGTCCTTCCCAATAGAATCTTCGCCTAATTTTGCTTAATGTTTTCGTTGTACCCAGATGTCCGCTTAGAGGTTCGGAATGATTTGCATACATTACTTCTCCGACCAATTTTTTCGGAATTACCAGAAGCTTCTCTCTACCCTGTGCACTGGAGTTTATTTTGTATAGAATATCATTCTCGATCCTGTAGTTTTTTGCTCGTCTCCTTATTCCTATAGGTACATTGCTAGGATTTTTGATTGCCTCTAATACGTTGTTAATTTCGTTGTCCTCTTGTTGGAGTTTTGAAATGTCGTCCAGCTCTATTGTAAATGTGGGAACGTCGTTAAGTTCTTCGACATTTTCAGGTTGTAGAACTGGGTAGCGGCTAACACAGTCGGCGTCTTTGTGCGACACCCCACTTTTATGTACGATGGTGTGTTCGAATTCGGACAGTTTGATAGACCATCGTGCAAGCCTTCCCGTTGGATCCTTTAACGATTTCAGCCAACAAAGAGCGTGATGATCAGTGACAATCCGTACAGGTTTTCCATAAATCAAGTGTCTTAAATAACTAAGTGCCCAAATTGCTGCTAATCCTTCTAATTCTGTGATGGTGTAGTTCTTTTCGGCGTTGGAGAGGCTTCGACTGGCATAAGCCACTGGATGAAGTTGCATGTCGGGGCCTTCTTGAAGTAAAACTGCTCCTATGCCCACGCAGCATGCATCCGTTCTTAACTCACATTCCTTATTGGGATTGTAATGTGCGAGGACCGGCGTCGTGATGAGTTTTTCCTTCAGGGTCTCGAATGCCAATTGTTGTTCCTCTGTCCAAGTAAATCCAACGTCTTTCTTAGTTATTTTGTGCAACGGCTGCGCTATTTTCGAAAAGTTTTTTATGAATTTGCGATAGTAGTTGCACAATCCTACAAAACTTTGAACATCCTTCACTGATTTTGGTTTAGGAAAATCTCTGATAGATATGATTTTCCCCTCATCCGGTAAGGTTCCATGTTGCGTAACTGTGTATCCCAATAGGTTTATTTTCTCCTTCATGTATTCACACTTGCTGGGTTTTAGAGTTAGTCCGGCCTGCCTCAAGCGTTCGAATACTTTCCTTAATTTCTGTAGGTGCTCCTGGAACGTTTTAGAAAATACTATGATGTCATCGAGGTAAATGAGGATATCCTTCCATTTCAGATCTTGAAAAACTGTGTCGGCTAGTTGTTGGAATGTGGCTGGTGCGTTGCATAGTCCAAAACTCATGTAATTAAATTCCCAAAGTCCATGTCCCTGAGCTTGAAAAGCGGTAAGAGGTTTTGACTGTTCTTCTATTTTGACTTGCCAGAAGCCAGAAAACATGTCCAGGGATGAAAAGTACTTCGCGTCTCCTAGGTAGGTTAAGATGTCGTCGATGTTAGGAATCGGGTAAGTTACCTTCTTCGTGACCTCGTTTAATTTTCTGTAGTCTACACAAAACCTTGTCTCCCCAGACTTTTTCTTAACTAATACCACAGGGCTGGACCAGGCGGACTGGCTGGGTCTGATGATGTTGTACTTCGCCATTTCTGCAATTTGCTTGTCTATGATCTCTCTTTCCTTTTGGGACACTCTGTACGCTTTTTGTTTTATTGGACTGGCATCTCCTACTTCAATGTTATGATGGACTAGATCGGTCTTTCCCATGTTTTTTGGCGTCTTTGAGAAGATGTCATTGAACTCATCCAAAAGACATTCCAGCCGTTTCCTCACCTCATTGTCATTTATATGCCCGGTTTTATGGTCGGACATTGTGACTTGATGCTCCACGCCTTCCCCCTGTGCCTCATCTATGCCGAACAATGCTGAATCCATGACTAGGTTGTATAAATGTAGGTTCTCCAAGTATCCCAACGTAGTCCCTCTGTAGATCTTCACGGTCTGGTGACCCTTCGTCATTGCTCTGATTAGCAGGCTGTTTCCCATGAAACTCAGCGGAAAATCCAAAATAATACTTTTCGATCTCAGTAACTTGTCATTCTCAATAAAACGAGTGCCCTCTAGATCTTCCTTAGATATGTACCCCACGTCCGTTGTTAGTCTTATAGTAATTTGTACATCCGGCTTCAACACATAGTCATCCTTAGCAACTATTTTGGTTATGTGGTTATCCATAATATTTGAATATGCCCCTGGGCACTGATTAGGATATGCTGGGAAAGCTATGTCATTCATGACTCCTCCGCCATTATGTACAAATTGTAAAGTGGTATCCACGTTTCCATTACTCAACTGTACCGTTTCCAGTCCATAATCAATTTTAGCAGCGTTTCTTGACAAGAAGTCAGCTCCCAATATTAGTGGTTTTGACAATTTTTCCACTACCAGAGCCATAACGTATCCAGATAAATTTCCCAGTTTTATGTCTACCTTTGACATGCCCAAGGGTGCAATTCTTTGCCCTCCTGCTGCTATTAGGTACTTTTGGCAGGTTAGAGCGTCTATTTTATGAACTAGGTCACTATTAACTACGCATTGGCTCGATCCGGTATCTAGTATTATTTCTAAATTATCTACATTATTTATAATTCCCTTAACGCTCAAGATATTTTTCTTACAGTCCCCTTGGTAGAGGACGACTTCGTCGGGGCTTTCTAATTGAGTCGTCCTGTCCCGTTTGGGGATGACTCTCTCGAAAATCTTACATTTCTACTATCCCTCTCACATGAATAATGCCCACTGCGGTTGCAATTATAGCATCGCGGTCTTCCGTCACTACATCTTGTGTTTGGGAGGTTGCTTCCCTGTTGAGTCCTATAGGGTGATCGCGGATTGCTTATGCTCCTATCTCTTCGCCTGTCTTCTCCTCTATTATAACCTTGGTTAAAGTTGCCTCTATGATTCTGTCTTCTGAAATCTGTTGTTGACCCTC
The DNA here is from genome assembly GCA_958502075.1 of Orchestes rusci. Taxonomy (NCBI): domain Eukaryota; kingdom Metazoa; phylum Arthropoda; class Insecta; order Coleoptera; family Curculionidae; genus Orchestes; species Orchestes rusci. The sequence continues at coordinate 59,211,246 of OY293305.1, read as the reverse complement.
TATATCCCGCTGCTGAACCTCTGTAGCCTGTAGTTGATCCCCTGAATGTATTTCGGTATGTACCATTTCCTCTATGATGTGCTCGATAATTGGGTGTATTTCTTGTATAGTTTTGGTCATATCTTTCCCTTTGTTCCGCTTGTCTTTGATTCCAGTTGTTGTGATATACTCGTCCTCGGGGTCTCGATCGTTCGACGTTTGCGCTATATTGAGGTCTTGCCCTTTGCTGATCGTTTTCATCGTTTATGTTGAGTAATGAAGCCTGTGCAGTCATTTGGTTAACTAGAGCCCTCTCCCTTATTTCGCTTAATTTCATGACCAGATACTTTAAGCGTTCATGATTTAAATCATTGGAACTCATCAGATAGTACGTTTCGTAAAATGAAGAGTGAAGGCCATTTTCAAAGTGGTCCCTAAAGGTATCGAATGACATATTGGGGTCGACTTCTTGACATAAGGACACTATATCGTAATAATATTTTTTTATATCCTCGGTACTTGTTTGTTTTCTAGTGTTCAGCCGGAATTTTATTTTTCTTAATGGTTGGTCGCCACTATATTCTTTTATGAAATCTGCTTTAATTTCCTGCCATGTCTTATTTTTATTAGCCGCGTTGTCAGAATAATCCCTATACCAGTAATTTGATGGCGCTTCCAAAAAGTTTCCCAAATATGATATTTTGTAAGAGTCGTTCCATCCGTTACACAAAGCGGTTTTTTCATATTTTGATAAAAATGTTACAGGGGAGTCAAGGCTTGGGTCGAAGTGAGGTGGTTCCATGAATTTGGGAGTGGCTGGGTGTTTTGCTTCGGCTAGAGCATTTTCCAGTGTTACGTTCGCCATATTATCTTGATTTTGACGTTGAGCTGTCGATGGTGTTTGTTCTGGTTGTTCCTGATTATCTTGATTTTTAATCAACTTCTCTGTCGATGATGTTTGTCTTAGTTTTTCCTGATTAACTGGTGGATTTGTTTCGGCTTCCGAGCTTGTGTTAATTTCTACTGTACTGGTGATGTTTCGTTTGTCCGGTGTTTCAATATGGAGTGTAGTCTGTTTAACTGTGTTATTTTTATCATATAAATCTTCAATTTGAAAATCTAAATATATATTCGAATCCTCGAGATTTGGAGTTTTTGTAGGGCTGCGACCCAAAGTAGTATTGGGAAGAAATGGATTTTCTGGGCCCGAACCAATATTCGTGCTCCGATGATTGGGAGTGAATTTTGAATAAGTTTGATCTATGGTCGTTTTTGGTGAATTTTTTGGCACCGTAGATTTACCCGCAGAGTCAATTTCCTTAGCTTTACTACGAGTTATCCGATTGTCGCCGTTCATGTGTTAACATAAGAAATCAAATTCAAAGGATACAAATTGTAAGTAACCGCACAGTGATAAATATAGATATACACCCAAAATCAAAAATCAATGCAAGAAAAGAAAAAAAAAAAAAAAAATAATAATAATAATAATACCGTAAAACAAACAACAAAAAAACAGGAATAAAAAATAGAAAATAAAATGATAACTGAAAACTGTAACGAATCTCACCAAATATATAATATTTATTTTATTTTATTTTAGAATACGGCGCCTCCACCATATGTCACGACCCTACTTATTAAGGGTGCGACTAGGGACGTAGAGGTTACTGGGAAATAAACTCATTGTTAACAACACAAAGAACTTATTTATTAACGAAGAAAAGTTTATAAATAAAATATAGTTAGCCGTTCATTACAGTTTTATTTCAATGTAATCAAAATGTACTTACATTAGAATAAACATCATGTCACACAAACACCAGCCGGGGAAGGACCAAGGATCCCGAATTCTCGACGCGACTAATTTCTTTAATGACCCACGATCGACTACCTCCCTCGAAACAATTTCTGTTCGAGGTTGGTTCCCTTCAATCTTGTCAAGTTTGCACAAATCAATAATTGAGTTCATCACGGAAATCCATAATTTCACAACCATTAATTTGTTTTACTTTTGTTGTGAAATATTCAACATTCTGTGTTCGAATTGCGAAATGTAAAACATTACTGCAATTCCGGTATTGCTGACTTGACAATATTGATTAAGAATTCGACTTTTATATTATTCTTGCGAATAATTTTTTCGGAAAATTCCATCCTTGACAATACAACTAACGCACCAATGACTATCTGCTCTCGATCCCGGACGAGCCCCCAAATGTGGAATAAAATTGTCCGGTATCTCAAAAAACGCTTTATTTATTCCGTAATGTTCAGAACAAGACAAATAGACATAGTGCACGTCGCAAAATACAGAAATGGCCGTCTTTTACGCTCGTCACGACTACACGACTCAATAGACAGTTGAAGTTGAGCCAAGACGTAGACGTTAACGTAATACGTTAACGCATAAAGTTCACGTCTACGTATTGATTTAAATGCTAGTTGAAGTGTGGCATTTGACGTACGTGAAACGTAGCGAGTTGACTTAACCTAATTTGTTGTGTTTACATATAGTTTTTCGACCTGTAAAAGTAGAGAAAAAGTGATTTTTGTGACAATGTGGTTATTGAATTTGAAGGCCAAATAAAAATATGACGTGTGATGTCCAAAATTGATTCGTTGGCAGATTATCCAAGATCGGAGACTCGATCGGCAAACCTCGGATTACGTATAAGGATAAGGGATAACGTGCAATACGTGAAGACACGCAAGGTTACGTCAGTCCGTAAACGCAAACGTGAGAAAAAACGAAGTGCTCTTGCCCAGATGTCAATCACCACGTTTACGTCTACGTGAATGAAAGCACTTCAACTATCTAATAACCATACGACCACAAAACATTCGTACAGTGTTTTTAGTTGGCCGAACTACGGTGAGAGGCGCTGAAAGCTTTGACAGTTATTGACGTCACAGAAGACCAACGATTATAAACTACACAGGATTGCTCAGTTTGCCGAATCTGTCTGGCAAAGTCAAACTCGCTGTGACATCACCACTGATGCTGGGGCGACTGCAAGCCACGTTGTAACACCGGTTTCCGTTTGATCACCGAAGTGAAGCAACGTCGGGCGTCAACGGCGGTTCTGGAGCAAAATGTAGGGGGGGTAATATCATGCATGGCTGTTCTGTTTTTTGTCACAAAGAAATAGAGATCATGTACATTTTTTTTGTGTATGTACACTGCTCTGGGGGGGGGGGTAACTACCCCCATTACCACCCCCCCCCACCCCCGTAGAACCGCCGGTGTCGGGCGTGGGTAGTAATTGGATGGGTGACCGCTTGGGAACTCCATAGGCAGTTCGCCGTCTACATACCTGACTAGATTGATAGCAGTTTATTAATCTGAGAGGTACTTACTCAATAACTCATGCTGTAAAATGGTCGGAGCAAACTGTCGAATAATCTATATTAAACTTTTCTTTTCTTCTGTAGCGATGCACCCACTCTTTTTGTATTTTAGAAGACACTAAATCCTTGCGTTTTGGAAAAGAATGGAATACTATGCTTGAGCCTTGCAAACTACATTAAAAGTACTTGGAAAAACAGAAACTATTGGACTATGGACAAATTCACAACACAAGACACACGATCAACGGCTAAATGAAAATAAACAAACCAATGATGACGTCACAAAAACTGCCAAACGTACGTTAAATGGAACTAAGCAATCCTGTGTAGTTTATAGTCGTTGACAGAAGACCCCATTGATCCTGAATAAAGTAAGGGCATAGGCTGCTTCCTGGTCACGGCGGAGGACGAGGCCTCGCGAGACTGGCTGCTGACGGAATGTCCGCAGCTAGTCAGGGGAGACCGAACCTTCAGGGCATACCGTGCCGCTGACGCTCCTCGTCCGGTGAAGGTTACCTTCACCTTAAAGAGGAAGGACAAGCCAGTAGTAGGGCCCATCATGGAGATGCTGGATCTTCAAAACAGGTCCCTAGGTGTCGCTAACTGGCGACACCTAGCAACTGAGGGAAAACCAGGGGAGTGGCGACTCGTTTTCCGAGTTAATCGGGAAACGGTTAAAAGGCTGGACGCGGCAGGGTGGACCATGTTCTTCGAACTGGTCTCACTCAGGGTCTTCAGGGTTAGCACCCAACGGAGGCCCGCCCTGCCACCTACGTCGGCAGCCTCCAAGCCCCCGGTGGAGGAGCAGGCGTAAAGCGTGTGCCCCGTCCATTGTACGCCTCGCAATGGACACTATACGGGTAAGTCAAATCAACCTCCAACATAGCCGAGATGCCACCGCAGAACTTGCGAGCATCATGGTGGAAAAAAGGGGGAAAATTGTACTAATCCAGGAGCCTTATTATTTCAGGGAAAACATCAGATGTCTCCAGGTGACCGGCATGAACACCTACGCCGGCAACGGAGGACTAGATCGACCACGGACCTGTATCATGGCATCCAAGGAGCTTATCACGCAAAAATTTAAGCGCAAGCTTAGCTCAAGCACATTCAGTCCTGCAATTATCAAACCTCTCAATTGGAAGCCACGTTGGCTAAGCTTACCCGGAACTCAGAGTTCTGGAGCTTTGGGGAAGGGGTTTATTTAAAGTGGGCGCCAGAGATTCGTGCAGGTGAATCCCAACCTTCGAGGTCTTCTCGATTCCAATTGAGTTTATTTAACAATTAACGAAAGAAAGTACGTAGCTGCCTCACTTACCGCCGACAAAACCAGGGATCAGGTCCACCAACTCTCAAATCAAACTAGTTAATTAATTCCCATGCTCAAATTAGGCAATTAGGCAATTAGGGTGGAGTGGATCAATCTTGGTCGTAGTAGGGAAGAAAACACCCTTAACGTGGTACATCAGTGGGAGATGGTCATCGTCCTAGGCCTGAATGCGTACAAACGTTGAAGAAAAAATGCTCAACTCAATGAAAGGAAAACGAGTTACCTGAATGGACTATCTTGGGGTTACTTATTTTCTACCCCCTGGATCTAACACATGGAGATGCGAATGTCTTCCAACCTCCAACCGTTCGCTACCAAGGTCGAGTTCGAAAAGAAAGATACGTTTAATGAAAACTGACATCAGACATCAGCGACGTACAAGACTTTTAACCAGTGCGCTGTTGCCAGTAAATCAAACGACTACAGGGGAGATCGAAAAAGTTACATACCACGTTAATGTTGATTAATAGTAATGGAACGCTTTTGGCCCGTGATAACTCCCCCTCTCCTTAGACAGGAGAAAAACTAGGATAGATTTTCGACGATAGGCCGAGACAAGATTAAAGCGAAACAAAGAAAACCTTAAAGATGAACAATTCGGACTCAAGCAAAACAAAAAACAATATCCAAAGAAAAAAAAACTCAGAAAGGAAATAATGATGACCACTGGTCAAAGTGAAAAGACGCCCCTACTGTCGGAGGACAACACGACAACAAACCCTACTGATCCAGACCCATCAGATTCGGAAAATCACATGAATCAGCTCTTGCAGTTTGAAATTCCGTAGATGTTTTGTGGAATTCCTAACCGGCATTGCGTAACCTCAATGGGACTGAGGATACCTCGTGTACCGGTCTTACAAGAGTTGACCACGCGCATTCACCAAAGTCCGACCAATCCAAACCAGCATGTAGTGAGTAGACTGAGGGAGTCTAGTATAGGACAGAAGACTATACCAACTCTCACCTCTTTAACCCCTTAGACCCACCAAACTACAGGGAATGAGTTTGACCGAACTCATTACACGGGTTGTACTATAGCGTACTACGCTGATGAGTGCTCTCTACGGAAAACACCAGGTGGCCTCAAAAATGACGGGTTATAAAAGCTCCACATGGATTAAACAAAATAAATTTAAACAAAGAGAACCACCGCAAGAAAACCAGCGCTGACGGCCTCTGGAATCCAGCACTTAGAGGGCTTCTACCTCATCCAGAACCCGGAGTAAGGGTATTCTGCACAACCCCCCAAACAGGGTCCATAGCCTCGTAAAAGAGGGAAGACAAAATCGGGAATAACCGGATAAACGGGGCTGAGATGGAACGCAGTAGCTATGCCTCGTGGAGTCCATGTCGTGGAGGAGCTTCAAACGGTTCAATACCCCTAACCCACACCACTAGGAGTACCACCCCAGCAATAGCCCCCCAACGCCCATCCTCCCGTTTCCGGTGAGCGAAAATGGTTCAAAAAGTACCAAACGTCAAAATCAGGAAATAACCACGTAGGTTAAAAGTCAAAATCGGTAATTATTCATCAAGGTAAAGTCACAATCGGTAGAAGAGAGATAGAGAAATCCAAAAAAAAAAAAAAAGATAACTAAGAAAAACAAAGTCAAAATACTCAGGGCTACAGGCTATTACAAGTTTTGTTAGGTCACCAACGGAATGAAGTGCGCTCCAAGCTTGATACAAACAATGAAATGCCTCATCAAGTCCCTGTAATCCAATTGGCGCTGATCCAATGCCTAACACCAACTACCTTCCATAAGAGTAATTTTGACCTATAGAACAATGAAAAGTGAAAGTGAATAAAGATAAAGTGACCTCAGACAGTCAGACAATCCAAACCAAAAACCACAAAATCAAGGTATCACAAAATTACACGGTAAGCCAAAAACTGTTGAACTGTCTGAAAATCACAACAGGGAAAGAAAAAGTTACTGAGAATTGAAGAAAAAGTTACTAAAAATGTAAAAAAAAAAATCACTGAAAATGTTGAAGGTGACTGAAGGTCCAACCACGAAGAAGAACTGAAGGTTTCAACCCCGTTACCCTTTGAACTGCTGGCTGATGACATATTTTTTCACATTTCTCCTATAAATTATTACTAAAATGCTTTATTGGGAATTGATGAAAAAGCTCCCCTCCTCCTGGGATACTATGCGTGTTGAGGAACGGTTCAGAGTGGTTGGACTTGATATAAATAGTCCTGAGGAACAGGAGGTGAAATCCTGATTCAAGGGAGTGCCACTGCACCACCAGGACTTCAAGATTCATAGGGTGCAGAATCGACTGATGTTCACGAAGTTTTTGTCTGTATCGAATAAAGTATAGACTTGCATTAAACAGACTGAAAGTCTAGAATCGGCAATCACCAAACAACAGCAAGGTTTCAGTTAAAATCCCAATAAATGGCGAGATTTCAGCATTCATCAAACCAGTCAACACAATCCAAAATAATGCTGAAACTCAACGAGGTGCTACAATCCAAAATCCTTCAAAAAGGAAAAACGCACATCGGCAAAATGATCGCAGACCTCCCAAAACCAATACCATCGGCAATGTCACCGAATCCAAACCAATGGACGATGTGTGGCTATACCTGGCCATGAGTCATCACCTGACAACAGTCTCAGTTTTAAAATCCATACAAAAATGGCAAGAATTCAGTACCACTACCAAAAGCAAGCACAAAACCACTGAACTCTCAAATGAAGTAAATATAATCTGAAAAACCTCATAAGAGAAAATACACATTATTCAGGCTATAAACTTCCCAAGACTGAACAAATGGCAGCCAAGTATGCCAAGAAAACTTGATTGAATCAGGATCCGTAAAATACATGTCACACTCGATGAAAAACGGGAAGAGTGATTTGAAAATTCACGTGAACAGGCAACGGTACCTGAATGAACTGGCACCTGAAGAGTGAACACTTGGAGGACTTGTACCTCCGGCAGTTTTCCGCCACGGGCCTATTCCTCCGCCTGGCACCGTAAGGCTAAAATATCGTGAATCAATCGGATTGTCCTAAGTCAAAGTCAGGGTCCACCACAAACGGTTTTAATTCCTGGACGTGCCAAACACCCTTGGAACTTCCCAATTCGTCCTCCAGTTCATAGGACCAAGAACCACACCGACGTTAAATCACGAATGGACCAACATATGCAGGGGCTAATTTAGCGCTGTAGTAGTTAAAAGCATCGGAAATAGCCTTGTTTTTACGCCAAACTTTATCACCAGGGTTGAAGCTCAAGGGTCGTCGACGCAAGTTATACCTATGCGAATTTTGTTCTCGAGTGACCTTGATTTTCGCGGTGACCTGTTCATACAGTTTAGCGAACCCACGCTGCCGGTCACGGACATAAGTATCCATATCAACATCCGGTCGGGGTAATCCATGATGCTGTTCATAGTCATAGCCATAGAGTTTATGCTCACGCCCAAACAGAATGAAGTATGGGGTGAAACCGGTAGTTTCGCTAGGCGAAGTACGAATAGCGCAACCAATTTCATGCAGGTGCTCGTCCCAAGTCTTGTGATTGTCCTTATCGACGTACATACGCATCATGGTCTTGATGATACGATTGTGACGTTCTGTTGGATTAGCCCTAGGGTTATAGTTGGCATTGAAGAAAATTCGGGAGTGATACCTTTTACACAAGGCTTGAAATTCCTTGGATTTCATCTGGACACCATTGTCACAGGTTAGAAACATCGGAGTACCATAGAGCAAAAAGAAATTTTCCACTATTTCTACCAGGGATTTAGCCTTCGCCGCACGACAAGGAAATAAAAAAACTGATTTACTGAAGTAGTCAGATATCACCAAAATATAACAATTACCCTTTTTCGAACGAGGCAAGGGACCAACATAATCAAGACTAATCGCTTGGAACGGTTGAGTAATTTCGGGACGCTCACCCATGAAACCAGCTGGACGCTTTTGTTCCACCTTGTTCTGTGCACAACTTACACAAGTCTTGATGTAACGAAGGACATCCGCCCTCATTTTGGGCCAATAATATGTCTGACGAATCCTGCCATATGTCTTGAAAACTCCCACATGACCGGAAGTTGGCAAATCATGATAACGCTCAAATAGAGCCTTTCTACCACCCTTAGGGACAACTATCTTCCATTCATCATATGGAGACGATAACTCGACAAAGGAGGGTTTCAAATGTTTGAAAAGAATGCCATTTTCTTCCTTCCACAGCGAAAACTTTTCAGGGGACTTCCTAACTTTTCCAATCATGGACAAATACCACCTGTCATGCGCCCTACAAGAAGTGAATTCAGGGGAAGTTACCGGAGAGACAGAATCAATGGAAACGGGTACAGACCTCGAAAGAAAATCGGGGACAACGTGATCCTTACCCTTCCGATGAATGAGTTCAAAATCGAACTGCTGAAGGCGCAATTGCCAACGTCCCAAACGGCCTTGAGGATCCTTCAAACGATGCAACCACAACAAGGAAGCGTGATCTGTTATGACCTTGAAATGCACATGATCAAGATAGTGACGCAGTTTTTCCACACTCCAAATTACAGCAAGGCACTCTTTTTCAGTGACTGTTAGTTTCATTTCCGATCTAGTCAATGATCTAGAGAGGTAACAGATGACTTTCTCATCATTTTCAAACTTTTGTGTCAAAACTGCTCCAAGGCCATAAGATGACGCATCCGCTTGCAAATAGAAGGTTTTGTCAAAATCAGGGGAAGTAAGTATGGGCGCAGTAACGAGACACTCCTTAAGATCAGTAAAAGCCTTTTGACATTCCGGGGTCCAACTCCATTTCACTCCCTTCTTCGTCAAGTTTAAAACAGGAGCCAAAAGTGATGGAAAATTCGGTACAAACCTACGATACCACGACGCAGTACCCACAAAACGTCGAACCTCATTGATACTACAAGGGGGTGGTAGATTAACAATCGCCTCTACCTTCTCAGGGTCAGGACGAAGTCCTTTACTGTCAACGACGTAGCCCAAATAACGCAGCTCAGGCTTGCAAAAATGACACTTTTCCGCTGAAACCACCAAACCAGCTGCTTTCAAACGCTCAAATACGACCTTGATAAGCTCGAGGTGTTCATCAAATGAATTGGTAATGATTACAATGTCGTCCAAATAGACCATGACATTAGGTTCGAGTTCGGGACCCAAAATAGTGTCAACAATTCTCTGCCAAGTGGCAGGAGCATTGGAAAGGCCAAATGGCATACGCCGAAACTGAAAAAGACCTCGTCCGGGAACGGTAAAAGCTGTAAGCTCCTTCGAAGAGTTTGAAAGGGGTACTTGCCAAAAGGCAGATTTTATGTCGATAGAACTTATGAACTGAGTGCTCTTGAGTCGGTCAAGTATGGTAGAAATATAAGGGATGGGATAAGCATCCTTTTTCGTGACTTCGTTGACTTTACGAAAATCAATGCAGAATCTGAAATTACCATCTTTTTTATGCGCCAGACAAACAGGGCTAGACCAGGGACTACTTGACCTCTCAACAACACCCAACCTCAACATCTCCTCTATCTCGTCGTCGATGAACTTTTGCTTAAAAGGGGAAACCGGATAGTAGCGTTGTTTAATCGGTCTTGTTCCAGGGTTAACAATAATTTCATGCTCAGCTACTTTACAACAACCCAAGCCAGTTCCCATTTGACTTATTTTTCCAGTCACCACTTCATCAAGAGCTTGACGTTGTGAGGGAGTCAAATTATCCAAAGGTTGCACACTACAAATCTGTGAAAGTTCGGTAGAGTTGGCGAACCGCCAAACACTCTGCCCCAAATCAGGAATAATCTCCATAACCCTCCAAAAATCTATACCGAGGATAATCTGATGTGAAAGCTCAGGAAGTACTAACACGTCTATAATCTTGGTTTTGCCCATTAACGTAATAGGAGCCTGAATAAAACCAATGCTATTGCATCGTTGACCATTGGCGACTGTACAAGGACGTTGACTCTTAACTAACTTAAGCCCAAGACTCAATAAAACTTCATAAGCAGGCAAACCCACCAAAGTCACGCTAGCACCTGAATCCAATAGTCCGAGCATCGGATACCCAAGAATGTCAATATGTAGATATGGACGCTGATCCCCGTGAGCATGTGAAATGATGAAATCCAAAAGAACTTTATTCTGAAAATTAACAAGATTATTTGCCGAGACAGAGGAAGAGGTGAAATCGACACGGCCTACCCGGGAATCGTTTCCCGAGCACCTCGGACAAGTGCGAATAGTCACATCCGGTGCTTTACAACGGTAACAAAAATTCTTCTTCGGGTTTAGACACTCCCGATTCATATGTCCAGGACTTTGACAGTTCCAACACTTAATGACACGAGGATTAGACGGAGGGTTTTGATGGAAATTCACCTCATTAATTTCTTCCTGCATTGGAGATTGGGAAGAGGAGGGCTGGTCCACGGAAATAAAAGCGAAATCAGGCTCGACAAAATTGCGACGTCGACGAGAAGGGGGTACGTAATTCTCCACTCGATACTTACGAGTTTCCAACTTGAGGCACTCCGTTTCAAGTTCCTCAATACTGTGGACAACTGGCAATTGAGTAGCGTAAAATGGTGATACATTACGACATAAAATATCTAACTGAGCTTCCTCAGACAGTCCCTCATAACGCCTGAACAAGGCCTGCATGCATGAAAGATATGCAACGATAGACTCGGAAGTATCCTGAGTTCTGTCTAGAATTTCCCTAAATAACCTTGAACGATAGTCTGGGGGTTCGAAATGCCTGCGCAACAAGTCTGCCAACTCAGACCAATCTCCAAATCGAGATTTATTGGCACGATACCATTCCAAGGCCTTGCCTGGAAACAGATCAATAGCAGACTCAAACAATTGTCTCCTGGTAACATTACGAGCAACCTGAAGTTCCGCCACCCTTTCCAGGAAATTGTGGACCGAAATACCCTTCGAATCCCCAGTGAATTTGAGGTTCCACTTCTCGATATTTTGAGAATTGGGAGTGGAAGGGGTGGAGGGCTGACCCGTACGTGCAGAGGGACTAAGAAGGTTCGGATGACGAGTGGAATTTAAAGGAGGATCATGGCTGAGTTCATCGTCTTCGTCATCTTGAAAACGCTGACTCAACTCTGGGTCGCGCCTAGAAGTTACTTCCAAAGAATCAAGAGAAGACAAAACCTCCACAAGAAGACCAGACTTCTCGTCCAGCTCCTCCGCAGACAAACCGCTCGGGGGAATTCTATTGATGCGCCTCAAAAGGTGGACCAGTCGCGACTGAATAGACAAGAACTTACTGTCTTTACTCTGAACGTTCTCACTCGATAGACCAGAGATCGAATCATTGATTTCAGAGAGCAGGGATGTGATCTTTTCCGATTCTTCCGAGAACTTCAGGGTATAGGGTGGGAATTGGAACAGTGAAGCTTTTTCCAATTTGATGAGTGGGCGCAAAGCTGTTCTCATTTTCTCAACAGTTATACCGTCATCAACGGTAACACCACGAACCACAAGCTCATGAAGAAGCATATCTCTCCGCAGACAGTGGATGTTCATTTTGAAATCCATTTTACAAGGCAAGAAGAGAAATTCAAGGTCACAAATGTATAACGAGGTCAACAAATATAAAAAAAAATATCAAATATTTCCAGCCGCAAAATAGGTTATATCTATCAATCACAAACACAGTCCGCACACAAGTATGATTTAAAAGCGGCAGATCCGATCAAACGGTCAAAGTCGTCGGCAAGCAGCACTGTACTTGAAACTAGCTGATGGCCTTACAAAATTCCCCCTCCCCCTAGAGAAAAAAAAAATTTTCGAAGAGGCTAACAAAACCGCGTCAAAATTCAAAAATCCCAAGAAAAGAATAAAGGTCCCAGTAAAAAAAAACTATTCCGTCAGGCTTCAAAATTTAACTTATTATTTGTTTAAATATTATAACCACGTTGGGCGCCAAAATTTATCACGCAAAAATTTAAGCGCAAGCTTAGCTCAAGCACACTCAGTCCTGCAATTATCAAACCTCTCAATTGGAAGCCACGTTGGCTAAGCTTACCCGGAACTCAGAGTTCTGGAGCTTTGGGGGGGGTTTATTTAAAGTGGGCGCCAGAGATTCGTGCAGGTGAATCCCAACCTTCGAGGTCTTCTCGATTCCAATTGAGTTTATTTAACAATTAACGAAAGAAAGTACGTAGCTGCCTTACTTACCGCCGACAAAACCAGGGATCAGGTCCACCAACTCTCAAATCAAACTAGTTAATTAATTCCCATGCTCAAATTAGGCAATTAGGCAATTAGGGTGGAGTGGATCAATCTTGGTCGTGGTAGGGAAGAAAACACCCTTAACGTGGTACATCAGTGGGAGATGGTCATCGTCCTAGGCCTGAATGCGTACAAACGTTGATGAAAAAATGCTCAACTCAATGAAAGGAAAACGAGTTACCTGAATGGACTATCTTGGGGTTACTTATTTTCTACCCCCTGGATCTAACACATGGAGATGCGAATGTCTTCCAACCTCCAACCAAGGTCGAGTTCGAAAAGAAAGATACGTTTAATGAAAACTGACATCAGACATCAGCGACGTACCAGACTTTTAACCAGTGCGCTGTTGCCAGTAAATCAAACGACTACAGGAGAGATCGAAAAAGTAACATACCACGTTAATGTTGATTAATAGTAATGGAACGCTTTTGGCCCGTGATAAGCTGCAGGTAACCCACCTACCCCAGCTGGGCACCAGGGATGCCACCGTGATCCTTCTAGAATACAAACTCCAGGGAACGATACGTAAGTTCTTTTTTATAAGTCTTTACCTTCCGTACGATACTGTGCGTTTACCCCCTACGGAGGAACTTATTAAAATCGTTGAGTACACGAAAAAGTCAGGTTTTTCCGCTATTATCGGCTGTGACGCTAACGCACATTGCACTATCTGGGGCAGCACCGACACCAACACGAGAGGTATTGCTCTTCTAGAGTACCTCACAGCGGAAAACCTTGAAGTCGCCAATAAAAATGCGGAGCCGACCTTCGCCAATCGCGTCAGGCGCGAGGTGATAGGGGAAAATTATTTGTGTAAGGTGAAAAACTGGAGTATAACGAACGACATAACAATGTCAGACCATAGGCTAATCCGCTTCACGCTAGAGGCGGAAGGAAAAACTTTGCCTCTCAAACGGAACCCGAGGTCAACCGACTGGGATAAGTTCAATAACTGTCTAAGTAGGACCGTGGGTACCGGAGACCGGCATATAACCTCCAAGGAGGAACTGGATACGGAGGTAGAGGCCCTTAACAAGGCAATCTCGTCCGCATTCCTGTCCTCTCAGGAAGGCAAGAACCAAAAAAGTCCCATGGTGGAATGATACACCAGAGCGGCTTAAAAAAAACGCCAGGAGGTCGCACCGCCGAACTCTCAAGAGGGGTGGACAGCTCGAATGGGACACCTTCGTTGAAGCCCGGAAGAAATTCAAATCAGAGGTAAGAAGTAGCAAGAGGGCTGCATGGCGTGGATTCTGCGGGGAGATCGAATCTTTCTCAGAGTCGGCGAGACTCATGAAGCTACTCGGCTCAGAGGGAACAACAAAGATAGGGCTGTTGAAAAGGAAAAATGGCACATGAACTAACAATAGGGAGGAAACACTACACCTACTCCTCCAAACTCACTTTCCGGGAGAAAGCACCAACTCCCCCCCCTATCCTCATGGCTGACTGGGATACGGCGAATAAGATCGTCACCGACGAATCCATAGAGTGGGCGCTAAGTGAGTTTAGTCCATACAAGGCAGCAGGACCTGATGGGATTTTTCCGGCGATGATGCAGAGAGCCGAGCCTCTGCTAAAACCAACACTTAAATCCATCTTCCGAGCCAGCATCGCCTTGGGACACGTCCCACATCGATGGAAAACCGCTAAGGTGGTATTCATCCCAAAGGTTGGTAAGGAAGACTACGGACTACCAAAATCCCACAGGCCAATCAGCTTGACATCTTTCAAAATGAAAACACTAGAAAAGATGATCGATAGGTATTTGACGGAGGAGATTCTTTTGAGATCTCCAATTCACAGGAACCAGCACGCCTACTGCAAGGGTAAGAGTACGGACTCGGCTCTACATGCCGTAGTGCAACTAGCTGAAAGGACTTTAAACGACAAAGAGGTCGCCTTGACCCTGTTCTTTGACGTAGAAGGAGCATTCGATAAGGCTAAAAAGGACGTCATCTGCGAGTCCCTTACGGCCAGGGAATCCGGGCCTCCCTGGTGAGTTGGGTTCGGTCTGCTCTTCGGGACCGCCAGGTGAAAACGTCACTAGGAGACTGCCATGTAGAGGCAGACATGCAAGGAGGTTGCCCCCAAGGCAGCTGCCTCTCACCCAGGCTTTGATGTCTGATAATGGACAGTCTCCTGACTAGACTGGAGTTGAAGGGCTTTTATGCGCAGGCCTACGCCAACGATGGCCTTATACTCGCGAGAGGTAAACATCTGGAAATTGTCTGCGAGTGTATGAGGTCAGCGTGTAAAATTCTGGAGGTATGGTGTAAAGAGATGGGGCTCTCAGTGAATCCCACAAAAACGGAGCTAATCCTCTTTACAAACAGGAGGAATCTCAATAAGTTCAAACCACCCACTCTGTACAAGATGCCGCTAGCACTGAAACAGGAGGTCAAGTAAATCGGGGTGGTCTTAGACAGTAAGCTAACGTGGAAACCCCATATTGAAAGGACAGTTGAAAAGGGCATAGCCACAATGTGGATGCTGCGCCGAGCGGTGGGTAGGTGGTGGGGCCTAAAACCACACGTCGTTCACTGGCTTTATCGAGCCGTGATCAGACCGAGGATCTCATACGGAGCCGTGGTCTGGTGGCTGGCCACCGAGAAAGCCACTAACGAAATCAGACTAACCAGACTTCAAAGGATGGCCTGTCTGAGCATAACCGGTGCAATGAGGACTACACCAGGAGCTGCACTGAACATTCTCCTTGCGCTGCCAGAACTGGCAATCTGGATAAAGAGGGAAGCGATGGCAGCATACATAAGGATGTCAGCTCAGGAAGTATGGAAGGATAGAGGCACAGAGGTTGGCCACACTAGATTAGCTTCTATTGTGAGGCGCGAGATACCGCTACTGGCGGCGGGACTGACAGCCACGGATGGAAGACTCAGACTTCACAGAAGTTTTGAGGTACACCTTCCTTCCAGGGACGAGTGGTGGACCACGCTGGCAGAAACACCAGGTAGCACGCAGATCTGGTTTACCGACGGCTCAAAGGCCAACTCTAAGGCTACAGGAGCCGGAGTATACAGACAAGACAGGAATGCCGTGGAGGTTTTCCCTCTCGGAAAGCTCACAACGGTCTTCCAAGCAGAGGTTTTTGCTATCCTGGAGGTAGCAACTAGGGCAGAGGTTCAAAGGGGAACAGAAAATAACATAATTATCCATTCTGACAGTCAAGCGGCACTGAGAGCATTATGCAAGCCAAGGATCAGCTGCCCGCTGGTTCAAGAATGCAGTGATGCTCTGCACGCCCTAGGTGAGAGCAAGAAGGTCAAACTGGTTTGGGTACCGGGACATATGGGCATTTTCGGAAACGAACGCGCGGACGAGCTAGCCAGACTAGGCTCTTCATCACCCCAGCCCGGTCCAGAACCATACCTGGGCCTGAGTAAACGACTGATCTCCGAGGCCCTGAATGAGTGGGCTTGGGAGAACACAGTCAAAAACTGGAGGAATAACACGACTTGTAGGCAAGCCAGAGAGATAATCACACATCCCAACAAACCAAGGACGGCCCAATTGCTGAACAAGAGTAGGAAGGCTCTGAGCATCATCGTAGGCATTTTGACAGGACACTGCAAGCTCAACCGACACTTGCATTTACTAGGAATAGGCGAATCACCCCTATGTCCCTACTGTAGAAGGGCGGAGGAAACCTCCTACCATCTACTGGGAGTCTGTGATAGGTGGGGTCGCCTGAGGAGGAGGGTCCTGGGAGCAGCAACCATTCCTCGGGTGGAGTTGGGGGACCTGAGCTGGGATGACCTGCTCCGCTTCACAACGAAGACAGGACGACTGGAGTGAAGAGGGTTGGAAGCACGTGATTGGCAAAAAGGGCCACTAAGCCTACTCGCCGGGCTTTTGTCCCCCCACCCTTACCATTACCATTACATTACCATTACCAAGGGCACAGGTAAGGGGTAACATTAAAATTTGATTTCGAAGTGAAACTGTCAAATTTTTGCTTGGCAAACCGAAACCATATGCTACCATTCACATTGAGTTTGGCGTAGGCGTGATCTGGACCCGTATTCCGTGTACTGCGGAAATCCATAGCAACACGTCGCTCTCTGTGTAAAATGATGGGAAAGCGACATGTTGCTAGAATTCCACAGGTACACGGAATCCGGGTACTGGAACACAAATTCGATGTAGCTGGTAGCATAGTTGTTCCGTGTGCCAAACGGAAATTTGAAGGTTTCACTTCGAAATGAGATTGAATGTAACTCAGGCAAGCCAAGCCAAGCCAACGCCATTTTATAAGCGGCTTTGTCCCTTGATTGTTGTGCTTTTCGAATGTTGTGAGTTTTTTCTGTGTTTTGTCAAGTTTTGTGTTTGGATTTCTAATTTGTTTTCTCGAATCGTTCCAAAAAATTGTTTGGAAAATGGATTTAGTTCCTACTCCTAAATCTGCCAAGAAAAAGTGTTCTGTTGAGGGTTGTGAGACGAAAAACGGTAGCTTCTATCGTTTTCCTAATCCCAAAAAGAACAAAATACTGAAAAAACTATTGCAAGCCTGGTTACAGGCAAAAGGCAGACAGATGTCGATCAAGATCGTATGACTTATTTTTTGTATCGTATTATAGTGAATATTTCAAGTATTTTCTGTAAGTGTATTTTTGATTAATAAAGAAAATATTGAAATAAACTTTGAACTATTTACACTCAGTTAACCAACAAATTGGAAAACCTCATCATTTCTGACGTTAATTGGTCAGTGAATCAACATACAGGTGTTTTGCTTGTCTTGTTTAAGACATTTTCTAGTGTACTTGTAGTACTCACAACAATGATTGCATATTCTGAACTGTGCCAACATTAATATTTTTGTATACAAATATGTATATTGGTATTGGTATGGTTGGGGGGGCAAACCACTGCCCGGCGAGTAGGCCTTGAAGGCCCTTTTCGCCAACCCCAGGACCATTGCAGTTTTAACTAAGTTGATGATGGAGAACATCACCTAGTTATATATTGAACTAGCAGGACCAATTGATTTAGGCTAACTATTAAACTTTTCGACTGTCAGTAATTGATAATACTGCAGTCTACTCAGTAGCGTTAGCCAGTGATAGTGCCACTGAATACAGAACAGAAAATAATTTCTGCCCACCGCGGGGCTCGAACCCACGTCAATCAGAACTAACGGTCTCTCAAGCCGGCGTGTTACACGCTCGGCCACCGCGTCCCCCTACCCCCCTACCTACCTATATGTATATAATATGTATAAAGTTTCCATTTTCTTTCACCGTTTCAATTAATAGTCCATTTTCCAAAGAAGTCAACTTCAGTTTTCGATATTTTGCTCTCAATCTACCAAACAATCATATTCAAAGACTGAATATCTCGCCGGAAGTTCATTTGAATCCAATATGATCTGATATCCACGAAATACCGTCAAGGACAAAACGTGAATTTGTAACGAAATTCCGTGACAAATTTGATAAAAACCGGTTCTTATTAGACAGACTGGACGGATATGCACGAATTTCACGACGGAAAATTTCGGTCTGATTCGCCGGAAATTTTCGCAACGAACTTTAATAAAAACCAGGCCTTTAGTGCCTTTTTGACACGAGTAATTTTTGTTTTGATAAAAACGGCTATCACCATCCGAAAGAGGAGCAAAAATTATGTACTGCCCGAAAATTTCACAATAATTAAGCAAAGGATAGTCTTGCTTTAAAATTTTGAACTGCCGCTCTTTCGAATAATGCCAGCCATGCATTTTTATCAAAAATTACACAAAAAAACGTTTATTTTTTTGAAAAAAAAAGTCAAAACACTTAAACTGACTGAAAAATGGATTAATATTTTTAAATGCACCATTGCTTGTTTAAAAACCAATGCATGATCAAAATGTCATCAAATTTGAGGCCGTTCCATCAGTGGGAAATGCGTAATTGTCCCGACACTGTTTTATGCCGACAGTAAGTTTCCCGACAGTATTGCTTCCCGACAGTTAAATGTCCCGACAGTAATTCTTCCCGACAGTAAAGTATCCCGACAGTAATTGATCCCGACAGTTATTTTCCCGACACTAGTTTTTCCCGACAAGATATGGAACGCAGCTGAAAATAAAATATTGACAGCCGCGTTGCCGCTTGTGACTCTTTCTTCGTATTCTATCGTATAAGAAATTGAAATCGTGATTCTCATTAAAAAAAGAAAATAGGCCAAAAGGCAGACATCAGAATATATTTTGTAATTTTTATATATTTGATATAATTAGTTAAAAAAGGTCGCACAAGGGTGTAGGGACAGTAAGGGAACTTATTCCGAATAAAGGCCGGCAACTCAATATACACTGGACTGTCATATTTTTATTTTCGTCTAAAGCATCAGAAAAAAGGAGTGAATCGGATCCCGGAAGAATAAGTGCTGTTGCCAGTTCACCCATTCACTCTAATGATGGTTACTTTTGTTGTGTTCTCGGTTTTTGACGAGCGATTCGGAAGGTTGGGTTGGTTATGATTGTGGATCGTTGATTTAAATCTTTTATTTTTTGGTATAAGTTGTGTGTTGTCTGTGATGGACAGCAAAGACCTATCTGTCGAGACATAATGTAAGATAAATAATCGGTTGATTTCATATTTTAAGGGTTATTGGTATTACCATTAGCCTAGTTTACACCGACAACCGACAACTGGGTCCGCGGACCAAGTACTAAATTCGAACTATATCAGAACCAAATATTTGGTTCGAATGGTGTAAACAGCTGCGGACTAAGCTAGTCCGCTCTTGGTTTGGTATTCGCATATACTTATAAATACAATATACCGCGTGCGTCCCATAAGGCAAATGAGAGGGATTTCCCGCGAAGAAGTGAGAAGGAGAATACAGAAGAATCCCATAAGGCAATCCTTGGTCAGGATTTCGATGTACTACCCATGCGCGAAATACCATTTCCTATTGGCTCGGTTTCAAATTGTCACGACGGAGACGGACAAGGAGCTAGAGCCGGCGGAATTGAACGGGAACGTTGAAAAGACGCCATTATTGATTCATGGTTGTTTGTTCTTTGTTGTGCTACCGTTGTTTTGGATTCTTTCGAAATAATCAAATTATATTGATGAAATTTGGTAGGATATGAGGGCTGTTTGACATGCAAAATTCATATCTGAGCACGGAATTGCTCTTACTTTTAGGGGACGCCAATAACACCTGTTTGTTTGTATGTTTAAGCAAGCTTTAAAACATTTTTATTCAAACAGAGGAATCATTTAGGACAAAAACAGTTTAAATTAAGAATAATTTCATTGAATCCCCACAATACTGAAAATTACCGTGTATTACAGCGGTGCCTACTGCCTAGTGAAAGAAATTCCGTTGTTTTCCTTCCGACAAAATACGTTTTTTTTCCCACTACCAAAAAAAAAACGACTTTTTTCCTTCATCAAATACAACAACACATAAAAGAACTTGAAAAAAATCAAATCCAAATATTATTTCAGAAACTAAATCAATAAACCTAATTTTGTTCAGATTCATATTTTGAAAAACTCACTATGGTCCTCAGACCTTATATTCAACCATTTTTTAACAAAGAATCATTGCAAATTACGTGAATGAGTTGTTAATGGATAACTAACAAAACAGCAAACAAAAATTAAAAATTATTTTTTCCAAATTGACCCGTTTTTTTTTGGATAAAAAACACGTTTTTTTTTTAAACACTAACGGTGTCAAAGTTCTATTTTAAGGTTTTCATCTTGCGTTGCGCGACAAATGATTTGTGTTTACAAATTTGAAATATTTAAATTAAAGGCTAAAAAAGTCATATCGGTCGATCACTACCAGTTATACATCAAAAATTGTACCTATAAGATATTTCCATATAAGTACATACATTTTATGATAAGACTATATTATAAAATGGTACATATTATATGGATATTTCACTAAATTTAAACTTGAAAACTGGAAAGGTCTGGAACAGTTTGTCGAAGTGTCTCTGAGAAGTAAGTATAAAGTTAGAAAGTTTAGTAAGACCTATGAACTGTGTGATTGCACTACCGCACAGAAAATTACTATTTTCTTTTGATTTTATAATAAAGTCCTTGACGGGCAGCTCTAATAAGCGATTATCTCCCTTAAACGGTCAAATTTCTTGGAACCAATTTTAAATCTATGTTTTAACACATTTGTATATACTTTTATTTATAAGTATAATATGAACATTCGATGAAATTTTCTCTTGAGCGGGCACCTCCCATAAGCGAACAAAAAAGCTGGAACCGTGACTGCCCGCTTATGGGAGCTTTTGTTTTATTAATGTATATTATGGCATATTCTAAAAGCTTGATTGATGGATTTTACCCTTATTTCATTAGTGAAAAACATACTTATGAATACAAATATGGTGGAAACCAAGAAAGAGCTGTTTGATTTTCCAAATCTCCGTGTATTACTCCTTCTGTTACAAAACTAGAAGAACGCCGATATCGGTGTACTCTCTATCGTCTATTCACCTACCTCTAAATTAATCTCACTTGATTTAAGATATCTACCGCAAATACCTCGAACTGTTATAAATATGAGCGATAATAATGACAAAAACATTATACCTATCTAGGTACACAAAGTTTATAAAGTAAAACCTTACCAATCTCTGGTGATACCTATATTGCTTCAAAAACTATTAAGTAACTATAATATTTCAATGTATAATCGAGAACAAATCACGAAACTAATTCAAATCGTTTTTGAATCAATAATAAATAATATTTTGTAGGGATTTTGTTGCACAAAAATGTTAAATCTTATGCAATCTCACACCTAAACACAAAATCCTGGATCAGATAAGATGAATTCATGAACATATTTTCCACTCATGCTCATAATATTTATCACCCACCCCACATGTGAATTCACGTCATTTTTTTTCGGAATCCCGCGAAAAATTTAAAAATACGTCGATACAACAGCTGATATTAAGCATGCAGCACTGTTTCCGCCATGTTTCAGCCGGCGAATCACAATTCTCGAAAATCGATTCTGCGCATAATTCAATCTCCTAACCAAGGACAGACTTATGTGTAAAAGTATATGTCTGTTTCAACATCCTCGCGGGAGTCCCGACAAGCTGCCCGCGGTATATTGTATTTATAAGTATATGGGTATTCGCCAGCAGGTGTACCGAACTAAATTTGATCCGGATTTGGTGCGATCTCAATCAAAATTATGAGGTTATGTTGTCTGTTGATGTGTTGTGATTTTGTTGGTTCTATTTCTAAGGCAATCTTAGCGTACTTACGTTGTGTTGATAAAATAGTTTCGACTTGTTTTTGACTTTTGATGAATTGCGCGCGTACTCTATTTGGTTAACGCGTTGCAAGCATTGATTTAAATAACCATGGATAAGCAATGGCCGTCTCTTGAGCTATACAAAAGTGGCAGCCTATGGGTGAAAAAACGGGTTTCAGCGCACGTAAAAATCGACGCAAACTAGAAAAATGTAAATATAACCGTTCCGTTTTCGAATTGCGCACTGGAACACTAGGTGCGTTTTATACTATCGCAACGGTCTTGAGGATAAGCTGACAGCGAACAGAACCAGACTATGCAAAGCACGTGAATCATTGTCATCTGTTACAGTGTTGCCGATTGGGGCGGAATTTCGCTATCATTTGTAGGGGATTTTTCGCTGATAGCTCAAAATAGATCAATATATAGCGGAATTCCCGAAAGTTATGATTTGTTATCAGCGATATTTCACATCCATCATTTGACGGTGATGAGTGAAAGATTTTGTTTTTTTTGTTTATTGCTTTTGACGAAGACAAGATAGAATACTTTTATACTTTATAGTATTCAAAATAGGATTGTTTACCTCCCTTTTTATTCTGTATTTGTAGAGGTAGAGCAATTGTAAGACACGCTGATGATACTGCCCCATAAAGTGATTTAACGATACTCATAAAATATTTGTTCGGAAAACCGATCTGAAATTTTCTGAAGTTACACGAATTTTTTGACCAGGCTTGTATTATACCTTTCTTTCTTTAATCGTTTTCCGTCTAAAATTACAACAATAATAAATAGCAGCATTTTCTTCTGAGTAATTTTTACATTCGGTTAGTTTTTTGTATCCTTGATTTTTTCGACAGATGTAATTTTTGGACCAGGCAAAAACTTTTATCAAGAATGACTTTTTGTCGTATCTTCAAATTTTTAGACAACTGTACAGAGTGACCCATTTGTGAGCGGGCCACCACCATAACATTTTTATTTATTGAGCGATTTTGACGTTTTTTTTTTAAATGTGGCGGGTCGAAAGGTTTATTTTGTGGCCAGACGGCATCAAGTTTCTCCAAAATTCAAGGACTACTAGATCATATTTAGAGGGTGAAAAATTCAAAATTAATATAAGCGTTTTTTTTTAGAAAAAAATCTGCCTACGCCACTGGATTCGTCACAACCTGAAATGGATCTGTACCAAATTTCATGAAAAATATTCAAAATTAACGAATTATTTTATAATGCACCAAGAAGCATTTTATCTCGTAACTTTTGCGATAGCAAATCCAGCACAACGTTATTAAATAACAACATTTGATAGATATTCTTATACGAAGGTTTAAAGACAGCATCTCCATATTCTTATGTTAAAATACAATGAAAACAAACAAACGAAATTGACAAAAAATACACAGAAATATTTTTTTCAATTGAATATTTTTTCATGAAATTTGGTACAGATCCATTTCAGTGGATGAAAAATCCAGTGGCATTGGCAGATTTTCTCTAAAAAAATCGCTTATATGTTTTCTGGATTTTTCAGCCTCTGAATATGCTCTAGTGACCTTGGTTTTTGAAAAAAACTAAGCGACGTATGGCCTCAAAATAAACCTTTCCCCTTCCTACATTTAAAAAAAAAGTCAAAATCGATCCATTAATTAAAATGTTACCCGCCTTTAAATGGGTCACTCTGTAAATCCTTTCAAACCTATTTATGATTTGTTTCTCATATACAGCGTGATTTTATCAAAATCAAACAAGTCTACTGATAATCAAATTTCAACAATAATTTTGCCCTTAGTTTTTCCAATCTTTTGTCAACGATTGAGAACTAATTTACTTGTTTTGCATTACAAAAATCTTCTTATACTCCCTTTTCTCAGAGTTCGTACTACAAAATTCATGATAATTATACCTACCTACTATATAGACTTACCTATTTATACCTTGACAAACATACCTTTACCCACATTAAGTAATTATGCCAAAAAATGATTGTACCCTTATAATAGTTCTAATAAAAATTTTGGAGTCCGGACCTGTTAAATGGGCTTCACCATACGTCATGATTCGCCGCCCCGCAACTTTGTAAACGCGCACGACGAAATCTGAACTTCGTTGTTTACATTCACCATTCACCGGTCCTGAATTCGCCGTGTTTGGTTTACTCACTGTTTATGCATAGTTATTTTAATCAATGGTTGCAAGACGGTATAAACGGGCGAGAGCGAGAAGCAAGCATCGGTCCTACCGTACTATCCCCACCCACTTGGTCCTATCGGACCGAACTAAACGGGTTATCGGTGTAAACTAGACTATTGTATAAAAATACAATGGTATTACCTCTGTTCTGAAATCAATAAAAGGTTCCAGTTTGGAATGGTCGGTTCCAGTGTTTTTGTCGTATTCATCGGCTATTCTGTTCTGTTCTTATAACACATTGAACTCCATACTACCTGGAAAGGACCCGGTCGTTGTCGACAACGAATCGTAAAGTGTGTCATTCATGTCCATATATAGGCCAATGGGTAAGAAAGAGATAGGTATCCGTAACTATCGCTATCTCTCTCTCTACTCCATGCATATAGGCCAATGAGTTAGAAAGAGATAGGGATCCGTACCAATCGCTATCTCTACTTGATTCACTCTCAATAATAAGCGGGTCCGTTCCAGGTACGTAGTATGGAGTTCAATGTTATAACACAAAACATAGAAGCCATGGAAACGAGATATAGATCAGCAATTCCTTTGACATCCTGTGCAGTCCGCTACGGACCATGCATAGAAGCGCAGATAGCCATTATTCCTATCAATACATCGCTCGAAAATTAAGCATCCAATAGAAATATGCTTATGAAACTATTGAATACCTATCTGATGCAAATATTGGAGTATTTGACGACCTCATGCCTCATTGTTGATACAATCGACAATCGACTCAAAACATCTCCGCCATTGCCATTGCATGAAGTGTTGGTCATCTTCTTGGACGCATTACTTTCAATATTAGAATTGCACTGTTTTCATGAATCCGAAAAAGGAAAGATGGAAATAATACAGCATTCGACGACTGCCATGCAGAAGCGACAAATATCCAAATCCAAAAATCTTTGACATGATTTGATGCCACGTCCTTAAATTCTGGCTTCACAAATCCGACTCGATAATGGACCAAATGTATTTGTGTGCATTAATTACACACATATGATTTTTTCGGATTGTTTATTGTATTATTTTATAATATCTAAATAAGGAATTGTGAAGAGACGCAATGCTTGATGTGACTTTTCTAATTGACACAGTCAAAAACTGACACTTTCGAAACTGACTCTTTCTTCCCAGGTGCAAACAAGTTGAATACCTGAACAATGGTAGAGTTTTTTCCGCACCTTTTAGAGACACCCTGTGTACAATATCTCGAGGTGCGTCCCCACTTATGCAACTATAAACAGCAACAGAACGCAGCGCCGTTGCGAACCGCGTCGCGAACAGGCAACATCATGTCGCCGGCTTTCCACCGGTTGTCACATTGAAGAAATTGGGTGGTATGTTTACTCAATTTTTTTCAAATAACCCATACACTTCATAAACAGTGGTGAATTTCTGATGCCAAACATTGCAATTACAGATACCTAGAGTAATAGGAAGGCGGGAAATACGAAATATCCGGAGGTGTCTCGTATCCGAACCTGCCCTCTTTTGAAGGGGGAAAAAGTTGAATAACATACAGAGTTTGAGATATGAGAGTTGGTATTGGCCACGGTTTCGTGACTCGCCCTAAAGTATAAAAAGTGATCCCGATAATTGATAATTATCTTATTTATTCCATTTGGCTGATACACACTGTATATTGAACGGTTTAAAATTTATAGAAACGCACTTTAATTGTTTGTATATTTTATGAAGCTTTAGAATTTTCTAGCACCTACACAGCTTCAGTGTTTCCTTGTGGATCGGTTTTCAATATAAGATGTGCATAGATCATTTTTAGATTTATTGTTCCAAAGAACAATGATGATAATTAGACCATCCAGCTTTTCAAATGCTTCACGGGTCAACTTATCCTTTGATCGCCTTCTATGAAGCATGGAGCAACTTTGATTATGATCAAAGTTACCGACTTTCCTATTTTTTTTTATCTAGCAGGAATATGATGCGCAATACCAGAGAACTTTGGGGGTCAAAAAGTGTAAATACTACAAGAAAAAAGTTGTCGAAGAAGCTATAAAAATGGTAGAAGACATTTTTTTGTTGTTGAGCCTCTAACAGAAAACATGGTTTCTGTATCTGTAATTTTTCATACCTACTTTTGTAATAAAGTACAAATTTTATTGAAATAAAAACGTTACTATTCAACTTCTAGTTGTTTTTTTTACACAAACATGTTATTATTCAAGTTAATTATCAAAACATTTATTTTTACGGTGATCATTGCATATACGGTTTTTACTTATTTCTTGATTCCTATATTTAAAATTTCTTATATGGCAAACGCCAAACAACTTTGAACCCACGTCATCGATGGCACCAAGTGCGTGGAGATGTGATTTATATTGCTGGGGCGAGTTCAGAAACGTCACACCCGGTGCAAGTGTGATCCAAATGTCAAACCCTAACCATTCAGATATGGCAAGCCGTTTTGCTTTTTATCCAACCCTGCTCATAAAGTATCATAAAAACTGTTTGTATGATACTTTATAAGCACTGATGAATAAAAAGTAAAACGACTTGCCGTATCTGAAGGGTTAGTGTTTGACACTTGGATCACACTCACACCGGGTGTGACGTTCTGAACTCGCCCCTGGTGACCAAATGTGGATACCAGCAAACTTCATAACAACGCGCCTAGTGGCAACGATGACGTAGATTAAAAGTTGTTTGGCGTTTACTATACAGCAAATGCCGAACAACTTCCGATCTACGTAATAATTGCCACCAAGCGCGTTGTTATGAAGTTTGCTGGTGTCCACATTTTGACTATTTCTCAAAATTTATTTAAATGAATCTATATAGCGGCGATCGCGAAGGTAACAAATCCAAAACCAAATAAGTATTTTGAAGTGCGGATTATGCTCTTTCATATGAGCCCAAGCTTGTTAAAATCGATCAAGCGAAACGGGAGAAATCTCCGTTGGTTTAAAGAAATAATTGAACTTCTCTCATCGCTTTATTTTGATAGAAAAAAAAACGTTTCAGACAAAAAGTGTAGGTAAATAGTCAGTTAATATGAAAATGATATACCTAATTTCGATATATTTTCATTGGGCAAAACTCTATGAAAATCCTATTTTTTTACTTGGTGTTGGTTGTTACGCCCCCTAGCGACCAATTTAGAAACATGAAAATATTTTTCAGGTTTTTCTCTTGGCCGTTTTAGTGAAAAAAAAAATTGCCGCACACCTCTACGATTAATCGATTCCGGGATATGGCCGCTCGCTCTCCTTAACTCATCACCCTGTTTGCCCTACACTACCTCCTTATGAAAGAAACTGCTCATAGAAAAGAAATGAAAAATTGGTTGAGCATCAAGGTCAATGAGCACTCGGCTAAAATATTTTCAAAATGGAGACACTTCCGGAAATAGGTGTCAACGTTGTTATTTGAAATGGAACACCCTGTGTATTACCATTTTTGGATTCCTTGGAAAATTTTAGATATATTTAGTGTATAATGTTCTATACCTAGTTCTGTTTTCGCAATATCTTGATTTTATCTCAAAAATGACGTTCACAAGCCCTACAACAATTAAAATTTTTTCCACATGAGAGCCTGTATGATTGAATTTGGGATGGATTTCTTTTCGATAGAGACCTACTTGAGTATACCGTATGGATATTTTGATTGTAAATTACTACAGCGTGAGCAAAAATGAGGTACGAAAATCAATTAATACAAAATCTGAAAACTCAATTTTTTCAAATGCAAACCTATTTTTATAATTTGATCCTATTTAGCATTAAGCTTTGTACAAGTTTGGACATTGACATATACAGACTCACGTTTTTCTATGCACGGTTTTGAATGCACGTACATGAACGCTTATAAATACGTCAATCTGTATAGGGGCCCTTAGACACATTCAGGTATGCCAACAAAACTTTCGCCATATATTGTAGGGAACACTGTTGCAGACGACACAAAAATGAACACGCCGCTTTCGTGAAGGTCGCGAAGTTGGCCATCTTAAAAATTTGAAGCTATGGGCAGGAGCGTTACTTTTTGAACGATATTTGAGAGAACATCCACCGGCTACGCTGGGCAGGAGCATACCTTTTTACTCGGGCTGGAGCAGCCATATGGGCAGGAGTAAAATACCGAAATGACCGAAATATCATTTCAATGCGCATGCCTAAAGGAAGCGACGTGTTCATTTATGTGTAGAGTCACTGAGACCTCCTATTCATACAGAGTGGAATTCGACGGCGAATTAAATAGATAAAAGTGGAACGTACGATGGTGCCCCGCTCACTCCTCTGTATTGCAAATATCACATAACGATCATAAATCTATTCGTCCTGCAACATATTCCCCGAACAGTGTGGGGATAAAAAAATGTTTTTAATTTTGAACTTGGCGCGCAGATGCCACCGGAAATAAGAAAAGGCATTATTGGTCGCTTTCAAGAAAGTGACATTCTGGATAGTTTACCGACCAATAGGAACATTAGGAACGGTGATATTGGTGTTCGCGATTCGTGATTCGATCATAAGAACGTCTGAACCATATTAGGTAACTATTCCTTTGGTGCACAAGGCGATTTGTGCGTAACATCTGCTGAATTCTCATGTACCTACCTACTTGAAAGTGATCTTTAAAGTTGTATTGTCAACTTCTTGTTATCTGCCTGTGTATTGTTATTGCTGTTTGTTATTGTTATTGTTGTTTTTATTGAATTGTGACATTGCTCAGTTTTTTGTATTGTTGTACGGTGATCATGGCTTACCAAGGGTTCCAGTTTCATAAGAGCCGTTCACGAAATGGTCGAGGGTAGGTGAATATAGGATGTATTCCAAATGTATATTTTCGCTAGTTAGCGTGAAGTAAGCCATAAAATTCTCAGCCATAAAAAATATCAACATCCATAGAACAGTTGCGTAGCCATAAAAACACGCGACTCAAGTATTCTATTAAGTATTATTTTGTATTATAATTATTGTAATGATGATTATTATAATTCAATGGATAGAGGATTATTATTATTACATAAATATGCAAATGCAAAAGTTCTTAATGAAACAAAAAAGACCCAACTGCTACAAACAAGGTTTTTCAGTCATGAGTCGCGTGGTACACCCTGTAGTTGATGATGTCACGCGATGAATTTTTCATGAGTCAATGTCTATAGAATAAAGAATGAACTGACGTATCCAGACTTTCCAGAAGCCCCTTCTGAATACCCAAAAAATATATTATTTAGAAAAAGCTGCCATTTTCGGGCGATACACCCTGTATTTGATGATGTCACGCGATGAATTTTTCAATATTCTGATGTCTATAGAATAAAGAATAAACTAACGTATCCAGACTTGCCAGAAGAGCCTTTCTTTGTCATAGATTTACAGACATCTTCTCTACAAGTAGGTAACCTTGACATGGTCAGGTCAAGTACGGTTTATCGAACCTTAAGATCCGAAATACTGTCAAAAAATGATCGAGATGAAGATGACTTTTATGATGTTATAAAGTATCAAAAAGATCATCATGAATTCATAACTTCAGTCGGTTCGCCCTTTTATATACACGTCCATAGCCATAGCCAACAACAGGAGTTATCACTCACAAGATTAAAACATTCGCTAGTGGTTCATCTGGATGCGACTGGTAGTATCGTCAGGAAACCGTTCAAAAATAGTAAACGTGTGTTCTGCTATTTGCTGGTGTGGTCCAGATTCCCAACAGTAGGCGTGTATGTCCAGTTTTTGGAAATGATCACGTCAAGTCATGATGCAAGGTCGATTTCAGCATGGCTGTTCAGTATCAAAAGCCGATTATTGTCAAACTGGCCAATTTTTCAGACCGTAGTAATTCACTTCAGCTTCGCATTCATCAATGCTATATTTCTTGCTTGGCACAACATAGACTTTTTCTACCTACGTGGAAATTGTTTTCAAATTTGCTCATTACAACCAAAAACTACCTCCAAATTTCATACGAATTCGCTTGTGTCGTTTCCACATGTTCAAATTAATGTCTGACTTGATAGATCAAATCTATTCTAAAAATGAAAGAGTTTTCATCAGAGAGCTACTCGCTGTGTCGTTCAATTTGGCATGGTTCAATTTTTGTGAATGGTTTGAAAGTTTCTCAATGTTAGTTTGTTCCAAATATCGCAGTCAACAAGTCGAAAAAGCGATCACGACAATAGCGCAGTTTCATCAGACGAATAGTTCCTTGCACTTCAAAAAATATATACAAAGAAACGTCAATAGTCATAGCGAAATAGATAATTCACAGGGAAAAGACAATCAACTTGAAAATTAAGAGAGTATTTAGTGTTTTCTGATTTACAATAATACCATATCACCATATGACTTATGATGTATTGAGAGCTGAATAACTCGGAAACATGCACGACACAGTATCGGCAACGCTGCTATTAATATTCCATTCAGGGCTACGTTCCAAATTTGTCGGGACAAAATATTGTCGGGAAAATAACTGTCGGGATAGTTTACTGTCGGGATACTTTACTGTCGGGAAGTTTACTGTCGGGATGACAACGTGTCGTGACAATTACATCGAACCCATCAGTGCAAGTCATATTTTCAATGTATACAAATAAAAAGCGAATTTCAAAAGTCCCGCCTATAACCTGTCAGCTGTAAATTTCAAACGTCCCGCTATAACCTGTCATTTGTCACGTCAGTGTATGAACCTACAGCGCCCCTCACCGTAGTTCGCACAACTAAAAACACTGTTCACCCTTACTCTATGGGAGATGCACTTCTAAGGAAAAAGGGGAATGTTTTGTGCATACGACCGCTCGACTCCTACACCATAGAAAAGAGAATTAAATATAGAAGGTCGACTCCATTTGATTCTTCCACTACCTATTTTAGTTCCTCGACTCCACCGCTATGCGCTCCAGTCGCAATAATTTGACATGTGACAATCATCATACGTCAATAATGTCAATATTCCGTCTGTCCCTGTTCGTCTCAATAGGTGTGTTTGTTATGCTCCACTAGTGCACACTTTTCTACACTACAGCACTCAGTGTAGGTTTGTTTATGAAATGTTTGTCTGTTTTTCAGCATAGAATATCTTTACTAGTTTAGTGAAAATATTCTATCCTAAAAAACAGACAAATAAAAAATAATTGATTAACTTTTCCGTTCCAGCCAGTATGTTGATCAATACATTCAGTAAATACATAATACGTTTAATTGGTTTTATTGTTATATTCCTGTATATTAAATACTTGCTAAACATGAACAGTTGGTAAGTATTTTTCATACAGCGAATATATGTCTGTTTGAAATGTTATAGTAATAATTATTAAAAAATCAGCAATTTAACAGCCCGCTAGAAAATATTGTTTCCTTGACTCCACCGCTATGGCAGCACAGTCACCCAAACTTTGCATGGGCAAATGCTTAGAACATAGAATCCACTAGAACAAGCGTACACACCCTAGATTCCGGGCAAATTGACCAAATTGTTTGTCACTATAATAATAAACATGTTATTATTTACATCTCGTCCGTTGAATTCGTTCAACGTTGCCTTGTTACAAATAAAAAACACTCAGAAATTTAACTTTTTATCAAAAGGGATTAACCAGTGTATTAACGAGGATATGTTTTAATTTTTTATTTGTTTCAATATCGTTGGTGTTATAGGACAATTATAATTTACTGCTTATTGATAAGTTTTGTTCATGATACTACGACAAACAAGATATGCTCACTAGCCGAACGAGTTTCGAACTCGCATCAAGCTATCCGGTGACCCATTTGGATAAAATAGCATTGGAAAGCATGGCTTATATTGCGATTTTGTTGAATTCTGATGATTATAGTTGGTTATTTACCCCAAAATGAATAATATGTATTTAGTTGGTTATCTATCTATCCAAAATTGATAATATTATCTACGCAAATCCCACCAGATTGGTTAAATAGTCTTTAAAAAAAGATCATATTTTCAATTTTGCCGTTACATTGAAAAAACATTTTTCTCAGTTGGTTTTCGACGTTAGAAAGGATGTTTGAAATGAAAATTTTTTATGCGCGGTGGGAATGGAATTTCAAGGTCGCGACACACTTGGTTCTTTGTGGTTTTGTGTGGTTTTTTGTGATTCTATGTTCTTTTCTTCCTTCTTTTGTGGTTTTATGTGTTTCTTTGAGAATCTATGTGGTTCTTTGTGATTTTATGTGGCTCCATGCATGTGGTTATTTTTTGGTTCAATGTGGTTTTTGTTGTATTATGTGGCTTCTTGTGGTTCTATGTGGTTCCATGTGGTTTTGTGGTTCTAAGAGGCTTTTTGCTATTCTATGTGGTTCTAAGAGGTTTTGGCATATTCTGGTTTCTATGGTTTTTTGTGTTTCTTCATGGTTCCATGTGGTTTTTGTGGTTCCATGTGGTTCTATGTGTTTTTTTGTGTTTCTATGTGGTTCTTGTGGTTCTATGTGTTTTTTAGTAGTTCCATGTGGTTTCTATGGTTTTTTGTGTTTCTACATGGTTCCATGTGGTTTTTGTGTTTCTATGTGTTTTTTGTGGTTCCATGTGGTTTTTCAGGCTCGTTGTGTTTTATTTTTGTGTTTTTATGCATTTCTTGTGGTTCTATGTGTTTTTTTGTGGTTCCATGTGGTTCTTGTGGTTCTATGTGTTTTTTTGTGGTTTTTAGTGGTTCTATGTGTTTTTTTGTGTTTCTATATGTGGTTTTTGTGGTTCTGCGAAAGATTTCTTTTTATTCTATGTGTTTTTTTGTGGTTCGATGTGGTTTTTCCGGTTCGTTGAGTTTTTTTTGTGTTTCTATGTGCTTCTATGTATTTTTTTGTGGTTCCATGTGGTTTTGTGGTTCCATGTGGTTTTTAGTGGTTCCATGTGTTTTTTGTGGTTTTTGCGGGGGTTTTTCAGGTTCGTTGTGTTTTTATGTAGTTATCTTGTGGTTCTATGTGTTTTTTTGTGGTTCCATGTGGTTCTTGTGGTTCCATGTGTTTTGTTGTAGTTCCATGTGGTTTTCAGTGGTTCTATGTGTGTTTCTATATGTGGGTTTTGAGGTTCCATGCGGTTTTTCTGGTTCTTTGTGGTTTTGAGAGATTTTTTGTGATTCTATGTGGTTCCATGTGGTTTTTGTGGTTGTATGTGTTTTTTTTATTCTAATTTGATCTTGCTATTCAAGGTTAGCGGGTTTCTCTTTAGATATACGTACCGGATATGCGATGCAATTACAAATGTCTCTGTCACAAAAGTCGTCTTCAGAAAAATGGTTTGAACAAATTCTAGCATATTATTCAACATTATTGTCCTTTTGATAACACTTCTGTATCCATATCTTGCGAATATACTTGGATGTTGGAAACCGAAAGAAATGGTATTTACACGGACGGTTTTCTTTATTTTTCTTATTGCTGCTTCTGCAGAACACCAGGGCAAAGTACACCATCATCAAATTATGCGAAATTCACGAAATAATAAGATATTATATCACACAAATATCAGAACAACAATATTTACATTGCAAACTGACAGAAGCTTGACAACATAACCTCACAAAGGTCACCCGACAAGATGCGCGTGAGCTTATCTGTTTGTCGTAGTATCATGAGTTTTGTTCACATAAATCAAATGTTCGGCCTTCAAAAATATTGAATTTTGAACAAGCCGGCAAAAGTGTTCCAAGCTGTGATTGGTTGATCTCAAATAGGCATTTGTGTCATGTTGCCAGATGTATTTCGTTGCATCGTGTCTACATAAGTAACTAAGGTTCATGGAAAAATATGGGTCTCATTGAACATGTTTTATTATCACTAGTGATCTAAAAATGTACATATTAAATGATTGGTAACTACCGGAGATGCACTCATAGAGTATAGAGCGAGGGAAAAATCACTGGGGAATTTTATTGGATATAGATGCGGAATTGCAGGGAATTTCGAGACACTTTGTGATATCTCAAGGAATTTTGGGGAATTTCAGGGGAACTTCGGAGAAATTTCGGGGGATTTTAGAGGAATTTCGGATTAAGTAGCATGAGATTGTGCCGAATTCTCTGTAAATATGCACAATTTGACAACATACCGTTCAGTGATCGGATTACTTTTACATTTTTGTCCTGGAAAGCAGACAATTGACAGTTTGGATCAAAGTTTTGGTGGTTAGGTCCATGATCAGTATACAGGAGGTTGGCGCACTTCGCCTGAGGTGAGAGACGGAGGGGGTAAAAATATGACGTCATTGGTGTCGAGCATGGAGGTAGAAAGGGGTGGAGACGACATCACGTGACTAGAATGGGATCACTTTCGCCATCTTACCGGGATCGTTTTGTCAAAGTGTCAGTTTCCATTTGTAGAACGGTTTTTCTCAGTTTTGGCTGTGTTGTGAGGGTTATTTTGTGATTTTTGTGTGTTGTTACATTTCTCAATTATTGTTTCATGTGCCCTGAGAAGTTGTGCGAGTAGAGACGCTATCGATATGAAAAAATCGACTGAAATCACATTTCATAGGTTGGTATAGCATGATACAGGACCGGGATATGAAATTTGTGTCGAGTTCACTGAAATATTTATATAGTTGAGATTTGTAAATGTTAAATCACATTAAATTGTGGATTCCAATATTTTTTCCAATTTACTCAGTCCTGGCTATAATCAATTTGTGTTGGGCAATCATAGGTATTTACAAATGAAAAGCATTGATGCGAAGTACCTAGATAGACGAGTGTATTATTTTTTTTTTAAATGAATCTAGCAGTGGCGACGCGTGCCTTTTCTAAAAGTGTTACCAAAAAGTAATGATCTTCAAAAAAAAAAGTTGATGCGGCGCAGCTGCAAATTTTCGACCGACGCATTCGCCATTTTATCGAAACTTTTTTAGTTTTATGGTCTTTTTCAAATTATTCAAATTAAAAATTGATGGACTGGTGCACTTAATAGGTTCACCTCATCGTCTTTCCTATGACATATCCAAGCCTGTGGAATGAAATAAAACAAATCACTATCCTCAAACAATAATATAATAATATATAAAACCAAAATTGAAAAATTGAATACGCATACTCTTACAAAAAATAACATGAACGAACAAAGCAGAAGAAACATAACTTTGGGAATTATTGTTTATATTTCAAGTCAATTCGGCGATTTCCTTTATTTGCAAAGATTTTCAATGATCTTTTTTTCTTCCAAAGTATATAAGGAGAATGACTTTTCAAGTAGTTGATCGATTACGCAGCGTCACTCATCCATGTTTAATAGCACGCACACTGCAGCAATGCATCCGACGAACTAATTTGAATTATGAATTTACTTTACCACCCTACACCCTAGTAACCAAAACAAAAAATGGCAACAAGCGTGCGTAAAGTCGCCGCTCGCCCACGTTCTCGCGCCTGGAGACGAGACACGATCTAGGAGTAGACGGCCTATCGCGCGTATCCACAAAAGAAAGTGGTGACATGCAATATCAATATGCAATCGGGTCGGGGCGAGATAGCTGATTATTGGCAGTATAGGTAGAGGCAAAGTTTACTATTAGTAAACTTTGGTAGAGGGTATATCATTTTCGCGCGGCTAAATTCATATTGCTGTATTGCCAAAAAGAAATAAAATTATTTTGTAGTTGTCATAAAACATTTTATAATATTTAATTTCATTTTTACCTGTTACCAATGGTAACAGTGGTTACATGGACGCTTCGCCATTGGAATCTAGTAATCTTGAAGCTAATAGTAGGTATAAGATCTAAAAGTAATAAAACTATACTATCCAAAGGACAATAAAAAAATCTCAATTAGCATTAGGTAGTTCTTTTTATTAGTCACCTTGCTACTTGGGTAGAAAGTATAATTTTCAAAATTAAATATCTTTTTTATCGCATGTTAAGACCCAATCTTATCATTTAAAGGTTTCTGTATTGTGGGTTTTGAGGTCAATGAAAACTCCAGGATTGATTGAAAGCTTGTGTTGACGTTTTGGTGTACATTATACACCTTCATCAGGGCTACATAAAAACAATCCTTGTTTTCAATCAATCCTGGAGTTTTCATCGACCCTAAAACCCAAAATCCAGCAACCATTAAATCAAATATCTTGTTTCTGCAGATTCCAAATACTTGTTAATTTCTTAAATACATAAAAATATGTCCAAGTGAATATTGACCTGCATGGTCTGTATTATTATAGTATAACTCTCGGCATAACCAATAATTGTTATACATCTGTGTTTGTTGCTTTGTTTTAGTTTCACTTTCTATTGTTTTGTCAAGTATCTACTCCAGTACTGTTTCGTTTTGTACATAATATTAAATCAAGTTTCACGATTGGAAAATACTTTTTCGGATTGTTTTATAATACTTCACACATAATATGAAGAATAGTAAATAGTAAATTGAAACAATTATGATTAATAAATCAAAAATATAATGTTACCGTGAATAAATTCGAATAAAGTTTAAATCTAAAGTAACAATTCGGAAGTTTTTTTATCTGTCGGCCAGTTCGCCCCTGTCTACGTCACCATATTGCAGCTACTCTAAGCTCCACCTACCTATCCCATTTTTCTATCACTGTTTGAATGTTCCTTAGCGACTCTTATGATTCTATCTCGATGGTGTCGAGCGTCTGCAGTAGACTGAGTCCTGTCATTCGATTGCATCGATCTGCATCGTATCGTGTCATGTGTCATTCGCAAGGTTGCCGGAGCTACTGTTTTAACAGGAGATCCACTGATTTCGCCCATGGGTTTTTGTTCTACTGATTTTGATAGGGATCATCTGGCAACACTGGACATAGATGACGTCATGACCGTAAAAGTGAGACAACCTGTTATATACTGGACCCGTATTCCGTGTATCTGTGGAATTCTAACAACATGTCGCTTTCCTATCATTTTACACAGAGAGCGACGTGTTGCTATGGAATTCCACAGTACACGGAATACGGGTCCTGATCTTGGGTTAGGTCAACATTCATCAATTGATCATTTTCAAACAGCTGATTCTGACGTGTCGTGGAGGACAAGCACAGGTTTTATTCATATGAGTTCATGATCACGATTTATTGATTTTCAGAGTTTTCGTTGGATTTTTGTAATTTTTTTGATGTGAAGTGAGAAGAACCGGTTCTTTTCTATATTATTGAACTGTGCAGAGTTGGTTGTTGTGATATTAACTCTAGTTTGATGTAGTTTTTCGGGTAGTGCAAGTGCATCAAACAAACAGTTTTTCTTGTAAAATAAAAGGATTTTATAATTGGGAGAAGTGATTATTATGAACAGTTGGAACAGACTGTCAAAGACAGTTGTAATAATAGACTAACAGCCATATGCACCGTACGAGAGCTTAGCCAATCTCGATTAATTTTCAAAGTTAGATTAAGCGGTGTTTTGTATGCACCGAAGAATTCGCTGCAAGGATCGTTAATCCCTGATAAGACTTTTGACAACGTCACAAAATAACCTAGAAAAATATACAAATAACAATTTTGAAATTTATGTTGCGTGATTTGTTTTGAGTTTTGCTATTTGCTTGCAAAATTTAATGAAAAATGAGCAACCATATGGATCAGTAACATCCGCAAGCCTGATATGACGTTTAGCAAACATTAGCCAAGGGGTTTTTCTTGTAAATTCAATATTTGGTGTAGGTATCAACTTTTATTCATGAACCATTCGTATATTTGCTTTTCCTCTTTTCTTCGGCTTAGATTTCATGATATTGAGTGGTTATTATATACTGTATACCTAGTCTAATACAGCAAGAATAACAATTCCATCCATCTGATGATAAATAAGAACATCACTTTTTACAACACAAGAAAATATATTTTAGTAGAAACAAGTGGTTAATTACATGATTTTGTGAGGAATGCCCCGAGGAATGCCCATTGATAAATTGACAATATTGTATAATTTTCAAACTCATTATCTACTTTGAAATTATTACAAATATGTATAACTCGATGTACAAACTTTGGAAAACGCATCATTTGACAACTCAAGGAAAGAGGAAAAACAAATATAATTAAAATAATTTCTTATATAGTTGATAAAACACAAACCTATTGGGATATCTGTTATAAATTGGGACTTGGATGAAGTCAAGAAAATTGAATGAAAAGATCTCATTTGGAAAAACAAATAAAAAGTGATGAGACCATCTGTTTTAAAGGTTTTTATTTTAGTTTATCTTGTAGAGATGATTAGTACCTAAAGCTTTAAAAAAAAAAGTAAATCAACGAGTCTATTTGCTTATGAGTCTGGGTTTACCCATAAACTTAAAATTTTGAATTGAATTAGAATTAGACAAAACTTCGAGATAAGTAGCCATTAGATACCTCTACAGGATATAGATAGGTAGGTACCTGCTTTCAACACCAATCCAAATTGAGTCGATCGATTGAACGATAAAAAATCAAAGGTAAAATATGTGGTAGATATCAGAGTGTGATAGGTACACTGTTTTTTTTTGTACCTACCTACAAAAATAGGTACCTATTCAATTCAATATTCTATTGAGCAATTCGCATTATTATGAGTGTGTTGTGGAGCAATAAATATTGCTTGATATTGATATTTAAAAATCTAAATAATCCTCCGTTGATATTCCACGTTCATAGTTTTGTCTTTAGTCGCAAAACCTCAAAATCTGTAGGATAAACATAAACAAATGAAAGACTAGGTTAGAATTCGTTGAAATTCTTCGATTAAGCCTAGAAAATGGGACGATCAGAGTTAAGCGACCGATTCAGGCTTAAGCGCTGCGGTGCATCCAAAAATTGGAATATAATCGCGATAAAGACTTCATCCGGATTAGATTTCTACGGTGCATATAGGTGTAAGAGTCATTGGTTGAGACTTCAAGATGCACGATTTATCGTCCCTGCCAGAAGTAACCTTTATGGTTTTTTTACAAAATAATGTTAAGAATTGAGAGCCCATGTAAAATTATACAACTATTAGGTAAGGGTATTATGTCAAATGTTTCCCAAAAGGGGTACCTGCTATTTTTAACATTATTTCACCTGTTTTGAAATGCCCAGAGCATATACGTCCCTATTTCATCTGGGATTCACTTGATAGGCCTCTTTTCAAAGCTTTAATCCACATCTCTTGCCTCTGCTTGAACAAGCCATTGGCTGGGCCATTGGTATGATCACCAGCATTTTTTTAAACAGAGGCAGGTATTCTTAAAAATCTCACACTCTGTTCCCCCTCATTGCAGCTGCACAGTGAACCTCAGCACAAAAAGACGTCATTATGGAGCCCTGAAGTCTCTCATTCCATTAAAAACGCGTAAAAATCTTGAAAAAGTACCGAAAACCATCATGAAAGTCGAAGAAAACAACATTTTCATAACATAATTTTGTTTTGTTTGTCCTCCAGCTAACATGGGAACGCCCGCCATGACGTCATCTGAAAATGGTCTATAGGCCATTACCGAAACCTGTCAAATGATGACATCTTTCACCATAAACAATTCCTAAACTCTAAATTTAGAAAAATATCAAGAAAAAAGGGCTCAATGGTTCTATATGTTCTATATAGCTCTATATGTTTT
Organism: Orchestes rusci; assembly: GCA_958502075.1. Taxonomy (NCBI): domain Eukaryota; kingdom Metazoa; phylum Arthropoda; class Insecta; order Coleoptera; family Curculionidae; genus Orchestes; species Orchestes rusci. The sequence goes on along the minus strand of OY293305.1, from coordinate 59,171,354 downwards.
TTGATTTGCTGAATCCAAATTTGAGGTTTGCCATCTCCCAGATGTCGGCATGACAACGAAAATTGCAGAAAACCTTGAAATTTTGGAATTTTTTTTCAGTTTTTCATTTTTGTTATATTCAAATTGTTGGAATTCTTGTAAAAACTCGTGCACAATCAGCCAACTAAAACACTATTATATACCGAAATCCCATCAATATATTCGGAAAAGTATAATTAAACGAGTTTTAAAACAATAATCAGTTTTTAACACGACGATCATTCAATCTGCCAAAACTTTTATATCGGCTCCCGGCAACGGCTCCCGACAACGGTTTCTACCGACTTGCGGCTGACTGTAGCTCCCGTTCGCACAGCAATGTTGCCGTTTCTCTGTTTTCTGGTGTGCTGTTAACCCGGGCGTTCACATTCGGCCATCCTGACTGGATGATCGTCGGTTTGACCCAATTCTGTAACAAAAATATGAATAGTGAACAATATAATCACCAAATAGCAAAGAAATCATCAACAATGACAGAGTAAAAACCTGAGCCCAGAGATCTAACATCTTGACGGCAATGGATTCAACCCAAGGACCGAGATCCCGACGGTATTTTGCAATCCAGAGATGTTATATGTTTCAGGGATTCTGGAATTCCGATGACATCCTACAGTCCAGGAATTCTGGAATCCCATTGACATACTACAACAGTCCAGGGATTCTGGAATCCCGACGACATTCTAGAGTCCAGAGATACCAATCTCGATGACATTCTACAGTCCAGGGAATCTTATCCCGACGACATTGTACAGTCCAGAGAATCTAGTCCCGACGACATTTTACTGTCCAGGTGATATAGTCCCGACGACATTCTATACCACCCAGAGATTATAGAATCTCGTCGGCTTTCTCGTTCAACCTTCACAGTACCTTATTGAACTTCACCAAAAGTGATCCATCTTTTGATTTGTTCAGCAGCATACACCCCGACATATGGCGTCCTCGATCTGCCTGAACCTGGAATATCGCTGACCTCAAACCGGTCATTTTCCATCACCTTTGTAATTTTGAAAGGTCCCTTCCACTAGGGTACAAGTTTTCGACTCTTGCCTGCACTGAAAATAGATGAGATCTTCACCAATACCAGCTCGCCCTCAGTCAACAATTTTGGATTTGCCCGGTGAGCGTCGAAATCCAATTTTTGACGTTGCTGGTTTCCGAGTATTTTCTTACTGATTGATTTGCGGAGATTAAGGACATCTACGCCGTCTTCACTTTCCATAATACCAGCGTTCTTTGAATTTGTACGATATCCAACTAGTGCCTCCGAAGGAGTGCTACCAATGGCTTTGTTGAGAGTGTTATTGAGACCCAGCTGAATATTGATTATATTCACGTCCCATTCGTCGTCGTCTTTGTCTGCCCCAATTGTGGCCAGAGAATCCAGTATGGTCCGGTTGTAGCGCTCTACCTGTCCATTACCACGAGGCATACCAACCGCATTGAGATGTAACTGGATTTGTTTGTCACTACCAAATCCCTTAAAAGCTTTGGAGATAAACGCTTTGCCTCTATCACTGATTAAACGTTTGGGAGCACCAAAAATTTGAATGATTTTGTTAAGTTCCTCGATCACGAATTTAGACTTGGTGTTTTTGACGGCTTTAATAAAACAAAACTTTGTGAAAGCGTCAACAATGACTATTACGTAGCAGTTTCCTTGTTTGCTCTTACAGAATGGTCCGAGATGATCGATATGCATAGTGTGAAATGGACCGGGAATTTTCGGAATTGGGTGTAAGTATCCAGGTCGTTTTCCGGATGGAGTCTTATGGTACAAACAATTGATGCAAGCATTCACATATTTTCGTATCAACTTCCGCATCTTTGGGAACCAAAAACTGTTAGAAACTTGCTCGTAGGTCTTGTCGAAGGCAAAATGGCCAATATCATCGTGGTTGTAGCGGAGAACCTGCCACCTGCACGCCTTAGGAAGTACTATGCGGTTTCCGCATTCTGTCTTTCGATAAACAAGTCCTCTACGAAGCTCGTAGTCATTGAAAATAGATCTATTAGTGGGTCGATCACCAGTATGCAGTATTCTCTTGAGGCTTGATATATCTTTATCTGATTCTTGGGAAGCCAAAATCCAATCATGTTCCGAAATGACGGTTGCATAAACACCTTTGTTACAATTCGAGACCGGATTACGGCTCAATGCATCAACATGCGTCATACGGGTACCTGGTCGATGGAGAATCTCAAAATCATATTCTTGTAGATCCATGATCCATCGTCCAATTCGGCGGTTCAGATCTTTCTTTACCATGGCGCTCCGTACAGCTGCACAATCAGTAAAAATCTTGAAACTTGTTCCGATCAGGTAGTGCCTGAATCGTTTTACCGAGTTATGAATAGCGAGCGCTTCTTATTCAAACGAGTGATATCGTTGTTCGGTCGGAGAAGTTGTTCGACTATAGAAACCTACGACCCTCCCATTTCCTTCTTCTACCTGAACCAACATTCCAGCTACTCCTACTCGACTAGCATCTGTATACAAGACCGTTTCTTTTCGACCATCGAAGAGGGTTAAGATGGGAGAGGAAGTCATCACTTCCTTCAAACATTCGTAGGATCCTTGTTGCTCATCTGTCCATTCCCATTGTTTGTCTTTCTTCAACAATTTAGTCAAAGGTTTGACTTTTTGTGCAAAGTGTGGTACGAACTTCCTGAAATGTCCAACCAAACCTAAGAACTGCCTGATTTGATGAATATCTTTGGGGACGGGAAAGTTGTCGATTGCCATCAGTTTAGTTGAACTCGGTTGAATTTGTCCATTCTTGATAATATAACCCAGATATACAATTTCATCAGTCAGGAAATGACATTTTTCCAAGTTGAGACTGACTCCATGTTCCTCCAGACGGGCAAGAACAATCTGAAGTGTTTCCAGTTCTTCCTGAATTGTTTTTGATGGAACCAAAATATCGTCAAGATAAACCAGAACTTGACTGAATCTCAATTCCTCAAGAATGGTGTCCATTGCACGTTGAAAAACGTATGGAGCATTTGTCAGCCCAAATGGTACCTTCAAATATTCATACTTTCCATCGGGAGTAATGAAAGCTGTGATGGGAATTGACTCTTTGGAAAGCCTGATCTGATGATATCCCGACCTACAATCCAAAATGGTAAAATACTTTTGACCAGCTAACCTATCTATCAGGTCCTCGATAATTGGTAGTGGATTATTTTCCTTAATGCATTGCTTATTGATCACCCGATAATCCACACAGAGGCGTTGTTGATCCGTTTTCTTTTTCACCATTATCACTGGACTAGCAAATGGCGACACTGATGGCCTGATGGTACCGTCTTCCAAGAGCTCGTCAATCAATTTTCGCAACACAACTTTCTCAGCTTCAGCTAATCTGTAGGGTCGTTGAACTATAGGGGTGTCTGATTTTAATTTGATGACCATTTGTTCACCAGAAATACATCCTAGCTTGGAATTTTTCTCCGGAAAACATATTGGAAAGTTTCCGACGATATTTTGAATCTGTGTCTGAATTTTTACATCATTTGTTCCCACTTGTATTATTTGATGCTCAACAGATTTTTGTGTCAAATTCAACGCATTAACAGTCAAAGGAACCAGAGAAAATAACAGCTCATGACCAATACGAGAATACGTAATGCGAACATCTTCCGTAAAGTTTTGACCAATCACAAGGTCAACGTGAGGCGTACATTTTTCCACTATAAGTAATTCGATAGGTAAATTAACATTATCTAGAGAAAGTTCACAAAATACTTTAGAAAAAACTTTGATTTCTGACCCACCAAATACAGTCAAGTTAACAGGCTCCGAAAGTTTAACAATGTTTAATTCTAATGCTTTCGCCAAATTGTCCGTTAAAAGTGAACACTCACTACCAAAGTCAATGAAACATTTAACTTCGCGCTGGCCATTTATTTTAGCGGATTTATAAAACTTATTTTTATCACCAACTCTCGATATCAACATTACCTGCTTGTTTTCCCTCATTTGGCTAGTACCGGGTATTGCTGTTGCCTGAGATATTTGTGACTGTTTTTGTCGTTTAAAACAATTCTCGATAACATGACCTTTAATTCGACAGTAATTGCAATAAAGATTACTGCGAATACTTGCTGTCAAATTCTGAGGACAGTGGTATCGCTTGTGTCCTGGTTGTTTACATTTATAACAGACTGTGAAATTTTTAGTCATATCTAGCAAAAGGTTGATCATTTTGAATGGTACTAGTTTTCGAGAAGGCAGAACGTTGATTTTGAATAGTTCCCGAAATTACACTTGGTTCAAACGACTTCAAAAATACCGCCAACTTAGATGGATCCGTTATATTCGCAGCCTTAACGGTAAACTTTATTTTGATTGTCCAAATCACCAACAATAAGGTTTACTTCGTCACTTCCGCTCAAATTTAAGTTCATTTTCCTTATCAATGACAGCTTTTGAAAGCAGTACTCATACAAATTTTGATTATTTTTGGGTTTAAACGCCAACATTCCAGTCATTAGAGTATGAAGATCACAAAATGAAGGAAAAGTTTCGATCAATAAAATTTTCCATTCACTCCACGATTTTGGAATGGTCTGTAAACTTTTATACCATGTCTCGGCTGGCCCTTGTAATTTATTAATGGCTAAATGACAGATATTGATATCATCCCAATTGTAATTAATCGAAAGTTCATCAATTCTTGCAATCCACTCATCAACATTATCAAACATTGGATTGAAATTGGTGATATCAGTATCTCTAACGGACATACTGATTTTAGGCCTTTATTGTTCATTTTTGAGCAAATTAACTAGATCTATCAAACCTGAACTCTTCACTGAAGTTTTACTGGTACTGGGAGCCGGTAACTCTGGTGTAAATGAACGAACACTCTTCGTAAACCCATCCTTTCTGGTCCTTTTTCTGTCCCCCTCTGAGTCACTGGAAGAATACGAGGAGCTACTGCTGCTATCTCTGCTACGAGTGCTACGACGATGCTTGCGAGATCGTTTTCCCATGATGACAGTAAGCTTTCAAATTTCCACCAACACCAATAATTAATTGATAATCCCACTTCTGATAAAAACTCGTGCACAATCAGTCAACTGAAACACTATTATATACCGAAATCCCATCAATATATTCGGAAAAGTATAATTAAACGAGTTTTAAAACAATAATCAGTTTTTAACACGACGATCATTCAATCTGCCAAAACTATTATATCGGCTCCCGGCAACGGCTCCCGACTAGTCCCGACAACGGTTTCTACCGACTACGATTAGTCTAGTAATCCAAGGTTCAGAAACGGCGTTTCCAGGACAATAATGTGGAAGTACGTATGCAACGCCCTACTCCAAATGTTACATATACAAACTTATACCAAGTTATGGTTTGCGTCCCAAAAAATTCCTAATTACCAAATTTTGTGCCAATATTTTATATTTTTCAAAAGTTATTTGAAGGAAAACCAAAATCTTCTATCTATCTTCAAAACGATGAATTTGTGGACCTACGTCTATTGGAACTCTCATATCTTTGCAAGATAACACTGCTGTTACACTCTGTATCACTATTTCCAGAACACCCTGTATAATAGTTGAAAAAATAAAAAGAATAATGGACAATTTGCATGTGATGATGTTTAAAAAATCAACCTACGACTTCTATTAATGTAGTAATCACCGATCTAGTCTAGCGTATTGACTGAAGATTACTCTCTCTCTCTCGGGAAGGTAATTTGGCCCCTTCCCCTTTTTGATCATACAATGAAATTTGCGTCTTCTTTTTAATTTATTCAGTAGATTTTTGGGTATTTAGAAAAAAACTCGCTGATGACTTTCTAATATTGTCTAGAATACGTATATAAAATTTCAAGGCATTTGAAAATGTATGCAAATTGTCCATCATATGTATGGATAGAGCGCAATCTTCCTGGATTTAACGCCTTGCGATTTTCATTCCATGGGGCTATTTGAAACAGTTGTTGATGTATCAAAATAATGAAGTTGATAGTAGAACAGCATGTGGTCTTCAGATCTCCAATATTATGAGGTCAAAATATGTCGATTTACAGCAATTTATCTGAGTCCAAAATTACACAGTTTCCGACATACACGCGTCAAGTTTAAAATCAAAAAACGATTTTTCTCATTATTTTGGACATTTTTCACGTTTTGCCAATTGGTATACGGGAGAAAATAGTTATGACCAATTTAAACCACAAAATGTGCAGTGTACGGCGCCCTCTAGCGGCCACAGTAGAACGGACTTCATAATCGAATTTCCCATAACACAAAATCTCCGTATACCTACCAATTTTCAAAGCAATTTGTGAAAAAAAGGCCAAAATAATTGGAAGAATCGATTTTCAATTTTAAACTTGACGACTCTGTATCTCGGAAACGATGCAATTTTGGACTGAGAGAAATTTCGGCAAATCGACATAATTTGACCTCAGAGTTTTATCCCTATAATTGATGGATAACCACAATCAATGGAACCGGCTCTAAAAAAATGGCAACACATGGAGACAGAGAACGGCAAAGACGCGCAAGCGCATCTCCTTGTTTTCGAACCAGATGTTGAACTTAAGTCTTCGTCATATACTTAAGGGAGATAAAGCCAAACCAAAATGAACCGTATACGTATTGAACTGCGCAAGTGTGCAGAAGGGATACGTTGACAGATTTGCGTTACGTTGTACGTATCGTTACGGGCCCCTACGGTATACTCAATCGCTCACGAATATCTGTCTTTTGAACGACAGACGTCAAAAATGTGTCAACAAAACAGCTGATAGTTCTTGTTCACAAAATTGAAACATTTCATCAAAGCTTTGAAATAAGTACGGAAATAAACATGTCGGCAGTTATGGTACCTACTTCCTTCCTAAACCGAAACAACTTCATACACTTAGCATTATTCAAATTGTTTAAATTAAAAGCTCCATACAGTACAACAGCTCTATTGCCCAATAATTCTTCATCATGTAATTTATGCATGATGATGGCATCATAGTAGTTAAACAAGGGGGCTTCTGGACCACCGGCCGACCATAACCTCAAAGCGCTCAAGTGGGCGAGGCATATTTTTGACTTTTTCCTAGATTTTAAGGAATTTTTGATGAATCTGGCAACGTCGCTCGAAGACTGGTCATCTGGCAACGTCGCTCGATCTCGATCTTGACATTTGACAGTTGACATAACGCTTCGATCTTGACAGCTTTGACAGATGACAGCTTTGACATATGGCAGTTGACAGGGGATTTTTTATAGCTTGGTTCCTGGGATCGAGATGGGGGGATTGGGGGGTGTGGAGGTTAGATTTTATTACCAAAGTCTGAAAAAAGATTTTCCGATAGCGAGATTGGAACGCATATCCTTTGGATTTGTACGTGACAGTCTAAACCAATACGCTAACAAGGTGCCTAAAAAAGAATGTAGATTTGTGGTTCAGTTGCTACCCCGATGATCCAAAGCCTGAAAAAAGCCGCGATAGCGAGAATTGAACTCACGTCCTTTGGATTTGTATGTGATAGTCTTAACCACCTACGCCACCTGAGACATAGGAATTTATATAGATTTTAGATACCGTTTCGGTGTGTTTTGGTCTTGTCTTGTGTGGTTTCGGTGTGGGGGAATTCGAGCCCCCCTGCTCGTGGAGCAAGTTTGGGATGGGGGGACGGGAATTGCGAATCGATGATGCTGTGTATGACGTCATAGGGTTGCCTGTTGAATGATTCTCACTCATCGGTGTTTTGTTAGGGGGAATTCGGGCCTCCCTGCTCGTGGATTGGGATGGGGGGACGGGGGTATTGGGAATTCAGGTCTTAGGCCGCCTACCGTTTCGGTGTGTTTTGGTCTTGTCTTGGGTGTGTGTGTGTGGTTTCGGTGTTTTGTGGGGGCATTCGGGCCCCCCTGCGCTTCGTGGATAGTTTGGGGGCTTGATGGGGGGACGGGGGTATTGGGAATTCAGGTTTTAGGCTACTCTTCTTTTGGTCTTCATATTTATTAAGAACCAGAATGAGTGAACTTGCAGAACGAATTAACAAGTTCTATATACGTTTGGCGCAGATCAAGAGTGACATTGAATGGTATGAACGAAAGAAGTCTATGATTCAAACCTTTGAGAAATTGAATCTTACACAGAATTTTCAAAGACCACAAATGAATAATAATTTTCAAAGACAACATTTTGGATTTAAGATGGGGGGACGGGGGTATTGGGAATTCAGGTTTTAGGACTTTGTAGTTGTTGAGATGGCGCTTCGATTCTTTGATCGTTTGCTATTAGAATGATTAGATGACGTTGCTGAGCTGCGATTTTTAATGGCGTTTGAAGCAGAAATTGCGAATCGATGATGCTGTATATGACGTCATAGGGTTGCCTGTTGAATGATTCCCACTAGACAGGTGTTTGGTGCGTACTATTTGATTCTTTAATCGTTTGCTATAAGAATGATTAGATGGCGTTGATGAGCTGCGTTTTTTTTTTTGATGGAACACCCTGTTAGAATGGTTAGATGGCGTTGGTGAGCTGCGATGGAGATGTAGATTTCTTCATAGTTTTTTGAGCTAATCGTTGATGACGCGTACTATTGATTCAATATTTGAAAAAAGCATAATTAATTAACGAATGAGGAGATTTTAGATATATTCAAAATTGAAAAACAAACATAGTCACTATAATATTTGGACAAATTTTAGATTCAAAAAATTGAAAAACAGTCATACTCACCACATACCCATGAATTGAAAAACAGACATACTCACCATATTCCCATTGCATATCCTATCGAATAAATCAAACACATAAAGACACTTCAAAAAATCATATATTTTCAGGAATACAGATTCTATCCAAAGTACATAATCGCAGGTACTTGAGGAACATAGGGTACATAAAAAATTAAAAATATATTGATCTTTTCATATAAAGATTGATAGCTCCTTGACTTTGAACTCTTGTGCCAAATTGAAGCCCTGCATTGCGATGATCTTCATGATGGACAGGTTCTAGAAAAAATCAAACAAAAATAAGATAATTTTGAAAGTGATAAATGATGTTCATTGAAAAATTATCAAAATTAAAAAAACTTAAATTTTAGATACACTAACCCGATTATGTCTTATTACGACATTATGCTGTTGAATCAATTGACTAATTTTGTTCGACCACATTTCAAGCTTTAGAGAATTCTTCAAAAATAAAATTATATTTGCAGCTTTTCAGCAAGTATGACATGGTAAAAAAAAATATAACTACCTTAAACTAGTTGCTGTTGTTGTCGGCTGCTGGGTGCTTAACGAGCTCAAACAGGGTCTGCGGATTAGGCTTTCTGACGTCCTTCAACCCCCGAAAGACAAGAGCATACTCCCCTCAGTAGGTAGTGGGGCACTTTGGCGTGGGAAAATTCTATAAATAGATGTGACATCAGCGCTCAAGTGGGCGAGGCATATTTTTGACAGATGACAGCTTGATTTGACATTTGACAGTTGACATGACGCTTCGATCTTGACAGCTTTGACAGATGACAGCTTTGACAGATGGCAGTTGACAGGGGATTTTTTATAGCTTTGTTCCTGGGATCGAGATGGGGGGTGTGGAGGTTAGATTTTATCACCAAAGTCTGAAAAAAGATTTTTCGATAGTGAGATTGGAACCCATATCCTTTGGATTTGTACGTCACAGTCTAAACCAATACGCTACTAAGGTGCCTAAAATAGAATGTAGATTTGTGGTTCAGTTGCTACCCCGATCGTTTGGTTTGTGATTGTCTAAACCACCTACGTCACCTAGTCCGACCTCTTGCTATCCAGTTTGTAGCCGCTACTGCAGAGCACGAGGACAAGTAACCTGGGATCGAGATGGGGGGTGGGTAGGTAAGATTTTCACCAAAGTCTGAAAAAAGATTTTCCGATAGCGAGATTGGAAGCGAGTTCTTGATAGACCGGACACATGTTGTGGAAACAGACTTATGTTATTTTTACTTACGTCAACTAGACCGACCTCTTGCTATCCAGTTTGTAGCCGCTACTGCAGAGCACGAGGACAAGTAACCTGGGATCGAGATGGGGAGGTGGGTAGGTAAGATTTTCACCAAAGTCTGAAAAAAGATTTTCCGATAGCGAGATTGGAAGCGAGTTCTTGATAGACTAGACACATGTTGTGGAAACAGGCTTATGTTATTTTTACTCTGCCTGTATTTTTGCCGATCTACATTCTAATTATTATTGTTATGGTCTCAAATTGTGGGCAACACAGTTTCTGTGTTTCGTGGGGGGATGGGGGTATTGAGAATTCCGGATTTAACGGTCACTTTGGAGATGCAAATGTTTTTTCATAGTTTTTGGGGTCGTTGAGATGGCGCACGCGTATAATTCAATTCTTTGATCGTTTGCTATTAGAATTATTAGATGGAGTGCGGTTTCATTGTGTATAACGTCATAGGGTTGCCTGTTGAATGATTCCCACTAGACAGGTGTTTGGTGCGTACTGATTCTTTAATCGTTTGCTATAAGAATGATTAGATGGCGTTGGTGAGCTGCGTTAGAGATGCAGATTTCTTCATAGTTTTTGAGTTATTTAATATAGTACGATTTAATTGATCGTTTGCTATTAAAATTATTAGATGGCGTTTGAAATCTAATCGAATAAATGACGCTGTTTCATTGTGTATGACGTCACAGGGGTGCCCGTCAGTCTAGAGAGATGAAATTAGCTCGACAAAGACACTTCAAAATCATATATTTTCAGGAATATAAGTACATTATTGTAGGTAAAAACGCTATAAAGTTGAATGGTGCCCAAAGGGAAGGATTTTTTTTCTTCTGGAGCTTCGAGGTGGAGGGTCCTAACTATTATTGGGTTCGCCATAACATAGGGTTGTATGCGGGTTTACTGGCTCGGCATCATCTTGTCCAAATTTGGTGTTGTCTCACTGAGGCTGGTAAACAAAAACATCATATAAGCAGTTGTTGTTATAGGAAAAATATAATGAAACAAATGTAGCAGTATTGGTTCACTGATTATAAAATATCAGGTATTTTAAAATCAGTTTAAGCCTTATCACTACGTCAAAGTTCTGCTACCTCGATAAGGTCCACCCACCCTCCACCGATATTATCAAAATTTTGAAAAAACAAACAAAATCAATTTTAAACAAATGATGTTGATTATATTGATGAATTTTTATTTGAAGAGAAATAAACTGTATAGGTTTGAAGTTTGCGTATTAGTAATAAAATAGATATTATATTGATATTTTTTTTATTATTATTATTATTTGAAAATTGTGTAATTAACAATTCATTGAAAGTATACTGCATATTTTTACAATTATTAGATACATAGAAATTAATAAAAATTAACTTAAACACATCTTTTTGGCTACATTCTTTATTATTTACTAGAACTAAATACAAAATAACTTGAAAATTGTGTAATTTACAATTCATTGAAAGTATACTGTATATTAACTACAATTATAAGATACATAGAAATTGATGAAAATTAACTTGGACACATCTTTTTGAATCCATAAGGTAGTGAATCATGGTCTTCTAAAAATTTACGTTTCAAAGAATTAGGTTTGTAGATTTTTGATTCCTCCTTGGTGACAACTTCATGTGTTTGAGTCCTTTGAATATTTTGAGATACAATTTTTATAGGGGGTAAGTCTGTTTGTAAAAGCATATCTTTTATTGAATCAAAATTAACCAGTTGGGAGGCATTATAATTTAAACATATTCCTTTTACTTTACAAACGACTTTTTCTTCTTTGTCTGAAGTTGAGTAAACCTTATACGCATAGTTCTTAGGCCCACCGCTTACAAACTCTGTTATAAAGCTTCCGTGTCCATATGACTCCAGCTCGTCTGTCATGTCTCCGATAAAGCCCCCCGTTTCGATGTTCTCATCGCCTTCTTTATGAGTAAATATCACTGAGTCTGTGTCGTAATATAAAACTCTATCACCAAGTCTTTCCAGATAAGTCAACAACTTGAGACGAGCTAGTGTTGTAGTGTATGCAGCAAGGCATACATTGACTGTTGATATCGGATCATAGCTGTCTTCTTTAAATTCATAGTTGACTACCATAGCATCTTCGTTAATAGGTAAAATGGTGTTGATGTTTAGGGCAGGATTAGTCATCATGTTGAAAAATTCCTCAGGATTATTGACAATTTTAGTTTTTGGCTGATTTTCTTGTTGTCCGAGCTTTCCCCAAAAACTGTTTAGCATAAGTTTAGCCAAACATCTAAGTCCAGGGTTTTTTAATATGTTATCATATACCAATTTTACACCCTCGCGGCTGAAAAATGCTTCAATATAATTTTCTTTCTGCTCGTCTGTGATGCAATCACTAGGCCAACCTGAGGCCTCTTGTTTGATCTTGATACATTTATTCATCATTTCTACAAAAAGGCCACCTGTCTTTTGATCCATATCATATTGTTCAACTTGATACTTCCAAATTTCATATATACTGATTATTTTGTACCCTTTCTCTACTGCTTAAAAAACTTCATCTATTATCCATGTACCAGTTAACGCACGTTCTTCATCATTGTGAGTACAATCATCATGATTCATATTCTCTCCACATGTCCGACAAAGAACAAACATCAATTTATTGTTCATCTTTTGAGGAAGAACAGGATGGTAGATATTTTGTGGTGGCAAAATTTTTGCTTTGATGACTCCATTTGTTTCATGTAAATTTATCTGATTGCAGTCATTTCCTACAAAAACTTCGGGATGTCCTATAGGAAATTTTCCATATTTGCAAACCCAAGGGTAGAGAGTATAATATGTTTTGCAATTGTCAGTACGGCCTCCATAGAAAGCATCTCTAGGATTGAGAGGGCTTTGCGAAAAAATTGGATGATTTTTCAGAAGAACTTCATATTCGGGGTTTTCTTCTAAATCTTTTCGGAAATCACATTCCCACTTCTCGATGACTTCATATCCGTAGTCTCTTAACCTTTCCGTTTTTGCTAATGTGGACTCGTATCGAAAATTCAAAGTTTCAGTGGGGTTGTCTGGTAAAGGCTTATCTCTCTGATATTTGAAACATTTGATACATCCATGCCAGTAACACCCATGAAATTCAAAGATTGGTTTGGTTTTTTCACAGTAACCATCAACTTTGCAACCAAATATATCAGTTTCGGATCCTTTAGCAGCATGATGTATACTTTTACCAATCTCTTTTTCCTCCATCCATATTAGCCATTGAAGAGCTATGAGGCTTTGATTATCTTTGACTCTATAACCGTTCTTAGGTATGATTCCTATAGTTCTTGGTTTGAGGAAATTTCTCCTAAACACTTTTTACACGCTGATGCAATTGTACATTCTTCTGTGAAGGGACATACATTGCAAGTCTTTATCAACTGATCCCTGAACTTTAGACTGGCTTCAGTTAAAATTTCAACATCCGATACACAATATTCATCGATTTCCTTATGAAAATCAAAAATCTGGTTTTTATGCTCTTCATGCCACTTCAAAAATTCTTTTCTGTTTTCCTTTGTCATTGCATCTGGGTTATAGTATTTAGCATCAGGAAAAGGTCCTACATAATTTTGGTTTTCTTTGTTTTTAAACAGGTGTGGAAAGTACCTCTTCTTGAATCTATCTGCTAGTCCAAAAGCTTTGGGTAGTGCAGCTAAGGCCATAGGGAAATAATTTAGAGAATCCAAAAACTTTACATTCTCTGACTTCATCAAAATAATTTTGGTCCCTCGCATTATAAGTTCAGGGGTCAGGTTTGTTTTGGTGAGTATATGGCTCAAAATAAATTGATGGTCAAAAGCTTGTCCGTTATGTGCCAAAACAATAACGTCTCTGAATTTTTTTCTGATTTCCAAAAGATGATCCATGAATTTAGAAATCACATCTTGATGAAAAATTTGCCTCCTATAGCCACAGGTCTGTCAGAAATATAGATCCGTTTCTAGGATACATTTTTCACATCGTTGATTGAAAACACATAAGTTTGGCTCATGTTCGAAACTGCCGTCTTCCAATTGCTTATCCTGCATTGTCTCCAAATCATAAAAAATGTATAGAATATCTTTTGTTTTCGGCTTCCCCGTATCAATCTGCATATTATGACACAGATGCCCCTTCGGTTGATGTTTTCGACAGATTTTGCAAAATTCTTCGCCACATATGTGTTTTCTATAATTTGATTTTGTAGTTTTCAAACATGTTGCACACAGCTATATTTCAGCACAAATTGTGGACTTTCCTGATGAACCAGGCTTTTTGTGGTCTTCATAACATGTCGGACTTTTGAATGTTCTAAGACAATCTTGGCATTTTGTTTTAATTTCGTTTTGACAAGGTGGTGATTGTTGGCAAGCGAAGCATGTTTTGTTGCATCTATGTATATTTTTGTTGTTATACCCCACATGACAGTCCTCACAGAAATAATCATACGATAAGCAGCTGTACATGATGTAATAACACAGTAGTGGTTCTTATGATAGAGGAGGTTTAATCGTTCTCCGTTCCCAGATCCAGCGAATATAACGTCTCTACCCCTGCTCTTGTACTGATAAACCACTATTTTATAGTCTGGTGAGAGAAAATCTTGAAACTTTTGAAGTCCAGGTATACCGGCTCCGTCTTGAGGGATTACTACATTCGCATCAGTCATCAACTGTATTGCCTTTTCCTTTTGACGTTTCATTCCTTGACGTATTTTTTTATACTCTGATTTGTTAGATTCTCTAGCCATCGCAATAGCCAAGGATCTAGGTAGACATAGGTTATCCTGGTTATTAACAAGCACTAAACCTTTTCTTTTTCTGCATTCTTCCTGAAAAGTATTACAATGTTTTCCTCTGCCCCTGCCTTTTGGTAATCGCACAGAAGTTACTCCTAAGCAAAACGTATCGGTGTCTAGTCCAGAAGAGTTTGATTGAAAAACCCCACTGATTACATCCCAAACTTCATCAAAAGTTACTTTAGAGGCTTCTTGAAATCGAAACCATCCTTGACCTTTCTCAAATGATTTTGAACAAAAGGTGAAACCGACCAAGTCATTAGGATCCAAATCTTTAGTTGATTTCATAATGATTTCTGAAATTGCATCCTTTATCCATCCTGTTGGTTCTTTTCCACGAGGCACAGGTTTAATATTGAACTCCATGTATCCAAAATATTATGGAGCATGTCTACCCTCAACGTTAATATTTTGGAAAGCTGCAAATAAACTTGGAATCGAAGTCGAGCCAAAATATGGGACTCTGGTATACAGGGTGTCCGGGAAAATGTGGGAGATCTCTCGGATTCTGATAGAATATTAAAAAATAAGATGACAAGTTCCCATAAATTTTTTTCCTAGCGTTAGGTTCACAATTTCGTCAAGAGCACCACTTCGTCATGGCTTTTTTCGAGGTTTTGTTTAATAAAAATTGTTTTTTCTCGAAAATGGTTCATTTTATCGAAAATGTGTGACGCTTTAAAATTTCAAACTAGAATCTCGTGAAATTACCACCAAATATACCTTCCTCGTTGGCTTCCTCGAACTAAGTACTGCCAGGAAATTTAGAAAATAAATAGGGCCGCCAGCTTTTCTACAGTGGAGACGGGGTAGGGTCCTAAAGGTTTATAAAAGAGCGCCACGTGGTTCAATTTTCCTATTTTTTCCAAATGCTAGAAGAGTTTTCCCAGACTTACTAACCACGAAGTGTAATATCTGGTCTAGTGTATGACGTCCATAATCCGAAGAATGGTTGGTAATTGAAAGAACTATTTATACCCGAATATTTTTCTATTAATCTTCCGTGTAAATAATTGTTACAGAAAACCAATCATGTAGAAACCCCAAAATAAATTTAAGGTTGAATTGAACAGTACCTTAACCAACCCTTAATTTATTCACCCACTTACGTTACTATATTGCCGCTATAAAACCATGATCATGTTTTCATTTACACCGGCGCGCAACTCAGTAAATAATTCACAATAAATATGAGCAATGCCAGGCTTATATGCAGCCACTGGCCCGCATTATTCAACCGAATAATATAGGTAGCAGTATCAAAATATACACACAAAATAATCAAAGCAAAAATAAATGTCACACATTTTGTTTTATAAAAAGGAAGATTGAAAGAGTTTGATGATTAAAATGGCCGACTAAAAGATTATTGGGCTATTATTACCCAACGTGAATAAAAATATAATTGAAGTTTGATTAATTTGATTAATGATAAATAATAAATAATAATGATTTGGTTAAACTTGCGTGTCGTAAGTAAACTTCCGTTCCACCAAACAGTCAGCTATCTCCGGAAACTCTGTCATTCAGGGTCGTAGCAATCCAAACTGTCCAGACAGGTCCACGTCCAATCCAGCCTTGGAAAAGTTCGAGGTACGTAGCCGGCTGGTATACAACAGGACGGAAGAATTCCAATGCAACGGCAAGGAAGACAGGCAAAAGCGATAAAAGGGAAGAAAATCCCGGAAAAACCCTAAAAGAATAAAGAACACCCGTTAGGGCTTCTAAATGCGGAAACAACCCAAGGAAACTTCCACATATAAACCAGGCCAATAAGCCGACATACCTTTTGATGTTGGGCGGGTTTCAAGAAGTTCTAGTTGCGTGATTCCAAATTGATCCCATACAGCGATGGCGTGGTAGACTATCCAAAATCCTCAATCATCGAGCCATTGAGCCAACGAATCACAGTCAATTTACCACTGAGCCTTTATTGCACCTTTTTCCTCACTAGGAGAACCAAACTTATCCAAGTTTCAGTAATTGAGAGCAAATAAAGAGCGATGGAAATCACGACAACTAACACGTTTTTCTCCAGGATACTCTGGTTGAAAAATGGTCGAAAGGAAAATAGAAGTTCCAGAACGACAATACTTGAATCGGAGGAGAAATCAATCCATCCTTATCCATAGCATCAATACCCCGGTAAGTCCTTCTTTATCTAGGTTTTGCGAAATCAGAGAGGGGAACCCACACTTCAACATGTACCAAAATGGTCAAGAAATTCGGGCATTCTAATGGAAGAAACTCATACATAAAAACCATTCGCTGCAACGGCTCAGTGAACAAGTGGCAACATTGGCCACTCAACCCGTGTTCTACGCAAATCCGGAACCAGTCACAGGAGAAGGAATATTCGCGCAGTGTAGGTTGTCATATTTTGTCCTAACGACAGAAACCATAAAGTGGTAAAACAATTTGAAAAATCGATAAAAGCAATTAGAAGAACACTGAATGAACAAGGGGTGAGAACTGGGAGCATAGCACTGCAACTGACCCATGAATGCATGAAAAACATAATCTTTAATCATGTAAAACTTCCTAGCAACACTAACAAATTCGTCACAACGGCAACCCTGCCAGCCTCCATCAAGGTTATGATGAACCAACAGCGATTTCGAATTATGACGTTAGCCGTCCGATACGAAAATCGATACAATTGATCTGAAAATACAGATTTTTATGATTTCGCATGAAAAGGGAACAAAAAGTGCTGTGAACGTGGAAAGTGCGGAAAAAGACATTCGCTGTGCTACATCGGTGAGTTATCAATGTGATCTCATTATATCAAGACGAAATAACCTCACTTTACTGTTTACCAATTTACTGAGCTGGAAATGAGGCAAACGAATACACTTAACTTTATTGGTTCCAGAAAACCCATGATAAAGTGACGACCCAGGACTCCTCTACGTGATTTGAAGCTCTAGGATGGTTTCCAACCCAAGATTTACTACTTAAATAACCTATGAAAACAGACCATAAATAGACCTTACCAAATAAAACCATTGTATTGCATAAATTCTCGTGATGCGAATATGGACATTATTTCTTACACTACCCTTGTTAACTATTATTTAATAAACCCGATTAAAACTACTTGATTTCTTATAACCTGGCTATAATTAACTGTACAATAATCTTCATCTTTTGGCGGACGAAATCGAGACGTTACAATTCCCCCCTTTGCTTCAAGACGATTAACCCAAGGGGTTAATCGAGATCATCGAAGCTGTCTTTCAGATCCTTGATGTGCCATACACCCTGGAAACGACCATCCTTATCTTTCAGCTCGTACGTCCAAGGAGAAACCTTCCGCTGAATGAAGTATGGACCGAGAAACTTGGGTGCCAGCTTGCTGCTAAAATACTTGGAAGCATCAGATATTGCATGATTTTTCCGCCAAACCTTGTCTCCAACAGCATGTGTCGCCATCCTCTTGCGAAGATTATACTTCGCGGCATTTTTTCCACCTGCTACCTCCAACCGCTTCTTTACAGTCTCAAATAACTCCCTGAAAGCTGCATTTCTCGAAACACCAGGCGTTTGAGTCCCATCTTCAACTCCCAATAGCTTATCATTAGCATAATCTTCGCCAGACAAACACATGCTTCTTCCAAAGTTTACAAAATACGGTGATACCTGACTTGTCTCTTGTCGGGCAGTTCGTATAGCGCAAGCTATTCTATGAATTTCTGAGTCCCAAGTTCTATGATTTTCTTTGACATACATGGCGATCATGGTCTTGATTGTTCGATTTTGTCTTTCAGTTGGATTGGCACGAGGATGGTAATGAGCATTGAACTTTATCGTACAACCGTACTTATTAGTAAACCGCCGGAACTCTGCACTCTTATATTGAACACCATTGTCACACAAAATCAGTCTTGGTACACCGAACACCAGAAACACTTGTTCCTCAATTCGCCTGATGCATGTTGCAGATGTGGCATTCCGTAATGGGAACACTAAGGAAAATTTACTCAAATAATCTGTGACCACTAAAATATATGCATTGCCCTTCGTAGACCTAGGAAGTGGTCCCATCAAGTCTGTAGAAATCATTTCCCATGGCCTGGAAGGCTTGGGATGGGGTACCAGCTGATCTCGTGTTCCGCTAGGATCCACCTTGTAGGCTGCACAAACTTGACACTTCTTAATATACGTGGACACGTCCTGGCGCATCTTAGGCCAGTAATACTTGTTTGTCAATCTCGAGTAGGTTTTATAGACTCCCATGTGACCAGAAGTTGGAGGATCATGAGCTGCTTTAATTAGGTCATAGCGTTTTTCCTTGGGTATTACGAGTTTCCAATTATCCACTTCAGAATTGAGCTCTGGAAATTCAGCCTTCAAGTACTTAAATAATCTTCCATCCTGACATCTCCAATTTAAAAACTTCAATGGCACTTTCTGAACATCAGCTATCATTTTCTGATACCATTTATCCTGTACATCTTCTATGGTGACTTCACAAACTTCTTCTCGATCAGCGACTTGCACAATTCTTGACAGCATATCTGGAAGAGCCATATCCTTCCCACGTCTATGTTGAACTTTGAAATCGTACATTTGAAGCTTGATTGACCAGCGACCAAGGCGACCAGTTGGGTCCTTCAGATTAAGAAGCCATCTCAGACTGGAATGGTCCGTTATCGCGGTAAACGGCACTCCCTCGATGTACGGTCGAAGTTTCTGGATAGCCCAAACTAAAGCCAACATCTCTCGCTCTGAAGTGGTGTACAGTCTCTCTGCCTTTGAAAGGGACCGACTCAAATAGCAAATCACCCTCTCACCATCTTCATAAGGCTGTGTTAGAACGGCTCCGATGCCATACCCTGAGGCGTCTGTTTGGATGATGAAATCCTTGGAGTAATTAGGACAGCTTAGTATCGGTGCAGTCACCAGCAGTTCTTTTATCTTCCGGAAAGCAGATTCACATCCTGAGGTCCAAACAAATTTCTTGGTCTTCTTGGTCAACGCTGTGATGGGTGCGATAATACTTGAAAATTCAGGTATAAATCTCCTGTACCAGGAAAAACTGCCCACAATACGTCGCACTTCAGTCACAGACGTTGGGATGGGTAACTCCAACATGGCTTTTACCTTGTCGGGATCTACATGGAGTCCTCGCCTGTCCACCACATACCCCAAGTATTTCATCTCCGGTCTACAGAACTGACATTTTTTCCAGCTAACTGTGATTCCCGCTGCAACCAGTCTCTTCAACACTTCATCCAGAACTTCCAAGTGTCGCTCAAAAGTCTGCGTTACAATGACCACATCATCCAAATAAACAAAAACATAGGGTGCAAGATCTGTGAGTATTTTGTCGATTAATCGCTGCCAAGTGGCGGGTGCATTGTGTAAGCCGAAAGGCATACGTCTGAACTGGAATAATCCTTTATGGCAAATAAAGGCGGTGAGAGGCTTAGATTGTTCGTCTATAGGTACCTGCCAATATGCACTTTTGATATCGAGGCTCGACAAATACTTAGCGTCCTTCAGTTTGTCCAACGTTTCAGTCACCAAGGGCAGTGGATACGAGTCCCTTTCTGTAACCGCATTGAGCTGTCGATAATCGACACAAAATCGATACTTCTCGGTGTGCTTCTTTCTTACCAATACGACAGGTGATGCCCAAGGGCTCTTTGAAGGCTCAATCACACCCAATTCAAGCATTTCGTCGATTTCATCTTCTATGACTTTTTGTAAAATTGGAGACACCCTGTAGCTTCGCTGTCTTATTGGTTCAGCCGTGGTCACAATCTTGTGTTTTACTAGAGAAGTACATCCAATATCGGATCCCATTATACTTTTATGGCTATTTACAAGGTCTTCAAGTTCAATCGACTCCTGTGCATTCAAAACAGTCTGCAACAGCTCATTCTGCAGAGAACAGATTGTCTCTACGTTTTCCGCAAAATGCCACTCGTTATTCCTTAAATTAGGAACAACGCCCATCGCTACCCAAAAATCAAATCCCAATATCAACGAATGTGGCAAATCCGGTAGAACGATCATGTCCATAATTTTTAATCTGTCTCGCAACTTAACTGGCAGTGATACTGTTCCCAAACTTTCAGCTTTTTGTCCATTAGCGACTGTACATACAGACTTCTTACTGCTGTCCAACTTGAAATTCAAATTCTCCAAAACATTCCATCCTCTGCGTCCAATAAATGTTCTAGTAGCTCCTGAGTCCAATAGTCCCATATTTTTTATTCCCAAAATATCTACCTCTAAATATGGCCGTTCATCTCCACTAGCATGATCTATAACAAAATCTATTATGCTTTTGAAGCCGGAAAACTTGTTAGGCTGCTTCAACGTCCGACTATCTATGAGCGCCTTACCCCGTTTCCCGACCTGCAATTTGGACAGTTTGCTTTAGTGAATCCCTCCTTCTTACAGCCATAACAGTATATTTTTCTACGTTCCACACAACCAACAGCTCTGTGTCCTGGCTTCTGACATCTGTAGCATATGATCTCGCTTCTAGGTTGAGTTGTGACCCGACTGGAACTGGGCTTTGGAGTATCTATTGCCTCGACTTCTTGCTCATCAAGAGTGATATAGGCCAGGTCCGGTTCCAATGACTGAACTTTCCTCTGCGTGGTGACATAATCACTCCCCTGCATACGCTCTTCTATCCGTCTACACAGCGTCTTAAGTTGCGAGAGGCTGGAGATATCCAGAGCTCCAAGCTGTGTTCTATAAATAGGTGCTATATTCCGTAGAATGATATTTAATTTTGCCTCTTCCGAAATTTGACATTGAAGACGTTGGAAATATTTCGACATCACTGCCATATACGTCCCTATCGATTCGTCATGTCCCTGTACTCTTCTCTTGATTTCTTCAAGCAGTCGTTCCGAATAGAATGCTGGCTGATACTCTTGCTTAAATTTTGTTACTAATCCATCCCACGTACTAACTTCCAATCTACAATCCTGATAGAACTCGTACGCACGACCTTCAAATAAGTCTATTCCTGATTCAAGCAAAATTTCTTTGGACACATTTCTCGCACGTCGCAAGTCGTCAACCCTTTCGAAGAAAGCCGTAACTGACATTCCTTTCTTGTCACCCGAGAACTTTAGGTTCCATTTATGAGGTAAGATTGGTTTGAAATCCCTTGTGAATGAAGATGAAGCAATTGGAGGATGAACGCTTTCAGCCATAGTGGAGTTATGGGGATGATTATCTCCAGACACCGCTTCCAGCACCGACAAGTTCGGAGGTATTATCTCAATGTCGTCTTCTTCGGTTGCAGTTCCGTTGATGAGCTGGTCAAGTAATGATAGGGCTTGACCCAATAGGATGCTTTTAAGCTTGTATTCTTCTGGCGAGATGCAGTGTATGTTATCGATCCTTCCCAAAACATGGCTTATCTTAGCGTGGCACTTCAAACAAGCAGAGCTTTTAACTGAGCCACTAAATTCTTCAACAAATTTAGCCACTTCATCCAACTTAGTAGCAACTGCTGCCACGTCCTCTTTGAAGGTGTATGGATAGGTAGGATAGTGTAGACTGTTGCCAGATTTCTCCATTTGCCTCGCTAGAGATAAACGGCTTCTCATTTCTACGACATTTCCAACATCTATGCCTCTATAAGTAAGCTCATACACTAACTCATCTTTATCAAGTCGATTGATTTCTAACTTTTGTGACATCTTGAACGTTATACCACTGAGTACGATAGTACAAAAAAACGTATATATATCACCACCCTATGTCACTTGTTATTCCGACCGAACCAAACACTTACTGCTTTATCACTGTTTTTCTCTATTTTAATCTCTGAGACAGCACCACGAAAAACTAGTCACCAACAATTTGTAACCGCTTAACCAACTTTGTTATCACCAAGAAAATTCACCGAGTAATACCGCTATCACCAAATGTAAAATGTAACTGCACTAACCGCACGTATATCACTCAATATACACTACCCCAATAATCTAAATCAAAGTTACAAGTCAAAGTCAAGAATCAAGTAATAATTTGCCGCAATGTCAATATTCACGAGAACTATGCAATACAAAACAATCCATAACGAAATCCAAAGTGAACACCTACCAATAGAATACCCTCGTCCTATTCCGTCTAATACCGCAAAACTATTCGAAGAAAACCTCTATCGGGAAAATCACGGTAGTTGAAATGATCCCTGAAAGAAAAATGACCAAGTCCACAACCTAATCCAAAAAAAAACTTTTGAGCACCACCAAGACAATATGCACTAAAAAAATAAGGCCCTTCAAAAAAATCAAAATGGCCCCACGTTGGGCGCCAAAATGTGACGCTTTAAAATTTCAAACTAGAATCTCGTAAAATTACCACCAAATATACCTTCCTCGTTGGCTTCCTCGAACTAAGTACTGCCAGGAAATTTAGAAAATAAATAGGGCCGCCAGCTTTTCTACAGTGGAGACGGGGTAGGGTCCTAAAGGTTTATAAAAGAGCGCCACGTGGTTCAATTTTCCTATTTTTTCCAAATGCTAGAAGAGTTTTCCCAGACTTACTAACCACGAAGTGTAATATCTGGTCTAGTGTATGACGTCCATAATCCGAAGAATGGTTGGTAATTGAAAGAACTATTTATACCCGAATATTTTTCTATTAATCTTCCGTGTAAATAATTGTTACAGAAAACCAATCATGTAGAAACCCCAAAATAAATTTAAGGTTGAATTGAACAGTACCTTAACCAACCCTTAATTTATTCACCCACTTACGTTACTATATTGCCGCTATAAAACCATGATCATGTTTTCATTTACACCGGCGCGCAACTCAGTAAATAATTCACAATAAATATGAGCAATGCCAGGCTTATATGCAGCCACTGGCCCGCATTATTCAACCGAATAATATAGGTAGCAGTATCAAAATATACACACAAAATAATCAAAGCAAAAATAAATGTCACACATTTTGTTTTATAAAAAGGAAGATTGAAAGAGTTTGATGATTAAAATGGCCGACTAAAAGATTATTGGGCTATTATTACCCAACGTGAATAAAAATATAATTGAAGTTTGATTAATGATAAATAATAAATAATAATGATTTGGTTAAACTTGCGTGTCGTAAGTAAACTTCCGTTCCACCAAACAGTCAGCTATCTCCGGAAACTCTGTCATTCAGGGTCGTAGCAATCCAAACTGTCCAGACAGGTCCACGTCCAATCCAGCCTTGGAAAAGTTCGAGGTACGTAGCCGGCTGGTATACAACAGGACGGAAGAATTCCAATGCAACGGCAAGGAAGACAGGCAAAAGCGATAAAAGGGAAGAAAATCCCGGAAAAACCCTAAAAGAAT